>JAFIDM010010028.1:12184498-12210004 GCA_023159025.1 Thereuonema tuberculata | reverse complement strand
TGAACTTTTATTCCATCAATAGTGCACTTCTGTTCCAGTCTATTCATTAAAAAAAAAGTTACTGAAAATTTACTGCAAATTACTCTGTCAATCAGTCTCCTCGTTGAAATTTGACATCTTCTTTAAGAAAGCCACTAACTGTTGTTTTACGAAGAATCTACTTCGTGAAGATATTATATCGTTCAGGTAAGACTGTGGTTTTGATCGTGTAATGTAGATGAGAATTGGTTGGACGCCATAGTTCCGATGAATGAACACCAACTTCACTTGTGAGGCATCTACAGCCAGTGGTCTGCCACGGAAGTTCGGTAAGTGGAAATGATTGAAGAACAGTAGAAACCGCGATTGAGAACAATTAAGGTCAAGTCTTTGACCACGAATATGCGTGCTCAGATTACGAAGTGTTCAATCTTTCGAGACGTACAAAACACAACACTTATTTAAGAGGTAATATTGTAAGCTATTATAATAAGCTTATAATGAAATTACATTTAAAAATTGTCGTTTTCCTTGAAATTCAGATTTTTAATGAAACCTAAACATCGCGAAATTCATCTTATTAACACTGAACGTTACGAAGGTAAGATATGATTATCCCTGCGGGTAAGAAAATACTACATAAAACACTATATTATCAAAATTTTCAGAATCTTATAAAAACATCGTAAGTAAATTTTACAATACGTTTCTAATTGGTTTCTGAGATAATAGAAGTTACGGGCAACTCTCGCTTTACGAACATTCGCTGTAACGAACAGCACATTTCATACAAAACTTAGAGTTGCCTTTATGGAAAACGTAAACTCTGACGAAGATATTGACGTGTAAAAGTTGAATATATATATATGAATATTTATTAAGTTATATTATGTAATTTATTTGTATTTTTTATATTATTAACTAAAAGTTCGATATCTTGGTTTTTTTTTATTCTTCACTTATTTTAAGCTACGTATCTTGTAGAATTAACTATAACGGATAAGAAACGTTAGAATAAAACTCTTCGTATAGACCAGATACTTCCGCGTGCAATTTTAAATTCACATTTGTCTTTAGTAGGAAACAAAACAACAAAACGACAAAACGACAATAACAGATTACGTAATATTATAAATAAAATGAAAACTTACAATCCTGCAACAGTCAGAATCGAGTATTTAAAACTTCTTGAACAGACTATTTACAAAGCTCGTTGAAATAAATTCGCCCAAATATTTCTATTTCGATGGTCATACCTCATTTAAAGTTACGTTCCTCGAAAATATATCTCCAAACTTATTTATCGCTAAACAAACAGCGATTTTCCATTTACTCCATGTTATAATTCGAGATACATTGTTATACAATACATATTTCCAAATCTATACAGTTTAATGCAACTTGCGGCCTGATGAAAACTCCGTTATCTTCCATGTGGCCTTCCAATGTTTGTTGCCAACGTGTACAATACGCACTGAAGAATGAATAAAACGGAAAACAAAAAAAAAAAATGTAACGAAACTTAATCGTACTCCGATAGTTGAGGACCACAAATTTATTATACGACTTTAACGATTGTGTAAACATTAATTTAAATAAAAGCAAAATATTATTACTAGCGGAAGTTATTGACAGAGTTTTGCTGGCTTAAAGTCACACAAATATTGATAAATGAATTAAACAAATATGACTTTTCGAAGAAACCACAAAACGTTGCTTAGCAACTATTGAAAAATAGAAAATTCAAAATATCCAGAGTAAAATCTATAAACTAAAATAGGAATTCCTCAAGGATATAACTTTGTCCCCTCTGCTACTTTTGATATACAGTAAAACTTCGTTAAGTCGTCACCCGGATAAATCGTCACTCCGTTTAAGTCGTCGTTTTCCTTCGGTCCCGACGAGGTCTCATACACAATAATGTAAAATAACCCTCCTTTACCCAAATTTAATTCTACTCCGGATAACTCGTCACCCTCAAAAATGGCCAAAAGCATCTTTCTTCTCAATTTTGCCTGCCATCGTGTTATCTTTTCAGCCCCGCCCCTTCACTTTAAGAA
Source organism: Thereuonema tuberculata (assembly GCA_023159025.1). Classification (NCBI taxonomy): domain Eukaryota; kingdom Metazoa; phylum Arthropoda; class Chilopoda; order Scutigeromorpha; family Scutigeridae; genus Thereuonema; species Thereuonema tuberculata. The sequence continues at coordinate 12,207,965 of JAFIDM010010028.1, read as the reverse complement.
AGCCAAGCCTTTACGGGGACTTTTCGACCATGCCTGTCACTTCATTCCTTTCCTACCCCTTCGGGGGATTTGGGTTCTTGTAATCTCGCTGCTAATCATTCAAAGCACACTTCTCGCTGCGACTCTGTCGAGTGTATGCGTTTTTCTTGACCGCTCCTGAATGTGACTTCATTTCATAGCGAGTAAGCCCCCTCTTAGAGCTATTTTTTTTCTTGCAATTTCGTGGTTCAATTACGTTTTTAACATGCCAGGGAAATGAAAACTTACTTCGTTATCTTTTAAAGAAAAAAAAAAACGACTTGATTGCACTTTTTGAAAAATGAAATGTTTCGAAAACAGCTTTAGCCAAAAAACACCATATTCCCAGGACTACATTAAACGATATTCTATCATCGAAACAATTAATTGAAGAAGCTGACTGCAAAGACAAAAGAAAGAGAATGAGGAGATCGAGGAGGTTTTAGTTCGAAGGCTAAAACATGCCAGATCGCAAAATGTGCCGATTTCTGCCGTGATTCTCAAAGAAAAAGTCATGGAAATTGCTAAGGAGTTGAATATTGAAGATTTCCGCGGCAGCAATGGTTGGCTGGAATGTTTCAAAGACAGATACTGCCTTTCTTTTAAAACGATTAAAATGTGGTAATTTTATAGTTTATATACTAGTTACAGTTTTTATAAAGTGTTTTTTTTTTTATTTTTCACTCATTCATTTGCATATATTGATTTCTGAAAATCTTGTTTTTCTCACCGAATCCTACAGCAATTCATGAAAATACTGTATTATTTTTTTTTTTCCAAAAATTCCCACTCCGTCTAAGTCGTCACTCCGCTTAAGTCGTCAAAAATGTTTGGTCCCCTGAGTGACGACTTAACGAGGTTTTACTGTATATGAATACTTTCTTCAATACCTTAAAACAGTTCAAAGCTGTTGCCTATGCAGACGACTTCAAAAATGGTTCAGGCAATATCCTCTTTACTGAACTGGGATTCTACTTGATCTAGACCCAAATATAAAGTGAACTCACGGAACCCAAATGGAAATAACAAAAAAAACAAAACGAAATTTATGATAATCAAAAGGGAAAATCAAAATCTTAAAACTATGAAAAGTAAACACATTTAACTTCTACAGAAAAAGCTTCTAGTAACTAATCGGAAATTACAGTTATAAAATAATTAAAATCAATAATAATTGCAAACATCTTGATATTCACATTGATAATAAACTGTCAAGGCATCAATCCTCTACCTTTGCACGCAAAAAAGTGATTAAACTGTTCTAAATTATTTTTTAATGTACATTAGTTTTTTCAACACGTGATACATTAAAGTGAAATTGAAAATATGCATTTTCTAATAGTAGCAGAAAGCGAAGGGTTTCAAATTTAAAAATAAATTTCCAAAATGTAATTTGAAAAGGACCGATATTTTATTTAGCTTTATCGATAAAGGGGCTTATGACCATTCTACAATGGCAATAACTGGCTAAGCACTTGGGTATTGCAATCATATTTATTATGGTAATTCAACCGCTTCCAGCATTTAACCACACAAGTTAGTTTAACAGAGAAAATAATATAAGTCAAATAATATTGCTAAAAGGCAGAGAAGTTACCCTAAAACTAATAATAATAACAGCCGAAAACCTACCTCCTCTGTGAAAAACTGGCCCTGCAAGAACTGCATCTCCATACTGAAATTATGAAAGAATAAACTCGTTTAAGACTTTATATTTTTTTTTTCAAACTTGATATGTAATAGAAAACATTCCATATAAAAAGTTTCAAAAAGAAAATCTCTTTATTTGTAAAAAAAAATAAACGTTGAAAGTAAATCAGCAAAAAGAATACCCGTATGTTGTAAATATCTACTTGAATCAACAATTTTTAAAGTTTACAGCAGTCTCCTATTTCTGTAAGTTATTGTTTATATAGCTAACAATAATATGGACGTTTGCTTTCTTCCTATTAGGTCACCACAATAATAAGTAATGTAATCAAGTGCATAGAAACTGTGGTGGATCAATAAATAGCTCTTTAATAATTATTAAAGATAATAGGCATAACAAAATCTTTAATGTCTGGAATCCAAAAAAACATATTTTCATTTAAAACTCCTTTCTGTAAATCCATCGAAAAGTAATTTCGTGATTCTCAAATAAAATATATTCTTGTATTTGCTATTAAATGAGCATTTCAGTTCATTTACTTCTAATAGTTCTTTCCGAGCAAAAATATTAAAGACACAGTCATTTACGATGTATTTGCAGCTTTGCGAATCCATATTTGTTTCTATTACTGTCTCGTTTGCCTTTGTAACTGAATAAATTCCATTTATTCCCTCGGCATATTTTGGATTTGTATTTTGTTTTTAATTCTAATGACGTCCGCTTCGCATGTCTTTCAACATCACTTAATCTTTGGCTTTTAATCCGCATAAAAGATATTTGCACTCTTCTGAACACTTTTATCAGGAGGTATTTACTTCGCCCTTTTTCCTTTGTGATCTTCTTTGTTAGTTTATTAGCCAGGAGCTTAGCAACTAACAGCACCGTTGTGAAGAGAAGGTTGAAGTTGAAGCATTCTCCGATACGGAAGTTCCCAGGACATTTCCATGAAATACTTTGGGGCAAATACTACGCAAGGGCCTAAGAATTAATCTCTTCTTCTCATCTTGGAATATATGTTGACGGGTTTTCCTTGCCTTCCTCAGAAACCTGAAGAGAAAGTGAAGAAGAAGCAGAAGCACTACAAACATAGGGGAAGGAAGTAAACATCCACACCGATGCCGGAATTCGAATTCAGGTTCAGACACCTCAACTTCATGGCAGGCCATTACTTGACTACAAGACTGTGCTGAAATGTTTCAAAAGATTTCGTGTTTATTTTATATAAATTATTTTATGAAAATTTGGAATCACTTTTTTTTTAAATGTATATTGTATTTTTTTACATGTTGTAAGTCGACACGGTTTTTATGAAAAATTTTAAAGCTTATAGGTGGCCTTGTACGCTGATAGGTACAGTACAAGCTACAACCCATACAGTAGACTCCCTCTTATCAGACTACGGAGGACAGGTCCCCTCGGATAAACGAATGATCAATAAATCCGAAACATTCAAAATACAATTTCAGAGTTAATATTTAAATAAAATTATTTTTGTTGTAAAATAAAAGTAATGTAATTTAATAATATATACAGAGGGAGTAAATTAATACATGCAAGGACGTATAGGATTGGGAAAATGGAACACTTTTTGAAAAGGAACATGGTTCCAGAAACGTACCGATTCCATTTTACACCTTCTAGTTCAAAACGCCTGGTTTGGTTATGAGATACCTGTCGAATCTCAAAAAAATCTTGGTTGTACTTATTCACGCCGCGGCACAAGATATCCAACACAGGCCAAACATATTTCAAAGTGTGTATGAGAACATATGTCACAGGCGCAACGTTTGCTTCGAAGTTGGTGGCCGTCACTTCCAGCATCTCTTGTAAATACGATGCAATCACAACTATACCCTCCTGTTAGGGCGGCGCGGCGTCAAACGGGGCCACCTGGGATCCGCCACCCGGGTCGCGCCACTTCCTGTCGCTGCCACTTGACTCGCAACCCGGATGGCGTGATCTCAGATTTAGTTGAAGACACCAAAGAGATAGCAGCGCTCGCGTATCTGTATCTGGTTAGAAAGAAGAAGAAGAAACGGCGAGTTTGGATACATTCGATTCTAATGAAGAAAACGATGTCAAGTTTATTTTATATAATTTATCCATACGTCAAAGAAGATGAAGCCAAAAGCTCTTTTTTATAATAAATAAAGATATTAACTAGCTCTTTAATAAAGATATTAACTAGCTCTTTACATGCGTTCTTCTTCTTTTCCCTGTTTGAATAATTGTCAGAAGCAACATCCCATATTGCTGGATGCTGGTGAATTTCATAAATAAAGGCTTCAATGGTAAGCTCCATTGCAAAGTGGCTGCTTCTCACGGTGTCTCGTTACAAGCTGAATGAAAACACAGGTTGACGGGGGTGACATTACCACTTATGACAGGAGCAATTGAAATGTTGTTACCCATATGGTGGCGCGAACAGAGTGGCCTCGTCTGACGACTCCCTTAAGCTTAGTAGATTCAAGTGATTATTATGTGTTGTGCTAATGACAACAATAGTATACGCAACAATCTACTGCCCTGCATTAAGTAAAGCATGACAAACCTCTCAAACTATTGAAGTGAATAAAACAGAAGTTGTAAAAGGGAATAAGCGCGTTTCCGGATCCATGTTCCTTAAGAAAAAATGTTTTATTTTCACAATGCTACACGGTCTAGATGTTTGTTGCAAGCATTCATTTTACATCCTATATATTACGTATTTAAAACAGATAAGTGAGACTCCGAACAAAATAGAACAGAATAATAGGAGGCAACTCTACTGACAGAGAATAACAAAAAAATATGTATGTAGTATTATTCACCCTTTGGAGAAACCCAAGCCGGATAAAGCGCGGACGGTTAAACCAGACCAGGATAAAAGAGAGTACTTAAAGAGAGTTTTTAAAGGGAAGATAAAATATATAAATAATTAGTCTGTCGTGTGCACAGCTACCCTGCTATTGAGATGCAAAAAATAAAGAAAGAAATAAATACATACATAAAAATATATAAAGTTCTCATTATGTTCCAACGTTTTTAATAACATTCGAATATAACTAGTTACTTTTGAAGGAACAATAAATGCCACAAATGTATTAGCTTAATTAACAATAGTTATGCTCGTTTTATTGCTGTTCAATCACAGCCTAGTTATAAATAAGCCTATGAATTTCTATAACTGATAGTTTATTATTTAGTTTTAAGTTTATTAATATAGTGACATCTGCAATAAATATTGCAAAAGCTCACTTAACTATATTTTACGATCAATTACGAATGATAATTAACCAAGAGTTTCATAAATTAAATTTTCCTTTTCAAAATTAAATTAATAATTCAATTTTTCATTAGAGTATAATATTGTGTTGATGTGATAAAAATGGCTACCAGAAACTACTCGAACTACTTAGCATAAACTACATAGAAAAGATTAAAAAATGTAAATAAAAATACAAGTTTGCATATCAGTTCGTATATCTGAGGCTAGAAAATCTAGAGTCTAGAAATCTTAAACTTTTGAAGTAGATTTTGAATAATTAGAAGCCCAATCTTTTCAGTCTGAGAAAAACGTGTATCTGAAGACAGGAGTAGCAAACCAATATAGTTCACCGATAACTCTCCGTAATCACTGATAAAGGAATGTTTAACTAGGAATTGTTAACTTAAGGCTCTGGAAACTTGAGTGAAATATAGTCTATAAAGTAAGATGTCTGCTTAATTTTCGCACCAGACTAACATTGATTATAGAGATTATCTTTATAGCACTTCTTCAGCCACAGTAACTGAAAAGCTCCCATCGCCTCATTATCTTACGTTTCCAGGAAGGTGAAGCTCCAGAGATCACTTGATGTATGTGATGTTACTTACCATCGGTTATTACTTTTGAACAACTGGATGGATCTTCTTGAAACTTAGTATGCATATTCAAGAACTATCTAAATTTTTATGTATGAAATCTTTTCCAAATGGATCCATGCCGAGAAATTAGCGCAAGAAGCGACAAAAAATCCCATGGCATAGCGTTAGAAGTTAAACAATGGGTTTCTATTCTGTTTCTATTTTTATACATTGAATTTTAGTCTTCTTTACCTAATCCTTTAATTAGCGCGCAGTTTGATATTATCAAAGTTAATCAGACTTCTACAACTGAAGTAAGTGGATTTTTTTTTTATTTAGAAAATGCAAAATATACATTGTTTGTATTCAACAGACATATTAGAATTTGAAAATAAGCTTACACTTTTCATTTTCAGCTTGTTGTTGTTGTTGTTGTTGTTGTTTTGAGTCCCCGGATCCATTTTCGGATCACAGGTCTTAGAGGCACACTAAATATGATTGGGAATTTTTGTTGCTAAACCCTGAGGTGATAGTCAGACTTCTGTCTCCTGTGAAGAGAAAGAAACACATTCAAGCCCAGCACCGGGATTCGAACCCAGATTCCGACACATCGGCCTCATGCCAGACCCCTACTCAGACCACTCGGCTATGCCAGAACATCTTTCACGTTATTAAAAAAAAAGCAATAAACAAACAAACAAATTTTCAGAAATCAAATTTTAAAGGAAAATAGTTTTCAAGTTCTTGGAAATTCTTCTTTATTTAATAAATGCTAAACACTAGAAGACTACAAAACGGGATCTTGTTGCCTAGGAGATAACAACCGAATCGCCAAATAATCGGGTCATGATATTTTTCATTTCCTTGTTATACTTTTAAATCTCGAAATGTCACTACAACTTATTGTTTAGTTCTTGGATTAAATCACTTAAATGGCTTCAATTTGGGAAATATCTTTAAAACCATTGTTCATTAGCACCTATCGTACCATATCAAGATTCAACAACACCACTTTTTTAAAGTAAAGCATTATATCACATCGCACTTTAATTGTTGCATTCACTATGCCACGTTTCGTGCTATTTCATTCTTTCAAATTATTATCTTCATGCACAATTACTTTACTTTTATCACGAAATTATTTATAATAATTATGATGGATCTGTGATCATAATGAAGTGATAACAGACTTCCCTTTAGCTACTGATCTAAAATTATTATAATTGAAGAAAATTTCTACAGTCAAGATTGGAGTCAAAATAAAACAGGAATTTTCAATTACGAATTAATAAAACACCAAGTCAGTTATAATGACGCTCGAAAAACTAAAAAAAATCAGTAAAATAATTAAATGTAACAAACTTAGAAGTAAAACTTTGATGTCACGGAATCGAAGCAGGGAACCTGTAGATTAGGTGCCTCAAGCTTTCGTTACTGAGCCACTGAGGATTCTTTTTTATTATTATTATTATTATTATTATTATTATGTAAATTCTAATGTTTATTTTTTGTGGGCCCGGTAGCCGAGTGGGTAAGCCGCTCGCTGGTTGGAGGTAGCCGGGACGATCCCCGGCCTCGGCGGAGGGCGGGAATTTTTCCACGCTCCATTCTCCTTCAAACGGGTCCTAGGATCTACCCAGCCCTTTGTTGAATGGGTTTCGGGCTTCTTTCCCAGGGGTTAAAATGGAAGGGCGTCGGGCTGACCACCAGACCAGAACTTCGTCCCGTTGGTCACGGAACGCTGGGAGCCTTACCATCCGTGACCTCGAGGATGGCATAAGCCTGTAGTGGGACACTTTATTGTTTAATGTTTATTTTGAATGTAAAATCTTTGGTCAACTGCCACATTCAACCAATGGTACTCAGATAAAATAAATCCTGTTATCGTGCTTTTTTTTTAATTCTCAAATCTATGTTTTTAATTAATTTTGAACAAATCGTTGAGATCGCGATTTCCCTCGTCAGTAGAATTACTTATTTTATATTTTATGAATAGAATAATCTCTCTACATAAAAATACAGCGCAAAGCGCCATTTTTGCTCCCTTAAAACTTGAAAACTACGAAATTAATTTGAATTCGGTTTTCATCAGAAGGTGTAGCATGGATTATTTTTAAGGCACACACCATCACTTTACTTTACTAATTTAGGTACTCAAGCAGTCAAGAAAAAACATTCAAAAGCCTCTCGGGGATTGCACGAATTAGATAGAAGAGTTTTTGAAATCCGAAAACGAAACAATTTTGGTGCATCTTTTCATTATTAGGCTTTACAATTAACACAAATTATTGCTTTTGAGCCATTCAGTTAATTGCAATGCTATTTTCTAAGTTTTGTAGAAGGTTAAATTGTGCTTCTTTAAAAACATGAATCATCTCAATATCACCTAAGGGATTAGGGATATTAAGAATTATTCTTTCTTTTTCTCGCGCCAAAGGGCATCTGCGACGGTCGTATTTTGAAGTTATTTGTTTTTGCCGACGTTTCTTTTACTATTATTTTTGTCTTTAAGTAATTTCATACATTCTACGTAAATAATTGTATGACATTTACGTGTAATTAATAATAACACTCTTTAAAATCTTGTACGCAGTTCAACAATGATCGTTGCTGTCTGTCCGGCGCAGTTTAATAATGGACAAGGGCGTGCCTGTGGCATTGTTGCGAGGAAATTAAAAATAAATTAAAAGTCTAATTATTTTTAAATAACTCATATGCATCATGTAGTAATTAATAGATGAGTGCATGCAAAAAGGAATAAAATATAATAATACTAAAGATTTTAGTAATGTATAGATATCCTCTACTAATTCATCAAATAACATTAAACTAAATATGGAACTGATTCCCGGAACTTCATGGATGACGCTGAAAGAAGCAGTTCATAAGAAACAATATCGAGATGGACAAAGGGAATCAAACCTGTAACCGTTTGAGCCTCAGTCAGATGTCTTATTCATTAGGCCACGGGGACTTCATTCAAATGAATAACCGCCTGGAATCCATCTACTTGGCGTATCGCATACGTACCAGGGGGAGACGGGGCTAGTTGATAATAATAATATGTGAAGAAGAATAACTGAATAATTTTTGAACGTACAATTAAGCAAGTTTTGTTAGGCTTAAGACACAGGATGAAAATTAATGAAGGTATTGAAAAAACAAATGCCGTTATTTCAGTAATTGAACTTGATTAGACCCTATATTTCGTTAACGTAGTAGAGAGTAAAAGAAAAAAAATTACTGAAAATTATGAATTAACAAGACAAGTTAGATTACATGATTAAATTCCCATTAGAGGGCGCTGTTAAACATCTGAGCAATGATTAATGAGAAACTAGACATTAACGAATAGACACCTGCCTGTGCAGATAGTGAAATGAGGCCAATGATTACTAGATTCGTGTCATCATAACCACAGATTACCGGTGGCAGTGAACCGTTTATCTGCGTTTGATTCCTATTAATCGCCACGCTTCTGAAATGCTGCAGGCGACTCTATCTTGTTTAAATTTACAAATGATCACTAAATGTCATTGTATCTATAACTAGATTTGTTATGAATACCGAAGATATGTCTCCTTTAAGACAAGCGTAGTAACGTTCACGAAAACCTATAATTAAAGGACTTTTTTATTTTTTTACCTGCAATGTAGCAATTTCAAAGCTTATTATAAATGTGTAACGCTGGTAAAGCTGAGGGAATAAAAATGAGAAAAGACAATGTTTTGCAACACAATTTTGAGTCGAATTATGGATGCCCTCTGCGGATAACTAATACTACTTTCCTTAGGAAGCTGAAATTTTACAAATAGCTTAATGATTTTCGTACTGTGAATGAAAAATTCTTTATTAAATTAAACTTTTAATTATTTTAGAAAAACGTGAATCTCTTATCATGAGGAAGTTATATTCGAAAGTTACCATGACAACTATATCAACTTTTTACCAAAAAAAGCCTCAACACACGGAATGAATCAATATGTCGTCGTCAAAATAGTTTCAGAACTACAAACTCAATCCACATTGTAAGGATACGAAGCCGTGTATATTTGTATAATAACAGAACATTCCAGAGCGTTATATCAGTCTGTTAAAGTCTTTGGAATTGCTTATCTTAAAGATGGGATTACTGTTGGTGAAGATTTTATGAGTATCTGCTTTTGATCAGACTAAGATTCCAGGTGCTCCAAAAGCCTATACCTATTCAGGAGATAATCTTTTACGAACACCTATAAAACGATTCTGTTCGCAGATAGCATCCAATCTTCATTCTATCTATTTTCAATTTTTAAGTTGAACGTGTATTTTAAACAGAAATTATTCAAAAAAACAAGACATCATTGGTATGCCAATTTTCGAATATTTTATAAAATGTCATCAATAAACAATAATCAAAAATTACAAATACGCAGTTGTTTAGTGACAAAAGAAGTTTTAGAAAGTAGTAAATAAGGAAAAGGTTGGTGGATAGCTACCGAGGGCAATGAAAATTAAAATGAAAAATCAACTGAGAAGATGAGAATGTATCAGAGAACGGAAGTAGAACTCGTTAAGTTTTGAGATATTTGAATTGAATGGAAACATATGTATGGACCAGTTTAGCTATTGGTTCGACAGGTACTAAAATCAATAAAACTATTCCTTATATCAGAGGAGTTCAAACTTTTTGCCGAAGGGGCCAGATTGGATTATAATCCATCTGGGCGGGCCCCATTAATATGTAAATTATAAAATATTCATTTTGAAAAAGACAACATTGAATAAAAATTTGTATAGTTAATTACAAATACAACGATACTTAGCAAATATGACTAAATCTATTTATAATATTTTTAAAAATTTCCACTTTTTATATCACCTGCCAGGCAGGATCTGGCCCGCGGGCCGTAGTTTGGACACCTCTGCCTTATATGAACGTAAATCTTCTATTAAATGTTAAGGTTTTCTACAGATAAAACTTATAAAAACAAATATTTTAATATATCAGTGTCGCATCTAGGATCGCTATACAACAAAAGAAAATATTATTTCAAGGTTTTTTTCAAGCGCAATATTTATACTGTGGGTGGCATTCCGAATGTCACAATAGCTGCCCGATGCTTCCCCTCATGCAACAAGCTCTCCGCTCTTAAGACTGGTTTAAGGAAAGCAATGCAGGAAAGCACTACTTTGCTATGCGACATTGGGAATGCCATCCACAGTACAGTCAGCTGCAAATTTCTGAAGATTACAGGCGTACCCCTGTATTACGAATTGCTAGGTTCCAGATATTGTTGATTGTGACGCACTATTTTTTTTCTTTACTTTTCGATGCATTTACAGCCCTGCAGCTGTCATACCTATGTAACTGACTTCCCTTTTCACTGTATGAACTTAATTACAGTAGATACAGCGAAAACGGAAGTCAGTTACATAGATATAGAACGACTGCAGTGCTATAAAGGTATCGAAAAGTAATATAACTTAACGACGGTAATTTTTGATGTTGATTGCGGGAGAAAAATAAAATAAGTAATCATTCTACTATTCACTTAATCTCAGACCACAACACAAAGAGAACCAGGTTGTACTTGTATTGGTAAGCAAACTGATCCCATCTCCGAAGCGGAAAGTGAAGAAAATATCGTATCGGCATTTGAATGGCAGGGAATAGTGGCAGTTGAGAAATGTCGTGTGAACGAAACGTCGGAAAGCTAACTGCTCGCAAAGAGGAATATGATTGTAACTGTAACAATCTATGAACGGCAGTACTTATAAAAGAAAATAAAAATTTATAATTACTGTGTTAGAACCAGAAATAAGGCATAAGTTACATTCATGTCTAAGCCACCTAATAAATTGCCTAAGTGAGTTAAATCTAGAACTGTCCATATGTTTAAGCCTAATAACCCGTCAACATAAAGAAATAAACTTCAAGTAACAAAAAAATATTTAGAATGAATGTGAAAAATCCAAGTTTTGTTAGTATTTAAATATTTTCCAACACTATTTACATACTTTTGAAGTTAAACACAGCATCTAGTTTGCTTCCGAATGCATTTGGAACTTCGAATTATACTTTAAGAAATTGAAGCCTTTTTTTTTCTTTTGCTTTAAAAGAGTCGTTTTCAACATCTGGAGTTTTCTCTTCAGGTAATTGCAAGTAATCATACTTTACATGTTAAGCAAGCATCATTAACGACCAACCACTTTCATCATTTTCTTGACGATTTTCCCTAACGATTTTTGCTCGAGATTTACTTGCAGTGAAAGTATGAAAACTAAAATATATGATATATTCCATTTCACTAGTATAGTGCTTCAGATGGTATGTTTTATTAATTCAGGATTTTTTTTTTTTAATTTTTAATTTTTAATATGATCTGCCTTTCTGTTACGATCTTTTTCCATATATCCTATCCTAATGTAACCTTCAAGCTTTAAAATTTACTGAAATATAGTTTCACGCGAGACTCAAAAAGGAAAATTAATAATAATAAAGAAAAGTGTGCCGTTCCGGCTTGGCCGAGCGGTCTAGATGGCGATCTGCCGTGTGGTTGTTGTGTCGGAACCTGGGTTCAAATCCCGGCGTTGGCATGGCTGTTTCTTTTTTGTGTTTTGTCCGTTTCTCCCTGGGACTTAATATCTCAGGGTTATCCTGGACGAGATGTGAATCTCGTCTCCCTTCTTGAATTTCCTATCCTCACCCTGACGTTGTCAGGTAGGGCTAGCCCGTGATCCATAGTTGGCCAAAGTCGATGAAAAGAAAGGAAAGAAAAGTGTATAGTCTATTTTTATCTTTTTTTTGTTTTTCAAAGTCGGTAATAGTACAAGCAAAAGTTTCTGTGAATTTGAAATGTTATACATAGTTGAAATAGTAGTAATAATTCCTAATATATAAAGGTTTACGTTATTACAATGAAATCATAATATCTACAAGTGATAAACAATACCTTCAAATCTGCAAATAGTTATTTACGTTTCCTAATTCCAATTAATTACATTAAAACAAGCGCACAATACAATAAACTGATTATGTGGCTATTGTTTTATTAAATAAATTGTTCGACACTTATTACTATGCTTCTATGTTTTTCTGAGGTTGGTTGGTGTTTTATGGCGCAAAAGCAGCTGCGGCTAGGCTGCGCCAAATTTTTCTAAGGTAATGAGATTCATACGGTAATTCATCAATGTGGACCATCACGGAAAACGTTTTAAAGTCTATTTCCTGAAAGAAAGACCTTTTTTTGACTGAATCAGCATATGGATTGATGTATCCAGGATGTAACAGCGTCATCTATCGCTAAAATCGTAACTAAATCTAATAAGCATAAGGAAAACATTCAGGTTTTTTTTTTGTATTTTATACAAGTTATGAATACATTTTTATATTATTACTTAAATAATTTTACAATCCTTTAATAACTTGACTTAGCTGTGTGATGGCGATGTAGAATTTCCTCAAATTAATTCTTCCATATTTCATACCTAGCTTCACGTGAAGAATTCGTTGCAAAAATATTTTGCTTCCGAAATGATTCATTCAGTTACATAACATACAATTCTGTTACGTAATAAATACATAATTGCTAACGTAATTCTTTTAAATGTAGTAACCATTTCATAATACGGTTTTAATGTTCTTAACTAGACTTATTTATTACAAATCAAATTTAATTTAAATAAAATAGATGGGGTTCCTGAGAGAACTAATGATCTAATTATCTGAAAAAATATTGCGATTCCTACTAGGTAGCTACCACAGAGTATTATAATTTTAGTCTAACATTTACCACATTCTGAATTTGAGTCTGAGAGGAAATAGGATTTGAACGAAAACGTTTTAAAAGGCAACTTTAAATCGTTTATCTGTGATAGCTCAAAACTATAGAGAGCTGAAAATTTAAATGTAGGTTGATTGATATAAGGCACTCCCTATTGATTCTGGTTAAAATCCGATAAGTGCTGTGGGCAAAAAACGTAAATATAACTGAATTAAAGCTTTTTTTAAATGAATTTAATTTTAACACCTTTTATGAATACTGTTGCCATGAAAGTATTCAAAAGTTCCCACGTCAACTATATCTTATTCCTTGTATTTGAAAATAATGAAGCAAGACTGTTAAAACAAAGCAAAATTGTTTTAATATCAAAATATATACCAATTATTTTTTATATATCAATACACCACAACCTCGTTTATCCGGAGTAACTGGGACCAAAGACAATCCGGAAAATCGAAAATCCGGATAATCCTGGTAATATCGGTAGTAAGCAAAACAAATCCTTATATAAGCGAGTTATTAAATCCTTAAATAAGTTTATTACGATAAAAAACTATATCACTACGACACTAGTAAAGCTTTCTTAAACTCGACAAAAAGCATTTTATTCAATAAAATCATGTAGCCAACACACAGTCTAAGATTAAAAAGTTTTTAAAAATAAATGAATATATACAATAAAAATCAGACGAGTTTCGCCATGTCTGAGCGTGACAACTTCAGTGAATGTTATTAGAGTGGCAATCCAGACTCATTTTGTAGGCGAATAACACAGCAATAACCAATGAAAGCTAGGTCTCTCGGACCAATTGTCGAGAATATGCAAATGTTTGGTTTTGAATGTGTGGAGCACTTGCGTGCCTGGTGGAGATCGTCTGCACTAATCCTGGCGATGATCGGGATAGGCACATGTGTGTGTTTATCAACACACAAGTAGCAGCGCTCATGGTGTTGGAAAGTGAAACCTCCCACGGGTATTTATAAACACTAACGCACTTGTATGAGTAGAACATTAAAGCCTGTGTCAATATAACCGGAGAATTTTATTACTAGTGATCTTTTGGGGTTTTTTTGAAACCATAATGATAGATACTCCTAACAGAGACGCAGTCGTTGATGCAGGAAGTGGAGGAGGCTATCATTATGGAATCATGACACTTAGCCTACGCCGGAAATTATTTTTCTCCTTTTTCACGATTTTTGGACAGCAATATATTCAGATCTTTTACGTAATCAATTTCATCATGTTACAGTTAAGTTATCCATCAGATATATGATAAACAATAATAGGCGAGACCAAATTGTTTACCAAATGACCTCCTGGAACAGCTGTTTCACGATCTTTGGCGATCATCAGCCAGGAGCAGTCACCAGTAAACAACGAGATCTCAGTACCGAGGCTAATATGAATAATCGTCGGAAGCGTAGTGGTGCCTCAAAAGAGCGTGAAACAGCTATTATAGAATGTCACTTGGTAAACAATTTGGTCTCTTCCTTTGTTGTTTATTAATAATTCAATGCGTAGATTGAATTTTTTATGCTTTAAAAAATTCATTGAGGCCGGCGGACAGCTCGCACATGAATTTTCTTATAATTTTTCATTAGTGAGTTTTTTAATGTTTACTTTTTCTTTTGAGGCACCACTGCGCTTCCGACAGTTATATTATTGTTGAATGAATTATAAAATCAGGACTTGCTTTCTTTAGTATGTCTTTTTATTTTTTACTTTTTTGTTCATGTTGTTAAAACAGTACAAAGAAAAAACATCCATGTTTTCTTTTATTAATTATAATACCTGCCAATTGTAATTGTAAAGCCTATCTTTCATTGCCTGAAAATTATTTAAATCCGTGATATCTACTTAAGTTATCTAAATCCAATCAGTTGTCATATCAAAGTACTAGTACCAGAATTTAAAACCGATTAAGATACAGTGTTAAACATCTATAGATCCATTGTTGCATTTTAAGTATTTTTATTAGTCATTTTTTTTTTTGTCATCACGAACAACTTCCTCGACACGGACTCGCACGATGAAAAAAAAATTCAAATACAAAAGTTAGGCCCTCTCCTGGACACATATAAATCCATTTAGCCGTGTGAAAGTTATACGGAAAACACACACACACACACACACACAGACACTTCACTATTCTTAGAAAGTATGTCAAATATTACAGTAAGAAGAATTATTTAACACCCTACCCATTCAAAAGTGCTAACTTTGTTTATGTACAGTCTGGTAACGAGGAGCAAAAGTTAGAATTAGTGCTATCCTGTGAAATCCACGTTTAAATATATGAGGTCTAATGAAATAAAAAGAGTTCGTACTGATGTCATTTGTAGCAAAGAACTTCCAAATAAAAAAGGCTTCAACCTTGAGAGAAATAAGAACCCAAACGCAAAAGGAAAATCCTATATTTCTTGGTGTTATTTGTTGTTTCTTCTTTTGCTCTCGGTATTCCCTGTGCCTGTGAGGCAATAAAATGGCCATAAACCAGATTTTCAGTTAGTTCACAAAAATAGCTGACGCTGCCGAAGCCTCGGCTTTTTCCAAATACATATCCGGGAGTCGACTTATTCTCTAAGTTATCTACGGTAGCTTTCTAAACACACATAAAGCCTTTCACGTCATTGATGTCTTCTCCGTGGCTGTCATTATGAGACCGCGGGGTCCACTTGTAGACGTAAGCATTGCCTGTTATCCGGTCTTGGGCTCTCGCCTGCAACCAAATTATGTTTATGGACGACAAACTTCCGCCCGCTGCCAGAGGGCGTTCGGGCTCGTTACGAGAGGGCAATAATTTGACTGACATCTAGTGGGGGAAAGAGAAAAACATACCTTTCTTGTTTCACAATACTAATAGAATGAGTTGCCAGAAGAAAGCCTTAATGAAAAATATAGCGTCGTGATTGATACGAGAATGAAGATTTGCAGAAAAATCTGAAGAGAATTAATTAATATATTTGTTTACAGGTTTTGTTTTTTTCTTTACGATATATTTAATATTCTTCAGATATATTTTCGGGGTTCTCATAAAATTTTGATAACATCCACAAATTATCGATAAATCATCGACAACTTAATAAGAAATCATAGAAAAAGATTGTTAACGAATGGTGAAAATCCAGAAATGCAGTTCTTTTTAAAAATCTCAATTATTCTATCATTCAAATCTTCATATTCACTACATATCATGTAATATGTAGTGAATGTTACATATTCACTAAATATCTAAGCGACTTAATAATTTAAGGGTTCATACATTAGAAAAAAAGAACAGCTAACGATTTTGAAGCAGCTATGAAAACGTGTGTCTTAATATGGGGCAGTTTTATGGTTGGATTCTGTATAAATTTCATTTAATATTATTATTAACTGTTGTTATTATTATTATAATAAAAAAGAAATCAAGACAAACTGCTTCTGAAACAATACAGGGTCCTTAGCTGAAGTGGTAATGCAATTCACCTGACTGGAAGATCCGGGTTCGATCCCAGGCGATGGGTCGCAGATGTTTTGCCTTCGTTCTTTCTCCTCCAGACTGGTCCCAGTGTTCAGCCAATCCTTTGCGAAATTGGTACCGGATTCATTTCCCGATGGTTAAATGCGGGCGGGCGTCGTGTTGACCTCCCGACCTCAATTCAGTGCCGTGAATCACGAAACGCCGGGAGCTTTATCTTCATTAGGCGGCCAGGTGTGAGCTGCTTTAATTATAATACCGAAGCTTCCATTATCTGCTTCAACTGGTTTCTTCAGTAGCTTCAAAAATAACATTCGATAATTTGATTGATATTCACTGAAAATTGAATATTGTTCCTTATTTCAATAAAGTACACAATTTTCCTGATACCAGATAGTGCTATTATTTCACTCAAGAATTAGATACATTTGTAATTACTGAACACTTCAGTGAAAATATAACTTAATATTCACCTAACTACTTTTTTTACATTAACATATGTTTTGTGAAAGTATCAATGAACGAAACAGACTACTGTCAGCTCGGTCAGTCATTTAGAGCAAAACATCGCAGTAAAGGCATTTACAGATGTCTGGATTATGTCACCACTAAATGTTGCTCGAAATATTAAATTTCAGCTTAATTCTATAATCACATGGTAAATCCTAGAAAGATGGCCTTTATCTAGTTGTAAAAAACCGGAGTTAAATAAGGAGTTAAATCACATAGTGGAAATATTTAGATTTTAACTGTAATAACGAAAGTCAGTTAAATGGGGGGAGGGGGTTAATATCTATCAGTCTTGGATGGATAAATTTATGCAAGAGGCTTTCCAAAATTTCCATAATTTCCATAACTGAACTTGTGTTGATACCAAAAGAAAAAAAAAGAATAGGAAGTTATGGCACATGATAATCCTCTTTATTGACCTGAGCTTCGATTTCCTTAAAATTAACGGGAGTGGACCATTAAAGAAAAATTTGCATATTTTATCATATTTCAAAATATCAAGTATGTAAAGATAGTTTTCTATATTTGGTAAATATAAAAATTTACAAAATGTAGAAGCTCTTTTTCTTAAAGCTTTAACAACCAAATACCTAATATTTTAAAAGAAAATATATTCCAAATATTTTGAAGTATTTAGGCTAAATCACAATTATTTTTAAAATTAATTATCATAATAATAATAACAATAATAATAATCTTAAGATATTTTCTATAAAACTTTTAGAACATTTTATGTATGTTATTTTAATAATGCAAATGTTCGTGCAGAATTTTTAACTGACTGTTAACACTATTTAATGGTAATACACTTGTCAAAGGATGTCCTTCAGGTAAAATTTCCTTTCATAATTCATATTAGATTTCATGTTTTTAACCAACTTTTTTAGCTGGTTAATAAAGGCCTATCAGTCTGTCTTTGTATGTGCAATAACTTCTGAACCAATGGTTGATCGCCTTGAAACTTGCAATGCATATTTAAGGACTTCAGACGATTTAACAAATTTCTAAAATCATACATAAATCTTCCATATTGAACACAAAACTACTGCTTTCCACCAATATTTCATTCTTTTAATGAATCAGAAAGATTAATTTTAGAATCTTGTTTCATTAATTGATGCGATTGTATAAACATGATAAATCTTTAAAAGTGAACGAGATTTCATAGGGTATTTTTAAAAAGTTTATGAAACAATGTGAAATTGAAAAATTACTGAATTTGATGTAGGTCTGTTTTGTATTATTATTTTTATTCAATGTTTTATTCAATTTATTATATATGTTTGTATTATTACTGTGATTTTTATACGTTTGTATTGTTTGATTGTATTATTTTACATTCATTTAATATATTTTATTGTTATTATTCATATATGATTTTGTATTTGTTGTATGAGAAAAGAAGATTTTTCTTTTTTATATATGTTTCAATAAGCCTTGAAAAAGTTCTTTGATAAAAAGAATGAACTATTGGTGGAAAGCAGTAGTTTTGTGTTAAATATGGAAGATTTATGTGTAAGTTCGTCATAACTGAGATAATTTCTAAAATCTTTTTCAAACTTGTCGAAAAATTAGCAAGAGAGCGAAAATAAATTCTCTTAAATCCTTTGAACGTAAACAGTGGATTTCTACCAATGTCTTAGCGTCTTAAAATAAACAGTAGATATTAATCCTTTTAGAGAATCCGTTAATTTGCGCGTAATGCCGATTTTATTTTTATTTATTTTTATTAGAAAATGAACAACTTATATATTTTACATTCAGCAGATATTATAATTTTTAAGATGAATTTGTAATTTGAAATAACATTAAATTATAGAGGTGAAAATGTAGTAAATTACACGTAATTTTGCTATTTCTAATTACTACTAGTAATTATTTGAAAATTGTCTTTCGGGTAAAATTTACAGAGACAATGAAGTACATCTCAACGAAGTCACTTGTGTACCACATCAACGGAGGTAATTTTTCATTAAAACTAATCCCATCTAACATTGAGAGAGATTAGCATCTGCAAGCTGATGAGAATCCAATTTTCAATTATAGAGATTCTCCAATTAATTGGCACGTTTTAAAAGGCCTAGTTGAAGATTCACTGAATGAAAATTAACAAGTGATTACATCTTGTTAAAAAATATAAAATGTAATCTAAAACTAACTTTTCAAATCAACCAATAGATTATATAGTTCAAAAAAGCACTGATTAATTTCTTTAACTGACTTAGCACCCGAAATCATGTAATTCGACCTGACCATTTCTCTACTTTGTTTGTAGATACAGCACGCTACGTAACACGCTATATAACACACAGGGTGGACAGATTTTTATAAAATAGGATACGGAACAATTTACAAGATAGATATATTTTTTTTATTGGTCTCTATGTTTCCCATCCCTCTAGAACGGCTAGAATTGAGTTCTTTGAAATTTGGTTCGATGTTTATCTATGGCCCTTAAAATAAGATCGCGATTATTTTGTTATCCCCCCCCCCCCCCAAACTAAAAAAAAAACAAACAACAAAACAAAAACTCCAAATTGACTCACAATCTCTGCTTGCGCAGTCCCCTTTACGCGATGAATATCAGAGCATACACCTAGTCATATTTATATATCTTGTTATAATCTAATACATTGTTCTTTATTACAAAACTTGTTTATTACTAAAAAATCCATACTTTATCAGCGATATTTCGCAGGGTTTTACTCGTTTTTTTAATTTTATTTTTATTTTTATCAGGATAATTGTTAATTTGATACCACTATTAACCTTACTTATTCTTTGTAATAATTTGATGTTATATGCAATTTGAACCTTATTCTTTTGTTGTATAAGACTTATTCTATGTAAACAAGACAAAGACTATGGTTATCGGAAGAAAGACAAAGAAGATAAACATAAGTATTCGGAATGAGACATTGGAACAAGTGAACAACTTTAAATACTTAGGGTGTACTATAAGTGGTGATATGAACTGCTGCCAAGAAGTCAAGAGGAGGATAGTAATAGCAAAGGAGGCTTTTAATAGGAAAAGGAGCATCTTCTGCGGACCTCTGGAAAAAGAACTAAGGAAGAGATTAGTGAAGTGCTTTGTGTGGAGTGTGGCATTGTATGGGGCAGAAACATGGACATTACGACGCAGTGAAGAGAAACGACTAGAAGCATTTGAAATGTGGATATGGAGAAGAATGGAGCATGTGAAATGGACAGACAAAATAAGAAATGAAGCTGTGCTAGAAAGAGTGGGTGAAGAAAGAATAATGCTGAAACTGATCAGGAAGAGAAAAAGAAACTGGTTGGGTCACTGGCTGAGAAGAAACTCCCTAATGAAGGATGCACTGGATGGAATGGTGAACGGTAAAAAAGTTCGAGGCAGAAGAAGATTTAAGATGATCGACAACATTATGGTAAATGGATCTTATGTGGAGACAAAGAGGAAGGCAGAAAATAGGAAAGATTGGAGAATGCTGGGTTTGCAGTGAAGGACCTGCCCTTGGCAGAGAACTATATATGTATGTATGAAGCAGGAAATGAGTAATAACCTGCGAAATATCGCTGATAAAGTATCTCGTTATATTTATATAATTAAACAGTCTTCGTCACTGTAAACTATAATTACCATGTTTAAACTAAAAGAAATTGATTACTTGTTTCCTGATCTTTAGGTTAGTTTATTTAAAAATTAAAAAAAAAGTCATACTCAAATGCAATTTTTTTTCAAAAAATTGTTTTTGAAAAATAAATTTAAAAAAATGCCTGAGTTACTCAAACAACGAATTATAAGTAGGATTGTATATTATAAATTTAAATCAACTGAAATATAGATTGTACAGTTACATCTAATAAACAAACCTGATACTAACATAAAAAAAAAATAATATATGCGAAAATGACCTAATGTTAAGAAATAAAATAAAATCACTGTTAGTTGAAAGAGGCTTAGTGATTTGTAGATAATAAATACCTCCAAAAATTTGAGAGTTAAGAATTTAAATGAAAAGAAATTTAACGTGCCCGATGATTCAAAGAATTGAGTAGGCACACGAAGGCACAACGCTACAAGAAAGGATTCGCACCCTAAGTTGTCACCGGGAAGAGACTGGGACGGACCGTTTCGTCCTTTTTAGGACTCATCAACCAGCCAAACTCTACCGATGACAGACTCATAAGGTGCGAGGGGTTAGCTTTCCCGGGACTCGCTCCCGAGAGCGGGAACTACCCCCGAAGAAATCCTAACCAAAAATTAAATAAAAAACAAAAAACAACTATTCCTTGTCCTGAAATCTACTAGGCGCAAAAGGAATCTAATTAAGGCATTAAATAAAGTCCAAAAGTCCCCTCGCACCTTCTGAGTCTGTCATTCGGTGGAGTTTGGCTGGCTGATGAGTCCTAAAAAGGACGAAACGGTCCGTCCCAGTCTCTTCTCGGTGACAACTCAGGGTGCGAATCCTTTCTTGTAGCGTTGTGCCTTCGT
Organism: Thereuonema tuberculata; assembly: GCA_023159025.1. NCBI lineage: Eukaryota > Metazoa > Arthropoda > Chilopoda > Scutigeromorpha > Scutigeridae > Thereuonema > Thereuonema tuberculata. Next base: position 12,186,257 of record JAFIDM010010028.1, on the reverse strand, counting down.
TTGCTAACTTAATCCTAAGAATTTAAATGTTGATTGAATTATTATTTTAGGCTTTGATTCCATAAAAAAGGAATGACCACTGATGTTTGGCAATCCTACATTTTGGAGAATCTAAATTTATTGGTATTGTAATTCCGTTCGAATAGGACTTCAGCAATAAAGCAGTCAAATGTGTAAATAAAATGTATATAAGATCTAATCAGTAGATCTAAACTTAGTTTTAAAAATTAAAATTAAATATTGCTTAGATATGGTCCGTTGGACCCTTACATAAAAATTTCAGTAAATAAAAGTTTCAATAAACAAAATAAAAATTGACACTTAAATAGGCAACATGTCAGCAAAAAATGAGATCCTTAATCAGAAATATAATAATATAGGAGAAATGTCTACTACGATTCCAAGAAAAAAGAAATTTAGATATCTTTTTTTTTAAGGGCATCTTACAATTTAGTTATGCAAATATATATCAATGAAATTTTAACAAACATTGAATATATAGATAGATTAATATTCATACCATAATAAATTTGCTTGTTATATTACATTAAATGCTAATTTATCTTATTGAAAAATTTACACACGTTAATTACTTTAATGTTAATATATTTATGGATTAAATCTAATACCGTATAATTAGAAACCTTTTTTTGTTTTCAAATACTTAATTCAACACTGAAATGTCAGACCTCAGTAAAGTTGTGTGATGAAAGACGCGGGACAGATTGACAGACAAACTGCATGACACATAGCTAGAGAGAAGACTTTTTGGAATGAATTACTCTAAGTAGGTCAGAATTCAAGTTTCATTAAAATTTGACTTTGCAGTATTCCTATTACGCAACAATCAGGAAAAACGAGCTTTATTTGAAAACCTTTTCACTTTACAACTTTTCCTAATTTTTGTAGTTTTTACAACTTTTTTAATTCAATGAGATGGAATTATGTAGCCTTGAGACATATTCTTTCATTTGCAATTAAAATTCATATATGGGGGAAAAAAACCTTCTTCTTTGAAATCAGACGAAAACGATAAAAAATTTAATTAAATATTTGTCTTTGATGTTTGAAAAGACTAAAAAGGAAGGAAAAATGAAAGGGAAACTTTAATTTAGAAAATAAAAAAATATTAATAGCCAATTTTAATCAAAAATAACCATCGTGGAGCATTCAAATCTTACTTTCTTACGAATAATTTGATTTCACGAAATTGTTTATAGTATACTAAAAATGCTCAGTAGGCCATTTGGTGCAATGATATAACCACTGGACACTTGTAGAAAAAGCAGGGTTCAATCCTCGGAGGTGTGTATTTTTCCCAGGTTAGGTCTTATCCAGACGGGCTCAAGGGTTCACCCAATCCCCTACAAAACCTACATATGAATAGTCCTTGAAAATATGTTTCCCCCCAGGGGGCTGGACTTTATTAATGGGTGTAACAGGAAAGTGAGCATTCGTCTGACCATCCATCTTACACTTTCCCATCAGAGCCTAAGCCTTTTCCTGTCCGACAGGCTCTAACGGGAAACACTAAGGTATTGCCGAGCTGTCTTCCGCGCAGTGTTGATCTCGCAACGTCATTAATTTTAGCTTTCGAAAATCGCCTTTCTTGAATTTCCATAAAATTTTAAATCAAAAATTTTGAAAGGCACAAAGTTATCCTGGTTGTAATCGTAGCTTTAATGACTCAAATTCTTACAATCAGGAATTTTAATTTAGACAGAGGTGGGGAATCTGCGGCCTTTTATAATATTCGGCA
>JAFIDM010010028.1:12169174-12179498 GCA_023159025.1 Thereuonema tuberculata | reverse complement strand
TATTGAAATATTGTTATTCTTGCTTAAGTGAACGATTTTTACATATTTGAATATTGGTGATTTAAGGAAATCTCGATTCATAAAATAGGAAGAAGAAAATTCGTAAGATTTATATTCAAAGACTCAACGAAAAAGAAGGCGCATGGCACGTAGAATGTCGTGGAAGGATGGATGAAATCGGACAGAAAAGGAAAGCACGTGGACGAAATTTGAAATGTGGTTAGAATTGAAAATGGTCGAAAGCTACGAAAGTTATTACTGTAAACAAAACCAAATACCCCCTTACAATTTGCAACCTCTCAAACGCTTTTTCTGTTAAAATAACAGTACTAATGACTGGCGAGCAAAACTCGTTTATTCAAGCCTTTGTAATGCAGTAGTTTGCATCATGGCTTTCTCGGAACACCATTGGAGTTTCCCCTTCTTGATTTTGATATTTGTGATCTCACAGATAAGGGGAGAGAGTGTTAAAGAGGACTAGCAGCTACGAAACGTAAGATATCCATTAATTTCGATACATGTAGGATATAAGCATATAGCGTAATAAGGATAGATACTTCATCAACTTACCACTGTAAGAGATGAGGGTGGCGCTACTGTCGCGATTGAAACTAAGGATGTTTTCAAAATACTAATGGCAGTGCAACTGTCAAAGTCATACTCTCTCATCCTATGTGCAAAGTATGAAGGGTGAGGAGACCTCTTTAGTAGGTCCTATCCTATCCGTCCGTCCGTCACTATCTCTTTAGCCCAAATAGTAAAATCACGATTGAAAGCTCATGAGTTGGGGGAAGATATGACATCCGGTCTGCGGCCACTTCCTGCCTGACAGGAAGAGGAACAATGAAACCCGTCATACGTCTACAGCCCAAACTAAGTCAGTCAGACATAAGTGGTACTTTATTGGAACTCTTATGACTTGTCAGAGGTGGGAAAAATATGAGTTCTAGATCTATCGTCACTTTGTCTGAAAGGAGATAGTCCAAAATGAAGCACGTGGTTTCGTATCCAATGTGAAATCAGTTTTGTCATTGTTTTCTAAAAAATTGCGAGGGATTTGAAGAACTTTAAAGAAACGTCATGTCTGAGTTGTGTTTATTGAAAAAACTTCCTTACACGTTTTTCGGTTTCCGGCTGTACTAAACTGAGATTGTATGTGTTTGATCTCTCAAACAAGTTAAAAGAGATATTGATATTAACCTTATCATTAGTAAATTTGATATTCAAAATTACCTTTGAACACTCCTTTTTGAAGTGACAGAAAGTAATTCCGAGGGAGACGATGGCGCTGTTGATGCTTTTGTTATTTCTTCAATGATTTTTTTTTTAACTTCATTGCAAAATCTAAATCTTCTTTCCTCCAATGTTTCCTTATCACCTTTCGATGCTGCTGTAGATAAGGTACAGTGCTTTTCTCTACTTTTTCATGAAAATAACGTTTCATGTAACTTGTTATCTTTAACCATCTTAATTAAAAAACAGTATTAATTAATCATCTGAAGTAACAATACATGTACTTTTGAGAATAATGTTCACATTCTTTACAAATTACAAATAAATAAGTTATTCTTTTGGGTATTTTCTTTAAAGAATGAGGAAAATAAATAACATAAAACATTTAATATATGAATTTCAATTCAAAAGTACTTTAATTTTTCGGAATAAAATTTACTACACTACACTCATGAGCTACTCTGAAATAACTCACTTTCCGATACTCGTTAGGGGAGAATTGCCACTATTCTCTGATTCTCGGATAAAGATTCGCCGATACGACAATTTTTCAATATGACGATCAAATTTCACCGTCCTGATAGCGTCAGTTTGCTTACAAATATACTACGAACTGTATCCATTTGCTACCCTCTGCGATTAATAATACATTTTTTTATATCTTTCATTTTTTTCTGAATTATTCTTTTTCTTAAAGTAAGATAAAAGAAAAATTAACACTAGGCAAGGCGAAACTGCACACTTAGTTATTTCTGTTACTTTGCAAGTATATTATGACTGCTATGTTGTTTATCTTAATGTATAAAAATGAATGTTTCATTGTTTGTTTGTTCCATATGCGTTCCTATATCATTCATCAGATTGCGGATAAAACTTTGGTGAGTTGTTGTGCGCACGCCTGCGAAGGTTTCTGAATTAGTGGAACCATTGTTTGGGCCTCTGAAAACGATAGTGAAGTCCATTTGTCGATCTGACCTTCCGTTCGGGAGTCGTTACTGTGGACAAATACGGACGAATGGACGGACAGGAGAAACGCAGTAGCTAAAGTCAATGTCTGAACGTCGTCATAAAATGCATGTCTGAAATCTTCAGTTTTATGGCGACACGTTCAGAAATTGACTTTGAAGACCAAAACGCGTAAACAACTACAACTTGATGCAGCCGCTGAACGTTTCGCAAAACAATTGTTGATATTGGGAATGGGAAAATGGCAATCGATGAATCCACACAATGTATCACATTGGCAACAAACTTCTGTAAAATCACAGCAATCACAGACAAATTGATTCACAAAGTTTTCCCAAATATCGCAATCTTTGAGTGGCATTGCAACGCATGCCGGATAGAGCTAGTATATATAAAAAAAAGAAGGCAGTGCAATTTGTCGATTTTCGCTTATGACAACTAGAACTTTAAATATCATAATAGCCTTTGGTATTTATTTATATATTTGCAGTTCAATCTGTCGGTCTATTTATGTATTGGTTAAGTAAATATATCTATATACTATCTAAATAGGCTATATAATCAAAGCATTTTAACATTACAATATCTTTAAACGCCCCTAAAATCAACACATACAAATCAACACATTCACAACCACCACCAAATCGAATTTTACCTACAGAGCAAACTCCCCCTAGAGAAAGAGCCAACTCCATCAACCCTTCACACTTATGGGACTCCATTTCCATCATAAACCATCCTTAAAGCCTATTCACAATAAGAACTCAGACGTATGTGGTACCATTAAGTTTTTTTCTTAAAGCAAAACTTAATTTTTCACTTACAATTATTTCCATTCCCCCTTATTTAATTCTTTAATATTTTAGGTTTTTTTTTTTTCACTTTTGTAACAAGTTATTATTTTTAACAATTTTAAAATCTTCCAAAATTTCTTTTCATAAAGTTTTCCAAATTTTTTCGAATTTATTTCAAATTTCAGCGTATTCAGTATTATTATTGTTTATTTATTTGGTTGTTCTTATTATAATTTGTCTTATTTAAATAAATGTTAAATAAAGCTGAAATTTATACACACACACAGTAATTCAATCCGAAGATTGGTTGAAAGTCCACGGAACCCTAGTGACCCCCGAAGGGCGACCCCTAGGAAAAACTAACTTATTCTTGGGAACAGTGGTTTCCCGTTGCCTTCTCCAGGACGCCATTACGGAATGACGTCAGACCGAAGAGAAAGTGAAGAAGAGGCTTACAACACAGGAAAGGAAATTGAAACATCCATGCTCACAACCGGGATTTGAACCCGGGCGCCAGGACACTGGCCTCATGGCAGACCGACGCCTGAGACCGTACGACCTTATAAACATAACTTATAAACGTAAAACGGAAAAAAAATAGAAATGCACAAATTTGTTTGCTTTCACGCATTGAGTCATCATCGGCAATCTGGGACAGCTGTTTCGTCCTTATTAGGACTAATCAGCCTTATTTAGCCTCGATGATCAAGCTCAGAACGCCTGAAAGCCTGTGGATCCCTCTCCCGCTCTCGGAAGTGGGATCCCACAAAAGCAAACGACGATAGAAAAATCGCTATAACTAGTACAGCTCAATATTAAAATTTTTCGCCGATGCATTTGGCTTATCCTTTTATTAAATGCCTTTTTAGCCCAGCGCTTAGCTGGCTAAGGTAATTGAGCTGCACTAGTTACAGCTGTCCCAAATTGCCGTCGATGATGGCTCGAACGCGTGAAAGCAAACGAATTTGTGCATTTCTGTATTTTTTCCGTTTTGCCTTTTACATTTTTTTTCCGTTTTGATGCACGTTAAATACGTTTTAAAAGTAAACTTCAGTTAAAATTCCCGACTTTTGCCAGGCACCGAACCTGACTCTCCACTTCAGCCATTAGGCCTACAAAATTATAAATCTCTGGAAGATTTTTTTTCCAGTATCAATAACATAGAGGAAATACATATTATTAAGATATACATAAAGAAGAGAAATAAGAATAAATAAGAAAGGAACGAATAATAAAAATAAATATATGTGTATTTATTTATTACACTGTAACTTTTAGAACACTTTATTTATTTTTTTTTTTCTTTTGTACTCGAAAATTCGCACGCCAACCTTAATTCTCTTCACTATTTCAATTATAATTTGTAATCCTTTTAACCACTGCTTAAAGCTTCCATCAAAACATCAAAAGGTGATTTCCTGAAGCACATGGAAAATTCTTTTAGCCCTACTCGCTTTAAAAAGATTGCTTGTGGATTTCTTCAATAGGGCGTTCTCGAGAATTCCCCTGCCTGATGTAACTCGGTGAAAAGCTATTTTTATTTTTGTTTTACATTTTATCGAAGTGAAAGACGTTGTAAATTGAATTCTTCACTCTGGAGGATCAACAGCCCATTCTTCAACTCTCTTCCAGCTCCGAGTGAAAACTTTTCTTTCTTTAAGAAATTGCCTTTCATCCTTCATTCTTACCATTGATCACATTTCTCCCTAATGCACCAAGTGCTCTGGTAACTGTATTACACCGCTTCAATTACTTTTTCAACGAATATCGTTCTGACAAGACAGCAAGTTTATTATTACTTTTTTTTGAGTAGTAGGAAACTTTCCTGAGTTGTTAGAGGTTTGCATTGTTTCATGCCGTCAAACCTCGTTTTACGCTAACTTACCTCGTTTTACGCTAACATACCTCGTTTTACGCTCCTACCTCGTTTTACACTGAAAAAACACTTGTTGTAGTTGATAAGACCAATCTCAAAAATTTCAAAAAAAATCAGAAAAAAGGGATAAAGAAAAAGCACATTTCATGCACGACTTAAGTTAGAGTCAAACGGGAATCTTGGACAGCTGTTTCATCCTTATTAGGACTCATCAGCCAGATTTACCCACATTCATGATCAAATTAATATGCGTTGTTTTCTTTTTTTGTCTGTTTTTCTTTTGAATGAGTTGATAATCTCTTACAAGGACATGGTCAGTATCTTGTCTCTGGGATTTTGACCAAACTTAGCACATTGTTGAGGATAGTGAACTATGTAAACGAGCCAAGTTTGGCGTTGTCAATAAGGGGAGGGTAGTTAGGGGGAGGGTGCAAAGTTTTACATGTACCGTATATGCTCCAATAGAGGCCCCCGGCGTTTATTTGCAAAACTAGCCTCGGCCCCCGGCGCTTAATAGAGACCGGCTGCTATTAGAGGCCGGCCATTATTAACAAAAACTTTCAGAGCGCAATATTTTTACACATAAAATACCGGCTAATATTACAAATAGCTACTTTTATTTGAATTTCACATGCTACATAAGACTGTTAAAGATAAATGGCAATGTCTTTCTGTATCTTTCGCTCCTATTTGTCGTCCGAATCCGCAATGACGGGCGGCCACCTCACCGGAAGTTTCTTTCGCGTATTCCACCGCGCGAATCTTAAAGGCAGTGTCAAATGACCGTTTCGGCGGCATTTTGTAAGTCAATGTAGCGTAAACTATTATGCACGACTATAAAGATATGGATGCTTACACTAGTATCGGTAGGCAAATATCAAAGACCCGGCTACTATTAGAGACCGGCTACTATTTGGCCGTGTCCCCTCTGCAGCCCGGCGCTTATTAGAGACCGGCGACAATAAGAGACTCGGCGTTTATTGGAGCATATACGGTAAGTCTATTGGAAACATATTTTTTTTTTACCATATAATGTAGTTGATAAATTAAGTAACAATGTGAATTCATTAAAAGTTAGACACAGTGTTTGTAAGTGCAAAGTGTTTAAAAGTCCTTTCTTTACTTTTATTGTGTTTTTCTTGTTTTTTTGTTTAGATTTGGAGGTCCCGTTCTTTTTCCCACCTTTTCTAATGTTAATTCATGTTTTCTAATTATTTATTGAATAATTAATCAGAATTAAATGAGGGTGATTCATAAAGTAGTGAAAGCTCCGCCTCCAGTTTAGCTTCACTGCAATGCAATATGTCACTTTCCTTTTCTCTGTGGATTTTATCTGCAAGGTTTTTGTATAGATTCAGCATTTATTACATTTCTCGATAATCCCAAGGAATAACAGATTCAAAGAATAAATGAATAATTTTTAAATTTTTATAGGCCTATAAAGAACAACATCAAAATAATTTTTTTAAGTCAAATTCAGTGTAGAAACAAGTAAAATAGGGCATGGAATGTTTAAAAAATTGTCACTCAAAATCAACATTAGCATTAAAAAAATAAACGATTGCGTTTTTAAATTGATGAAACAATTGCGAATTTATTTTGTACGAGTTATTTATTTACATTTCGATTGGAACGGTTGGGTAAGAAACATGTTAACATTTAAATCAGGAGGAATAATTCTAATATCTTTTGAATATTTAAAAAATATTCATTTCTTCTTTGAATCTGTTATTCTCTGGGATTATCGAGAAATGTAACGTAAACTTACGCTGAATCTATACAAAAACCTTGCAGATGAAAGCCAGATACTAGGAAAGCAACATTTTGCATAGCAGTGAAGCTGAACTGGAGGCGGAGCTTCCAGTACTTTATGAATCACCCTGTATACAAAACATTTTTTCGTTTACTTATAAACGAAATATCATTTACTGATTCACTTTTAAATTATGGTTTATATTGATAGATATATCTAAACAATACGAATATAAATAACATAAATAATAAATAGCAAAACATAAATATTGAATAAAATCATTACTTCATATTTATAAACTGTTACACACTTACTGACCATGAAAAAAAATGAAATCAAAATTAAATAGAAAATTTTAATGCCAAGAAAAAGACTAATGTATCTTTTAATAATAAAAAAAATCTACGAATTAAAAAAACATATAACAATAGAAGAAAATAATTCAAGAAATAATTTTATACAAATATTATTCTACGAAAATCCAAACAATAAGTTTGTTGTAAGAAATCCAAAAAGAATTTACAAAAAATATTTGTACAAATCGAAGAAAATTTAAAGGAGAGCCAAATATATAATGTAAGTGAATTAAAAAATATAATAATAACATATAAACTTATTTCTGGTAAAGTCACTTGGAAAATATAGCATAATACAAAACAATTCATAAATCCAAAAAGATTATATACCGTTTTTAATGGTATAAACAAAACCTTTATAGGTACTACACAGTATTTTGTATATGGTTTAGCTCTCACAACATGAAAATTTAAATTATTATAACTGTGCACCCTATTGCGTATATTTCTTTATATAATTTTTATAATTTCTGTATAATTTTGTTAAATAACATTTTCACTGTCTCACTTGTTAGATTATTGTTTTCTTACTTGTTAGCAGCACAGTTTAACTTGTAAATTGTTATAACCCTGGTATTCATTGCGCCACTTTTTTTTTTTGTAATTTCCATAATCTCCATAATTATATTGTTAAATACTTTTTATCTCTATTGTATAAATTATTATTCCATTATTGTAACAATAATAATTATGGTTTCTAATGTAAAAATATTAACCTACAGAACCTACAGACAGATTCATATTTTTTATAAAAATCTAGGAGGACTGAATTTGTAAACATGATGTAATAAAAAAAGTACCAAAACTCGAACATTAAACTAAATTTAATAATGAAATTAATAATAGCTAATCATAATATAATAATAGTAATTATGATAATGAAATTCTTGTTCTTGGTCGTTTTCCACCAAATGGTCGAAGCACTACGCCTACTCGTATCAACTGCAACACATCCACGGCTGTCTCTTGAAATGAGCCGGACAAGAAACGCAATCCATTCTTCCAATCCGGAAACAGTATTGGTGCGGGGTTTTATGTTAGATTACTTCTGATTGATTACTCAACAAATAATTTGAAAACATGAATTAACATTTTCCTTTTCATTTATCATCTAAAAATGTACTGTAAAAAGGTAAAAAAATATGTTTCCAATAGACTTTGTGTTTCCAATGTAAACCTTTGACCCCTCTAACTTCCCTCCCCTTGTTGGTAACAACGCCAAACGTGGCTCGAATACATAGCCCACCATCCTCAACATACAGTATATGCCAACTTTGATTAAAATCCCAGAAACAAGATGCTGACCATGTCCTCGTTAGTTAAGACGACATTAGCTCATCCATTGATTCTAAATTAAGTTAAAAAATACGATGCTTTCAAAAGAACTTAAAGCCCACTTTCCTTAAATCTTGTTGCTGTTTTTTTTACATATATTATTATTTATTTATTTTTTATAAATGTACTAAATGCATTATTTTTGTTTTGAAAACAGCAATTACTCCTTAATTTTTAAATTATAATACTGCTTAATACAAACCGTAAAACTGTCCATTTTCACTTTATTTACTTAAAATTGTTAAATCCGATTAAGACATTAAGAGATTTAAAGGCAGATTAATATGCATTGCTTTTAATGCATTTCTATTAGTATCATCTACATGTACTTACTTCTCGATATAAATTCACAGAGGAAAGTTTCACATATAAAAGCTAATTGCCTCTTTTCTTTAAATAGGCAAGTCAATTTTAAGAAGAGCTATCTTAAAGTTGAAAAATTATATGTTGAAGAACTTAGGGATACACATACACACAAAGCTACACTTACCTATCTGCAGCCTTAGTTTTACTTTCCTAGGAGATGATATGAAATCTTTGAAATGTATTTCATTTAAAAATAAATTCATGTGCAATACTTTAACTTCGTAATAAAACATACAGTAAAGTATTATTTAAATTATTGGTATTCTGCAATTGAATGTTGAAAAGTTTTGATCGAAATCTCTGAAGATATGAGTTGTAATTCGTTTAATCTTTATTCTGAAATTGGAATCTATTATTAAATTAGCGAAGACAAAATAATAATAAAACAAAATTGGCATTATTACTGTAATTAATGTGTCCGGTAGCTCAGTGATTTAGGAGCTGGACTGCAGACTGAAGAAGCCGAGTTCAATTCTCAGTGGAGGTTTTCCCACGGTTGTTACTCCTCCAGAGGGACCCTAGGGTTCAACCAGCCATATTTCAAATGAGTAGCGGGTTTCGTTTCTTATTCGGGAGTTGAAGGCGGGCGTTTGTCGGAACGATCATAGTCCCGTTGGTCATGGATCATGGGGAGACTCAACCTTTCAAGCACCCAAGTGTCTCCTTGGCCCGTAGTGAAACACTTTTTTTTTTCAATACTGTAATTAACTCCCATTCCAAACCATAATACTTATCATTATATTTTGATCATAAAAATATCATATAATTATTTTACTTATGAAAGATTTCATTAAATCCTGAATCTAGTTTTGGAATGCAACTGTCCTTCGGGGAAACATTTAAATAGAACATTAATGACATGAAGACTTGTTTGAGACTAATTGAAATAAAACACTATAATTATAGTTATCTGTTATAATGTGAGCAAAACTTTTGAGAACAACAAAAAGATCCTTCATTCTCGAAAAAATTTTTTTTTATTTTCTTAAGCATGATAAATAAATTAAAAAAATAATATCATTAAAACGCGACTAGCATCTGCAATTTTTTTTTTTGATTGCTGTCTCCAATCTCATTCCCCAAATAACTTATTTACTCTTAATGAATTCCGAAGTAACAGATGAACAGAAACCAAGAAGTGCGGGTTTTTTTTTTTTCCTTTGCGACTAATTGAGTTCTGAAATGTTGATTCACTTTCTGCTAAGATATCTTTGCTTAAATTACGGTGATTGAATTAAGCCCAAAATTGATTTTAAGTGTAGAGACATAACTAAATTACGAACGCAATGCTTTTATGGCGTTCCTAACAAATGAAATAATTTGAGAACATCGATTGCGCTGTCACACCGACCCCCTGGAGACTGGCTTGATGAATCCCACACTGATAAAGACTTTGGTACTTGGGTAACGGAGTTAAAAATCTATAAAGCTTGCTCCTCTGCAATGCAGAATTTGTCATTTCTTTTTTAAGAATTTCATTGGGATTACAATGAATAATAATTTCTTTTTGAATAGAACTTCCATCGAAAATCTTCTCTCTGTAATAAATAAAAGATAAGTACTCGGCTTAGAGGATTTTTTTAAAAGTAGAAATTTAATCTTCTGCATATTTATTTTCTGTTCCTTTTGGTAGATATATTACTTC
>JAFIDM010010028.1:12148561-12166697 GCA_023159025.1 Thereuonema tuberculata | reverse complement strand
ATTTACAACGATGTTCTTTTTACATATCCATATGAATTCATTGTTTCGCTTCGATTGCTTTTACATGGGAATTTTTATCATCTGTATGCTGAAATTTCTTCACACGGACCCGCAGTTTCTTTTTAAATTCACAAACTGTATCGTCTACTGTCCATAAATGTGTAGGTCAAGTTTCAAGAGTAACTACTCTAAAAGTCAAATATTTTGGGATGGGGAATGAGATACACATGGACACACAGACAGACATTGAGTTTTCTTTTGTTTAGAAAAGTACATCAAATAAAAAGTAAATTTTTATATTAATGGAAAAGAAAACCTTATTATATTTTTATTTAAATCTAAATTTATCGCCAAAGCTTTTAAAGGTACAATTAGAACAAAAACTAAATTCAAATAATAAAAATCCTGAAATCTTTTTTTTTTTTTTAAATTTAACATATTCTAAAAATTTCTATTTTAATTTTTCTTTGACGAAGAAAATAGTGAAATCCATTTAGACGAAAAGTCTATGCATGATTTAAATGGCATCTGCTGAATTCAAACATTAGAATTCATTTTCTGATAAAACAAGGTGTGGAAAGAGATTAGTAAACCAATCACAATGCTTCGCAACATCTTCTGATCATTGATATTGCTTTAATTTTCTTGTGTTTAATAATTAATAATGTGATTGTTGCGAATGCAAATTGTTGCGATTGTTGTGATTGTTGTGCAATCATAGCAATTTAATCATTAAAATTTAATGAGATTTTAATGATACTTGTTCGCAGACGGGCAGACAAAACGGAAATATTAGTCTGCTGATCAAGATCAGAAGACTAAAAAATTAATTAAAGCCTTATTGGTTACTGTATTTGTTTAAATTAATTATTTTAAAGTAAGCAACAGTGGATTTGTAAAAGGATTAAAATATGCATTGTTAGATATGTTTGTTTCAGTTCCAATGCTTTTCTGTGAGAAGTTTTGTCACCTACACGCAAATTTCTCGACAAACGAACAATTTCAAATATAAACAGTCAGATCAGTCATCCCAAGTTTCAAGAAGAACCATTCAGCAGTTCAAAAATTTTTCAAAAAAACAAACAACTCACACAGACACGTATGCACAGACTGAGTCTCACTTTGCTATAAAAAAGTAAAATACTGTAAACATCTGATGATAATATTGTAAAACTCTAACAATATATTGTAAAAATCTAATAATGTAAAAATCTGATAGTAATATTGTAAACATCTGGTAATATATTGTAAAAATCTAATAATCTATTGTAAAAATCTGATATTCACAGTTGAATGTAAGTTTTGTAAATTATCCTTAGTCGTTACTCTCTGAAAGGCTGTGGTAATTTACATGAAAATGCCAGAGTGGGTCATGAGCTGCAGCACTTGGGCTGGAATGTTGTATTTAGCAAAAGCGGAATGATTTGGCTGAAACAGCAAAGCGCTGTTCAAAGAATGTTGTCTTTCTTTCATTCTTTCTTTTTTTTAACATTTAAGCTTCCTCTTGTTTGACCGTTCTCTTGAAAACAATATTATATTCGACAAATAAAGGCCATTCCTTGGAATGCTGACAAGACTTTCTTTTCCCCCTAGTAAGGAATCTGTTCCACACTCAGATCGATAGCTAACGTCTTGTTCCACCTTGTTTCCGAATGAATTGTTGCAATTTAGTTCTTGTTCAATTGTTTATCTTTGGAAGTCCTTTGCCAACTTGATATTTTTCTTCTTTCTCTTAGAACTCTAGCTGTTATGAGATCTTGACATTGATTTTGGAAGACTTGCAAGAGATTTTTTTCCTTCCACAAGATTTAGACAATTTCTCTTATATATCATGGATTGTGAAATCCCAAAAAGAAAGTCCATCTTTAGCAAACTTACCAATAGGAAAATGAGGTTCACCGAATCAGTCAGTGTGTATTTGTCCAGTAACTTCTGAACCGCTGGATGCATCTTCTTGAAACTTCGTATGCACATTCTTGGACTAGACACGATCCAACATTTATATTTGAAACCTTTTCTAAATGGGTTCTTGTCAGAAATTAACACAGAAGGCTACAAAAGCTCCAGTACAAAAGCATTCTATAATGAATTATAATGAATTTCTATAAAGCATTCTATAATGAATTTCTATCCTATTAAAATCTCATTGATCTAAACAATGGAAATTTACTTTTCTGTTAATCCACTGCGCCTAGACTTGATACTATTAAAATTAAACCCATTTTCACAATTTAAACAAAAAGTTCAGATTGAATTCATTTATTTTTCATAAAATGAAAAGTGTGTAATATTTTACTCAGTCGATATCACAATTGGATATAAATTTAGGCTTTCCTTCATGGCCGTTTTCACAACTTTAAAAAAATTAAATGAAATAAAAAAAAAAATAAAGAATTATTAAGAATTTTTTTTTTTTAAAAAAGTAGGCTTATAGTTCTTTAGGATTTTTGGTTTATGTTATATATAGTTAAAAAAGAAAACTTTATCGATTTGTAGATGCTGATAACATTTTATTTTACAACTAGAGATATATGTTAGATTAATGTCTTATTATCTAGTTAGCTACAGAAACCTTAATTTCCGAGTAATCTTGAGTTAGTTTGTACGACACTGCTAATAAGTAAATGTAACCTCTTTGTTATTTCAAACTCCTCAAATATTATTGCAATTTGTATCACTTTGTTACAAAGATATAAAAAATTATAGTTTTTTTATAATGTTTAAATAGCATTCTTTTGATTGAAATGTGCTTATTATTGGTGAAGAGGAAAAGATAGAAATATCGGATAATTGTTACATGAATCTTCTGAGCACCATCCATTGCAGAAAGATATAAAATTTGTTTATTTCTTTAATTTCACAATTATCGTACTTTTTGAAATGAGAGATACTTCAGCCTATTCTTCCAAAGACCGTCGGAAATAATTTATTAATTCAAGCGTGT
Source organism: Thereuonema tuberculata (assembly GCA_023159025.1). NCBI lineage: Eukaryota > Metazoa > Arthropoda > Chilopoda > Scutigeromorpha > Scutigeridae > Thereuonema > Thereuonema tuberculata. The sequence continues at coordinate 12,163,753 of JAFIDM010010028.1, read as the reverse complement.
ATTAAAATTTGACACTGCAATACAGGTGTACTTCATGGGTACTTCTACTGGGTTTGGTTCTCATGTGGGGTTTCGTGATGGAGGACGATCCGCGCTTGGCAGGTTTTCTCGGGGTTCTCCCTTTTCCCCTGCACTTCTCCAATTATACTTTCTCAGTCTTTCTCTCCATCTGTCCTTATTTCCGTGGGATAGTACAATAGACCTCCGGTCGCAGTGCTTGGCTTCTCTGCCACCTACATTCACTATATAACATAACATAATATGATGTATTCAGTGTAAAGGATGAGAATAAACGATATAAGTTGAAATCCTGCCTAATTAACAGTTGCGTTTGTATGAATAAAGACAGGTCACTAAAGGTGAATGATCTATCTATGAGTTTATTCAAGAAGTCTTTGAGTAAAAACAAGAAAGTGAAAGAGTTTTTAATATTACAATGAAGAATTAATTGTCACGTCCACATTTGTATTTGTTTTGGATTATTTAAATTTGTATTTGTTTTGGATTATTTACATTTACGATCATTTCATATTGTTTATTAGTAGTATGAAGTTATTATTGAAAAGAATTTTGTAATATGAAGGGATTATTGAAAAGAATTTGTAATATGATGGATTTGTTCAAAGAATTGTTACGATGTACTTTGTTATTATATTTTATGTTTAATAAGAAGAGGAAAGTCTTCTCTTTCTTAATTTCATCTTTATTTTTTATTTTGTATCATTTGAGATTCCTGAAGAAGTCCTATCATAAGGACGAAATATAGAATGTCGAGTAAAAAAAGTTGTAAGATTTATTGAGTCTATTTTCTACATATGATGGGCAGTTCAAGTATAAATAAGGCAGAAATTTTTTTATAGCTTCAACTTAAGTGTACATATTTAATTAACCTATGATAGACTACTCGATAAGACTATCGGCGGTCTGAGTCCGATGCCTAGCTGCTGTTTACTCCCATAAGAAATCTCTTGTTTTTAAAAAGATCTGGGCAAGAATTGTACAGAATGTAAACTGAAGTAGACAGAAGTATGTCAATACAGGTCTATGTTGTCCTTGGGATCGCGGGAGGTAAGAGTCTCGACGTTTCCTGGCCAACAAGACAAATTGAGGTGGGTGGTGTGTCCACGCCTGCCTGTCTTTAATCTCGCATTCTACATGGGGCAAGATGGATCCTAGGGCCCGTCTAGAGATTAAATATGGAGATGCTAGGATCTATTCAGCTTGGAAATAATCCTCTCCAGGGTTTAAAACCCACTTCGCTGGCTCGCAATCGAACAGATACCACTTGCTTACCGTACCCTTATAAGTTACTATTGTATTAAGTTTGATATTGCAAAATATTAGCAATGTTGCAATATGTTTTTCAACAATGGCATTGCTTTCCAATAAAGAGGTATAGTTTGAGGACAAACTTTCGAATATCCGCATCATATAATAAAAATTATTTCTGCAAATGGCAATGATAGTGAACTTTTTTTAGCATGTCTGTGTAATTTTTGTTCGCGTGATGAATCAACATAAAATCACGTATTTGTAGCCCTTTTATTTAAATTAATATTTCTAGTATGATAAGATAAATCATTTTTGAAGTGTTAGGGATTTCTGCGGTTTAACTAAGTGTATTTTGGCAGTTTTGTTTACCCTAAACTGGTTTCCTATTGGTCCGATATGTACCAAGACCAAATCTACCAAGATCTTTCTTGTAACAACGTAAACGTATCTTTAAAATTTCAGCTTTCTGTGCTGTTTAGTTTTGGTGACATTTTTATCCCAATGACAGGAGAGATGCGTGAACAAATGTAATTTTGACTTAAAATTCCTTTAAAAACTTATTTTTCTAATATCTTTTTTTTTTTCCTCCAATGCGCTGCATATGTAGAGAATGTTGCAGACGTTAGACCAAACTAATATTATTCTGTGATAGCTACAGTGCAAAATAAAAACGCTTGTTGTAAACAGAACACATTGTCACGAATATAAATGTGAGCATGCAATTGTGTTGTATGTCCTCATTTCCCTCGAAATTTGTCTGTTCCTTATAGACATTGTGTATGCAGCTGATAAGTTCTCAATTTCATTTTGCGCCGCTATCTTTCTGACAGTGGGAGTCTTGAATTCCGCTATCGCTTCGTCGTCGTTTTATTAAGGCGGAACAACTAACTGAAGTCCAGCGCTATTGGTGGAAAATTGCGATCACATCTCGTCCTTAGGCCAAACGTACCCAGAGAGAAAAAAAAAAAAGAGTGAGGAGACTCCGAGACCCAACTGCTCTATCATCGGATCTTCTGACCGAAGAGACAAGTTCTTTTTCTCCCAGTTAGAAGATAGAAAATATGGTAGGAGAGAGAAAAAAAATCACGCTTTCTCTCGCATTTCATCTTGGAAATAAATGCAAGTATTCATCAAGTTTGAAGTTCCGGGGAAGATTGTTTTTAGGTTCTGCCGGAGTTCAATGACGTTTTCATAAAAAAAAAAAAAAAAAGGTTTCTGCTTTTGATATATTCAATTTTAAGATTCTTCTCTTGATAAAAATCGTAATATTTACAAGATTGTTTACGAATTAAAGCAATAATCTAAAAAAAATAATACAAAAAATAAACCTGTTAATAATGAAATAAATTTATTATTATTATATCGAAAAAGTTTCAAACCAGGGGATTCCCCAGCTAAGACAATATGGCGGCTCAAGGACCAAAGCACATATTGCCAAGTGTATTAAAAAAAATTATTATTATTATTATTATTATTATTATTATATCGTAAAAGTTTCAAACCATGGGTTTCCCCAGGAAGACAATATGGCGGGTCAAGGACCAAAGCTTAAAAAAAAAAAAAGTATGGAAGAATGGTTTGGGATGTGTGGTTGTGTCCATAAATTTCCTAACTATGCATGTTGTGTTGAGTAACATAGCTTTCTGGAGTTGTGCATAACTGTTTTTATGAAGTCTTAGTGTGCTGAAGCTGTGATGCAGTGTGTAGGCACCAGACTAGTGGCGGACAGGACGATGGGTACAACACGTATTCGGTCGTGCCTCCACTGCTTCTGGAGCTCGTATGCTAGGTCGGTGATTTACTGATCTAGTCTGTGTGGGTTTTCTGCTTGTTCTTGCTGACAGGCATTGCAATATCAATGAGATAGGTCTGTTTATTGACCTTATCAACAAGTGTGATGTCAGGTCTGTTGTGATGTATAGTTTTGTCTGTGTGAATGGGGCAGTCCCAGTTTAGCTTATGTGAGGGTGACTCTAGTACGCTTTGTAGTGTGTACTTGTAGTATGGGACCGTGTTCTTAATAAGTGAGTGTTTGTGTGTTAGCTATTGATGAACGATCGACGCTACCTGATTGTGTTGGTGGAGGTAGTCTGTTTGGGAGAGAAGGGGACAGCCTGATGATATGTGGTCGATCGTCTTATGCATAGTGTGGCATTTCCTGCATTATCGTCATGTGTGTTTGCGTCGTGTAGAATGTGTTTCTTGTAGTTGCGTGTGGGTATGACTTGGTCCTGCATCGCGATCATGAACTCTTCGGTCTCCCCAAACAGCTCACCACTCGTCAGCCATCTGTTTGATGCTTATTATTATTATTATTATATCGAAAAAGTTTCAAGCCATGGGATTCCCCAGCTAAGACAATATGGCGGGTCAAGGACCAAAGCACATATTGCCAAGTGAATAAAAAAAAAAAAAAAAAGTTTGGAAGAATAGTTAGGGATGTGTGCTTGTGTCCATAAATTTCCGAACTATGCGTGTTGTGTTGAGTACCACAGCCTTCTGGAGTTGTGCATAATTATTATTATTATTATTATTATTAGATCTACCCACATTGCTTAAAACTATCAAAAATTGTTTTAATATTTAAAAGCGATAATTCTTGCAACCTAACAAAATATAGATCCATTGCTATAGAGCCTGTATTTAATAAGGTAATAGAAAGCTACCTCTCCACAAAACTGAAAAGTTACCTCGAATAAATAAGAATAATTAACAATATACTTGTGAAAAAAATAAGAGTACGACTATTTTGTTAGAAAAATTAAGTAAGGAAATTAACGAACATTTGAATAAATATAAGTTCCTATTAATGTTCTCTGTTGACTTAAGTGAGGCATTTGATTAAATTGATATTTGCTTATGACTAACAAAATTATCCAATATTGGTATTAATGGAGTTGTACTCGAAATATTAAAAAGTTATTTACAGAGAAGAAAAATATGTGTTTCTATCAAGAATTCGACTAGCAACAAGAATAAAATACTTAAAGGCGTACCACTGGGGATTAATTTTAGGACCCACATTATTTTTTAATATATATTAATAACCATCATATACAATATATCAAAGTATATGCAGACAACATTGTGATATATACTGTGGATAAAATATCCCTAATGCAACCAAAAGGTTACAGAAAGACTTTCTAGAAACACAAAAATGGATATATGACAATAAACTGACAATAAATAACAATAAAACAAACTTAATGTTAATAAATCCGAAAAAACAAAATCCTAACTCAATATCAACATTGTATCTTCACACCCATTGAGTACATTGTACTCAAATAATCCCGACTGCCAAAATTGTCACAAAATAATATCAGTCAACTTCATAAACTACTTAGTTATTACAATTAATAGTATTTCACTTGGGATAGCAACATTAACAATATTTATAAAAAACTGAACGCCATATCATACATCTACTATGACATAAAAGATACACTTCCACTCAATATTCGCATTTTAATTTACATTGATTTCTATGATTCTATTCTAAATTATACTAAAAACGTTTGGGCTAATACTACCAACTCTTAGTTTAACAAATTTAAATTCTCTCCAAAAGAAAATACTTAAAAGTTATTGTATTAAAAGTAACAATAATACAGCAGTAGTCATCCATACAGCAAAAGATTGCTTCAATGATAGAATAAGAGAGGAGGTTCTCTATGTTAAAATGAATTTTGAAAAAACTTCCTGAATTCATTAGGAACCTAGAGACCAAAGGAATGCCACACTATCAATCAATAAAAGTAGTAGAATACCTAACGACACACATTTTCCAAGGCAGATGAAATATGTCGATAATAAGGCTGTCGAGATGAAACTAGACACAGTGCTATCAAAAATACTCCTCACTGTACTCGAAGTCAAGGTCTTGTGCCAAGAAAATGTGGATTGTTTGAGCAAATTCACAAATTTATGCCCTAAAAATTTTGTCTAATAAACTCATATTAATGTTGAACGATCATTTTCAGCATTGAAAAATATCTTTGGCAACAGACAAAGAATGACAACAGAAAACCTTGAAACAAAGGCTCTCGCATCTGAGCTAAATATTGGGAATCGGGGACAGTTATTTCAGCTTTATTAGGCTTCTTCAGCCAGATTTACCTTTGATGATAGATCAGACTGCGAGAAGAAGTTGACGCTATCACTACAACTACCCATGGTTATCGAGGGCCAGTTCGGGGAGCTGAATTAGTAACCTGAAGTCTCCTACTCTGAACTCTTATCAAAGATAAATCTGGCCGAAGAAGCCTAATAAAGCTGAAATAACTTTCTCAGCTTCCTGACATAATAACTCATGGTGCGAGAACCTTTGTTGATTTATATGCATTTTTTTTTTATATACACAATAGTTTTTCAATCAGGTATTTTTATCGTGCTTTTATTAACTCACACTGTCTGATTCTCTGATCAAATCTTGTAATCAATTTTTAAATCACTTCCAATCGGTCAATCATCTAGAAATTTTGCATTATGTGTGATGACAATATAATAATATACAATAAAAATATAATATATTCCGCCAAGGCAGCATGTCCTTCCGAATACCGTTACTACCGAGACTAGCCGCCAGGCGGCGGCATTTATACACTAACTACTTCTGAATTATACCGGGTGATTCATAAAGTACTGGAAAGTACTGGTGGTTTTCACCGCCCCATATCTTTTAAACTAATGCTCATAAAAATCTGAAACTTTTTATATAAAATCGTCAAACGTGTAAGAGTTATATTTTCATGTTATTATTTATTCATTATTACTGAAATTCATTTTACCTGTGTTCAACCACCCCCAATATATCGTACATTTTAATGACTGTTGTGATGTTGTTTAAATTCTAAAAGTCTGGATCCAACATTCAAATGATATAGAAACCTAATTAGGAAAATTTAATCTAAATACTTTTGTCATTAATTCCTTTGTTTAATTTTAAAACAAACTGTATTTTTTTGAAAATGCATTCTGACAAATGACTTTTTTGGGAGACAGTCGAATAATTTTTTTGGATAATAATTTCGATATATTGGGGGTGTTTGAACGCAAATAAAATATTGAAATATGAATTTCAATAATAATGAATAAATAATAACATGAAAATATAACTCTTATATGTTTGTCGATTTTAAATAAAAAGTTTCAGATTTTTATGAGCAGTAGTTTAAAAGATATAGGGTGGTGAAAACCACCGGTACTTTCCAGTACTTTATGAATCACCTGGTGTATATGTAATTCTTATATATTTTAATCATTGTATAATATAGAATGCGTGGTGTTTAAAACTTTTTAAATGCTATAATTATACTCGATATAATTTTTAAATGCTTTTCAAAGCTGTTTTAGTAACGCATCGAAGTGCTTGTCCTTTCTCGAGATAGTTATTTTTTTTACCATAACGTAGTTGTAAAATGTAATTACTCAGCTTGAGTGAATTGAAGACATACAGGAAGTTCCTGAAAAACTGAAAAGTCTACTTCCGTTGACATTTTTCTTCTTTTTTTAGCGACTTCGTTCACAAAGTGTAAAGGAGGGAGGGTATCGTTATGTCCGTCCGTCCGTCACTATCTCAACAGCCCAAACTGTTAGTCGTACAGACATGAGCAGTACCATTTTGGAAAGCTTTTGACTTTTTCAATCTGTGGTCACCACTCGTTGCGGTCTCGTGATAATACTTAAGAAGGAGCATTCTCAACACCTTACATACATTTCTAGTGATTTATTTATCACGTGTTCGTAGCCATGACCATATAGAGATTAGTACATTACGTTATTGCTGCAATGGTCCATGTTCGAATCATGGTCAGGGCAAAATTTTTTTTTCTTATTTTGAGTTTTTTACTCATCTATTTTTTTTATCAATTAAATTAAATATTTTATAATCATTATCTGTCGATAAATGAAATGATAAATTTGTCCCAAAGGTTTCGTTTACACTTTGAAACTAATTTTATGCCTTTTTATTTAAATTATAAAATATCAGCTGAATTCAAGCAGTAGAGATGTATTCATTTACTAAATATCTCTGTTGCGTATCCGCCTCAGTAAGTGTATTTCCAAAGGTGCGCCACCTTGAGATTTGTGAATGGTGATTGATAACACCAGCCGAGTTCTTAAGGGTATCTAGCACCCATAAAAGTTTTAGCTAAAAAGCTCAAAATTTACGGCAGTTATCCACGTCACAACTTCAGGTCACGCCGAACTCATAAGCCCCACCCCCTAAAAACCCGTAAACAGATTTCGACTTTTTTGTTACTTATTTGTAGTTAAACCAATGCCCTGAAAGCTCTAAAAACAACGTGAGTATAAGGCTTTGAAGATAAGAAAAATTCTCAAATAATGGAAATATATAGTATTTATATATAGTGGGAAGAAGAATTTATCATATATCTATTCGTGATCTAGGGCCACCGATCGGTGCTTACCACATCTGTTCAGATAGGGGAGAACGCAATAGTTCTCCTTTAGAAAATATTAAAAGATTAAGTAAATCCGCATTATTTTCTTAGTCTGCATTCAATTACCTTAAATCATACTCAGTCTTTGCATGGCTTAGTACTAACTGTTTTTTTTAATGGGATTCCAGAGTTTTCTTAGATATCTGAAGGCACTCTTAGAAATGTATTTTGTAGTCAGAAGGTTGTTTTTCTTTTAAAGTTTTCAAAGAATGTATTCCTTTTCTTAAAGTTAATTTGAGGCAATAATAAAAAAAAGGGACCTGGATTGGGTAACTCTACAATTTACTTAATATTTCTTTCTTTTCAATGGATGTCAATAAAACTAAGCATTGTATTAATTCAGCGAAAATAATGCTTTTCTTAGCTCTGAGGCAGTTTCATATTCTCTCGTTACCGACATAAGGTCTGGCGCTATTTTATATTGAGATTTGTAGCGCATCTTTTTTTTTTCTATTTGATATTTCATTGCATTATTTACCGCCAGGTGGTGTAACGGATGCCGGATATTGCGTGTAAGTACATTTTGCGAAGATTGTTTTCCGCCGGGAGCAAAATGGGTAGCCGATCGTCCGATGTAATGTCGGTTAAACCTGTTTTAAGACGTTTAAGTGGAAATGACGAGGTCTGATAAGACTGGCGAAATATCTTCTCGAACCAATTCCATGTCGAAGCCAGCGTCGTTCAAAACCCGCCATTCCTTATCTTTAGCGAGGTAAACAATCTTCGGCGCGTTTCCTCCAAAACCTTAAAAATATATATATCTTAAATAAAATCAGGAACCGAAAAGGATATGACAATTCGCTGAAGACAGAAATGATAGTGGTTATAAACTCTAAAGAAATCACTCAGTTTTATGTAATCTTAATTCCTCACTCACTCACTAGACCAGTGATATTCAACCTGGGGTTTTAACCATATTATTTAATAATAGATAAAATATTGGCAGATTAATACGGATTTGCTTAGACAACAACATATTATTGGAGAGCTACAATTCAGATGAACCTCTTTGTTCATTTAATAAATTTTTATACGATATGAATTAAGTAATATCTCTCTATATATAAATGCGAAAGCCCTCACTGACTCAGTGACTTATATTGTAATGAGTTTTTAAACTATATTAAAAATTATTTTGCTTATTCTATTTTATCTTATTTACTTTTATACTTATTTTACTGTCCAATCAATTATAATGTAATCACTTATAAATTTCAAATTATGACCGTTAACAATCTGTTTACTTTTGAATTTTAACGGCTGAGGGTTCCCATAATTCCCTGTAATTTAAAATCTTCAGTTAATTTCAGATACGAATCACATGTTATTTTAAATCATCCAATGAACAGTTAAAGGCCTCAGCCAATGACCGATCATTGTAAAACTCTATAAAAGCCCTTGTTCTCTCTGAATAAACAGATCAGTACACCAGTTAGATCCAACTTCAGTCTGATCTACTTCTTTTTCACGAGCCAGGACACCAACGAAAATCACCACAATATCTAATTCATCTACTTCCCATATAGCCAAGAACCTGAAATTTGGCAGAAAGCTTCCTTAGATTGTACTTGGAAAAAGTAAACTAATGCGATTAACCATCCCTAAGGAGTTGAAAAGGGTGAAATCCCTGAAATAGCGCCACATATGTACCTGGTGGTGACTTGGAACCGAAAAAAATATTGTTGTGCGTAATAGCGCCATACAGTAATAGTGGCAAACACTAGAACTAAAGTACTTTTGTGCATAATTCTCTTCCACATCCTCTTCTGTTATTTGTATAATCGAAGCGATACGTATTAGAAGAAGTTTCGATATTCGGATCTTAATAGATTTGAGCGGGAGGAGGAGATCTTTCGTGAAGGGGGGGTTTGCATATCTCCAAACCGCTTGAGTCCAAAGGAGTGTAAATAGTGTAGGGGGTGGTGAGGGGATGAGCAAACACTGTTGAAGGATACGTCTACGGAGTTTTCGGGATAGATTTGTAATGATCACGTGATTGTTTACGAACTGGGGTAGATATGTGATAGGGGTGCAGAGAAGGGCGCAAAGGGGTGAGAAGACTTAATCCGATATTAATTTCTTAAAAGCGTTTTAAGTTGGAAGCACGAAATTTGACATAATTGTTCTTTGTGAAAATTGAAAACATGCTATTTGATAGAATTTTCGATATCGAGTCCAAAGGGATGTAAACGGAGGGAGGTAAGGGAATGGACAGACATTGTTGAAGGATACTTCTATTGGGTTTCGGGTTGCACAATAAAGCCCCGCGAACACCATGCAATTTTTCAGCAATTTAGTCGTCCGATTTTGACGTCACGAGCTGATATAATCAATAAACGGGCTCAAAACTGCTCGTGACGTCAAAATCGGACGACTAAATTGCTGAAAAATTGCTTGGTGTTCGCGGGGCTTTAGAATTCATCATTAATTTGTACAACTCACGCGATTTTTTTTTACCATCTGGAGAAGGTTTGATGTGATAGCGGAGAAAGAGGTGAGAAGTCCCTATATTTTTTCGATCTCGATATTAATTTCATATCTAGGGATATTTAATTACAAAATTCGAATATAACATTACTTTGTATCTATCACGTAATTTTTGTACCAAGTGGGAAAGTTTCGAATTGATCTCACAATTTCATCTACATCAGGAAATCTGTTTTTTTTTTTTTTTTTGTAGCCCATACGAAGAACGTGTCGAACATTTAGAAAAGTGAAACTTATTGTTTAATTATATATTATATAAAATCTTTTATTTTTCTGTCTGTCCGGCGCAATTGGACAGACTTGGTGATTTGTGAAAATAGTAATAATTTCTACAAGTTTGCTACGGGAATCGAATTATTTGATCCGAAATTAGAAATCTTATCCATTAAGCCACGGGGACTACATTCTAATCCCTATAAAAAATACAAATATGTCATAGAACCAAACGCTGGTTCTAAAAGCAGTCGTGGGTTGGGAGAATCCACTTTTATCGGGTAGTTGGGAGAATGCAGTCGCACGTTGGGGGAATCCAATTTTCCCGGGTGCCAACACTCCAAAACAAACAGAAGTAAAATTCAAATGAAAATTAATCAAAGAAAAAGCAATCAACTCCATTGGGCATTCCACATGTGACGTCATCAAGTGTTCAACCTTGTGTCCAATCAAGTCGTTATCAACTGACATACTACAGTTGAAGAATTTTAAAAAAAATTACAGTATAAATTCAAAATATCTGAAATCAACCTAATTCTGAAAAATAGTAAACAATAATAATATATGATACATTACTCAACAAAATGCAGAATATACTATATACACATGAAAAATTGTAAAAAAACAATGCTGTACTTAATCTTTTATCTGTCTTCTTCTTGATGTTGTATTCAACGACTTCTTTTACGGATATACCCTCATTACAATAGTAAAAAAAAAAATAAAGAAAATAAAAATAAATAACACAAACAAAAAATGAATATCATGAAAGAATTTGAAATCCTACTTCTCTTTAAAACATTGCCGATTTTTTGGTTGAGTTATTTATTTTTATTTTCTTTATTTTTTTTTTTTTTTTTGAAGTAGTCAAAACAAAATAAATTGAAAATTCTCTTGTTTGTTTTTTAAATTACAATACAAGCATGAATAAAGAAAGATCGTTAAAAGTAAATGAAATATCAATCGGCATTTTTAAGAAATTTATAAATAATAATAGGAAATTAAAAGAAAAACTAAACTTGGTGTAATTAATTTTTTTCGGGATTGTTAGTTTTGATATTTGAATTGGGTCTGATTATTATTTTTAAGTTTTGTTATTTGAATTGTGTGTAATTATTATCTTGACTATGGAAAAAAATATAGAGAATGCACAAACTCGTTTGCTTTCACGCATTGAGCCATCATCGACAGCAATCTGGGACAGCTGTTTCGAACTTATTAGGATTGCTGCTGCTGATGGCTCAATGCGTGAAAGCAAACGAATTTGTGCATTCTCTATATTTTTTTCCGTTTTCATATTACATTTCATGCATGTTAAACCTTCTTACGTATTATCTTGATTGTTTTCACGTTTAAATCCTGTATGTTTATTTATTGTTGTAATTTGTTATTTTGATCTTCACGTTTAGATCATGAATGATTTGTTAATGTTTAGTTTATTGTTGATAGATTAGAAAAGTATTTTCTTTTGAATGTATTCCTTGATAAAGTTTCTTTATAAAAGTAACAAAATACCGGTGATGTTATGGATTGGTGTTTGTGTTGAAGAATTTGACGTTTGATGTTTCATTTGATTGAAGATTTGGTATAATACAATCAGCTTAAATTGTTGCATTTGTGAAAAAAGATAATAGTTAAATCCGTAATAGTTAACTTAATCTGATTAATAAAAGCGTATTAAAGCATTGGCAGTGAATTGATAGACTAGATAATATTCATTTTTATTCATATTATAGAAGTTAGTTGAAAATATTTTTTCTTTGGAAGTTTTGTCTCTTTTCACTCGCAAATTTCACTCGCAAATTAAAAATTTTTAAATTAAAATAAAGTTGCATCGTTTCTTTTCTGCTAATATTCAGGCCAAGTTTCAAGAAGATCCGTTCACCACTGAATAATTATTAAGACGTACTCCTACAGACATACATACAAACAGACAGACCGATTTATTTTATAAGCTTCACTTTTCTAAGCCAAAAAATAAAAACATTGCAACATTAAATTTCATAAGTTAAAAGAGTTTAACGTGCTGCAAAATAATTCAAATTAAATAAAACAAGAAATGAATTAAATAAAACAAGAAAAGGTGTGACGGTGACCACTTAAGAATCTTGCCTTTCTGGGTCTTTTATAGGGAAAGGCGGAGTTCGGGCTGATGAGTCCCAAGTAGGACGAAACGGCCGTTTCCGATTCCTTCCCGATAATCGAACCTGAAAGACAATTTGGTTAGATTTGTGCTGAATTCATTTCTTGTTTTATTTAATTTGAATTAAATTTCATTTTCTAATATGTTATTATTCAAAGAAAATCATTGTATATTTTTTTTATTTCTGTCGTAGATGTTTTTGAAATTTTATACAATGATTACTTGTTATCAATAACAAATATTAGAAAGCTATGTAGAGTCTGTAGAAAATCTACGGCTGAAAATGTAGTTCCCCAGCAATAAATATATTTCCAACAGTAGATTTTCGATGCGACAGATTCAACCATTTCTAGTTGTAGGAGGACGCAACTAGATAACAGGGATTCAGGCGGCATCAATTTTTTATGAAATTTTTTATTAAAATTTACTTTTAACAAAAATCAATATGTTCATGCACGCGTCCACATCAGGTCCTTCAATTTGATACCAACTTCTGTATCTCATGTGGTCCTGAGAAAAAGGACTAAACTCGAAATTATGCATCATTCGAGTTTGGCCATTCAATATATATATATATATATATATATATATATATATACAGATAATTTCTGTCCTAGGTTTTTACTGTTAACAATGCAGTATGTCATACTCGTTGTCTGTTTTATTCTCACCGGTCGTCTTCTTTAGTCTGTCGGACTAGAAGAAACAAAAGTTAAAAATGGCGGATGTGGCACCGACTTGGTTATTCAGGCGCTACATTTATTTGTACATAAAATGCAGGTGTTCTTAATTGTTTTTAAAGTATTTAGGAAAAGAAAGAAACGCGAATACAAAACCAGCCCCTGACAGTTTGATTTAGCATTAAGGGTTTTGAATAATTTGGCAGCAAATTAGCTCAGACAAAATTATTGTAAGTTTTCCCTGCTTAGCGTTAAAGTCATGCAGTGAAACAAACTTTTTAATATTTTAAGGAAACAATACAAACCCACAGTTTCATTAAAGCGTATTCATTAAGAATTTAATTTTCCACTTCCGTGTATGCTAATCAGGTAGGGGGCGTTGATGTAAATATTAAGGAAACACCTTGCAAGGGCGGAATGCTTTGCTTTAATAATTGTTTGGTCTTATACGGAGAAATAAATTAAAAGCTACACTACGATAAGGGAACTAATTAGACTAGGGGTTGTGTAAACGTACGTAATTACTGAAGGTATTTTTACCGTTTCCAGACTGAATGAAGACGGCTTGATGTTTGAGAGACAAGGAAAAAAAACCCCCGAAATATAATGAACTCTCTGATCAAGAAACACGGGTTTTTAAGTAGCGAAGGACTACACACACACACACGCTTGAATTAATAATGCGGGGGAAAGTCATTAGCGTAGGAGAAGTCAGGACGAGATTAAAGACATTGTCGTTCTCCCTCTCCAAAACAGATAAAACGCTTCTACATTTCGATGCGCCATCTCCGTCGGAAGCGGGTTGGAAACGAGGACTGTGGCTTTTAGCCAGGCGCTGAGATGGAACCCTTCGAGGTAGATACACGGGAAAAAGAGTCAAAGGAGATCCGACAAAGGAAGGGAAGGGGAAAGAAACGGAAGGGCTTTTTGGATTGAAGGATACTGAAGAGGGTTTCTTTGATGACGATGCCCATGGCAATGCGACGAAATGAAAACGAGTTCAACAAATCATTTCTCAGATACTATTAATAGCAAGAAAGTTAAGAATCTTTTCTACGTCTTTGACGTAGCTTTTTTTGAAATCTACTGGTACATTTTTGAGATACACAGTGTACTGCAATTAACGCAGCTCTGTACTTGAAAAATCTTAAAATGTTACAATATATTTACATATAATTATCGTGCCAACTTTCGAGTCACTTGGTAAGATCGGAAAATACTTGAATCAAAGGCTGGTGATAACAAATTTTAAACATTTATAGTTAGTATGACATTATTTATCGTAATAATGCTTATTGATTGTTTTGGTTTCTATGGGTCCAATTCCTATCCATAAGGAAATCTTATTTGGTATTATTTCTCTACCGTTAAAATTTCAGCTTTCTACGGTACTTAACTTTTGAGTTATCGGAGTCAATACGCTTATGTTAACATCAACGAATTTTATGTTTTTATCTCTAACTCCTTTTCTATTAGTCCGATTTACATCAAAATCATATGGAATATATCATAGGAATAAATTTCATAGGAATATAATAAATCATAGGAATAGATGTGAACCTCTTCGTCAAGTTTCAGTTTAACTTTTTATTTTTATTTTTTCAGGTTAGAAAGTTTGTTTATTTCTCTGACATTTTCACATCAAATCAAATCAATGAAATCAAATCAAATCAAGTCAAATACTATAAAGGGAGCAATTCCTATAAAATTTTATCTTGAAAACGGACCTAAGGATTTTGATGAAATGGGGTGAATATCGTTTTCGGGTGCGAGAAAGCGATTTAGCTAGGTCTCGACTTCAGGAAGGCTGATTTAAGGAGATTAAAGACTTGAACTGGGACCTGGGTTTCAGGTTATTATCTAGTATTCTTACTTTATTTTCGTTTTATTTTATTCTTACCTGCAATAATAATTTAACTTAATAATA
>JAFIDM010010028.1:12090852-12111273 GCA_023159025.1 Thereuonema tuberculata | reverse complement strand
TGTAAATAACGATAAATAGCGGTTGTAACTTAATGCTATCTAATACATGTAACGGAGATGTTTTTTGAAACCTTTTCTCCAGCAGAGAATGATCGTATAACGAGCTAAAGATAACTTTTATGGTGTACCTAATTTGTAGAAAAGAAAACAAAGGCGTATTGATAAAACGAATCTAAATATATTCTGTTTTAACTTCTTTTACATGAGAATAATTAAGACTGTTTCACTTGTATGTTTCTAGGTCTTTCTGAGTTACCCATTTAAAGCCTTCCTAGACATTCTTCTCAAATGTGATAACTGGAAAAGTTTGTATGTGTTAACTCTATGCTCACTTGGATTATTTCCTTAAATCTTTATCTTCGTAAACATTACTAATGTCTATCTTTCTGTACGTCTTGAAGAAATCAGATGACATCTATGTTCATGTTTCAATGTTCCCGTCCGTGTGATAAAGTAGCAAAGGTTACTTACTGTATTCCGAAGTTCAATCGTCCTTCGTCTAAACGTCCTACGTTGAATGACTTTCAATACCTGGTTGACGTTGTCTTCAGATTCGTTGCCTTTCGAATCCCATTGTAGACGATCCTTGGAACTGGATTCACCCTTATAACCTTTCTCACTTTGGTCGAACTTCAATCCGTTAAACCACACTTATTCCCAGAAACGAGGAATGTTTAACTTCGTGATTCCCTCGTATCTTTCAGCTAATCGGACTTCTGAACGTTTCCATATCTGTCGTCATCTTCGCCATGTTTTCGTTCTTCTTCTCTCGACTTAACCCCAAACATTAGTCCTACGAAACAACTGCAACTGCACGCCCCATTGTTCTTCAACAATCGATACCCGTTCGTATCATGCGAGTGTTATCCTTACTCAAACGAGATTGTTGCGTAGTTCAATTGTTTCATATTCCTGTGAGATTATTCATGTGCATCTTGACATATCTTGGGATTGCCTTTGATTTGTAATAGATCAGAAAATTCATCAGGTAAGTTATTTACCGAATACAAATCTACAGTTTGAAGTTGGAATGTTTCTGAGATTTTAACATTCGCTCAATATAGAAGCCTTGGCTACTGATTATGCGATCGCTACTGAGACTGCTACTCTTACATTGTTTCAGTTTTTTTTTTTAAGTTATCGCAGAGTACAGCTGTTAACGAAAACAAACTTGATTCACTTAACACCTTTCTTTTATTTAATAACAGATTCAGAAATCGATAAGTAATTATTCAATATCTTAACATCTATCATATTTTTAGCCTGCATGGGTTTTTCGCTTTTGTCGTTTTCTCGATTTTATAAAAAAAAAAAAAAAAAAAAATAAGAAAAATTCCTTCAAATTTTTTGTTAACATTTAGAGAAAGTAGGCATTAAGTTCTTTAAGGGATTTCTTATTTCCATTCTAATTAGTTGTTGCTTCTTCTTTTTTTTTTTCTTTTTATTTATTTTGAAACTTGTTACTTATAGCAATTTTCAAATGCTATACAAAACTCTTCAGATTAAAGAACCTATAAAGATGGTGCCCTGTTTTCCCTAACACAATGGACCTTCCGTGAATCGAGGCCCCCAATCCCCGCCCAGTGTATTCTCAGCTGAAGTGCTCTTAGAGCTCTGGCTAAACAAGGCCTGGCCATGATGACAGTCTTAATGGCGCTAAACAGTAATGGACCCCTTTGTATCGTAAAATTACTACAAACAACGAAAACACTTACAGAAGATAAACTGATTACACTTAAAGTGTGATTGCAAATAGATGAAAGGAAGAAGTTAAAGCCTACTTTCGTACAGTGTCGTTCTTTAAACATTTTTTTTCCTTTCAATTTCTTTAATTTTTTTTAAGTCGTTATAAAGAGACACAATTTAAAAATTGTTTTAATTTATATTTTTAAACTGCTTTCCAAGAAAAGGAAAGAATATCATATCAGTTCCTTGACACTTGGGTTTTCCGTATTTAAGGACTGGATCTTCTTGGATCTTCTTCTTCCGCATGGATCTTCTTGAAACTTGATGTTTGTATTTATGGACTAGAGATGATCTAAGTTTTAAATTTGAAATCTGTTTCAAGTGGTCCTTGTCGAAGCAAGGATGACAAAAAATTCCCATAGATAAGCATTGGAATCTAAACAATCGTAAATATCAATAGCATTAATCAGTTTGTTTAGTAAACTGATTTCCGCGTGCTTTGATACGATTAATCAAATTCAGTAAATTATTAAGTTTTTCAAGAAATGGAAAAGCTCTGCTGTTTCTATATTCAGCATGTATGTTGGTCGAGCAGAAAAGAAAAAGCTTGTGAACGAAAAGCAAACTTTTTTTCCTTGAAGAAAATGAGATGATAAAAATCAAAATTGCATACTAGAAAATACTTTTGGATACTAGAAAATGAGATGATACTCTTGAAGTGGCACCGATATACCATTTTTCGACAGAGTCACCTTGACGATTAAGGAATTTGTCACAACGTTTGATCAGTTTATCCATTGCAGCAGCGATCTGCTGTTGTAACCGCTTCACGTTGGACTTCTTCATGCATGAGAAGGATCGTTCTGGGATGTGTTCTTTTAAGGCCGGGACAGATGAAAATCAACGAGAGCCTAATCCAGACTGTATGGCGGATGTGCTAAAATTTTCCAGTGAAAATCATGCAGCAAGTTCTGTGTGTTCCGTATAGTGTGTGGTCGGTAATTGTCGCAAAGGATACCGTCATTAAGAAGACCAGAACATTTCTTCCTGATGCTATTGCACATTTTCTTTAAGATTTCAATAGGAGACCAGTTACCCAAGCGGATTACCATTTTGAAATGATAGCGCGCACCTCCAATGACGCACTAGAAAGGCTAAGAGGTACTGAGCAGTTTTGCCCTCTATCGAATATTTCAGTAACCGCCGGTAGTACGACAACCTCATCCATTTAATTTCTAGCGGTTGTAAACTTTTTTTTCCTTACGACCCTCGTATAATAATTTTAAAAAAAGTTCTGCAAGAACTTAATGTTATTTGTCATTTAATAATTATTCAGTTTCAAATTTATGAAAACTACACAAACGAAGAACATACTTTCAAATTAGGTATCTGCTGAATAAAAACATTAGAAGTTTTGCATTTTCTGAGAAAATTAATTAAATCCATCTGATATTATTTAAATTTTCTAAGCCCGATTAACTTTAATTGTTTATTACGAAATGCTAATTAAAGGATTAGCTAAAATACATTAGTATCTCCATTGTTTAAGAATTCGATAAATTAGGTTATGTAGATTCCACTATATTTCTCGACAAGAAACAAAGCGGACAAAATTTTAAATATAAAAATTTAAATTGTTTGTAATCCTTAAGGGAGAAGGGTTCAAAAATTCGTTGGGGATGACACACACACGCACACAAACGAATGTTGATTAGCTTCAGTAGAAGTTTCGTTTACGACGTTTTCACTATTTAAAGACCAAATGAAAGTCAGGAATAATGAGCATTTTTAGGAATAACGAACCTTTTTAAGGATAATATTAATGTCTGTGTAAAATAAACTAGAAAAATTTCAGATGGGAAACATTCAACGTGTATACGGTGATTTACGTTGAAAAACGACATAACACACTTAAAGTATTTAAAAATGACATATTCACAAATTAAAAAGAACCGGTTTCACTAAGGGATCTTAGCGTCATCAGGCGGTTGAAAAAGACCAAGGTTATACGCATTTCTAAACCAGAAAAGTTAACATTAATCAATAGAAATTCAGAAAGAAAATGATGTAATCAGGAGTTCAGCCACACTACCCAATCACAATTAGACGATCCTTCTGATTGGTGAACTCCTGATTACGTCGTTCTTTTTCTAAATTTCCATTAATTTATGTTAATTTTCTTGATTTGGAAATGTATATATAAATATAATGAATACTGGAGTTTGTAAATCCTGTAAATTATGTCGAATTGCGCGCCAACTACGTGATTATTTAATGGATTAATATCTGTTATAGATAGTATTTAATGATTGCGGGAATTTTTTAAGTTTCTCGCGATTTATGGATAAGGACCCACACAGAAAATATCTTAAATACTGTATAAAAAGTTGATCTTGTCTTGTCCTTAAATATGCTTGTTAAGTTTCACCAAAATCTATGCAGGTGTTCATTGCTATTATGTAATTCAGTCTCACAGAGATGAGTAATTTGTTTCGCCCACGTTGCTAGGAAAGTAGGTAAAAATAAAGAAACGTAAATTGATAAGGATATCTTTATTTCATGTACACAAAAGCTTTCGTGTAGAACTTTCAATGTAAATATCCATATTTATAATGTAAGCGAAAGATTTCATTTTTCTTAATTTCTTAATTTATAGACTAAAGACTCTCCCTCTGACTTACGTAGATGGAACGCTCCGCAATACCCTGTGTAGATGAAATATACGAACATCATAACACACAAGTGTATCACAAAGAAATAACAATGAAAATAGCTGCTTTAAAGCATCAATATTGAATTACGAGGTGGTTCACCATCAGATGCTTGCTTTCCACCAGCTATTATTAATAATAAATTGGACAAACACTTAACACAAAACAATTTTTAATGTCCAAGGAACTCTGGATATATCATATGTATGTATCATATGTATGTAGATAGACATATATATCATATATGTCTATCTACATACGACGAAAACCGTCTGAACATAAATAGTTAAAAACTTATCTTTAAAATTTTAAGTTTTTAACTATTCATGTGCAGACGGTTTTCGTCCTATGCAGATATAAAGATATTAAATTTTTAATATCTTTAAAATTTTTTTAAAAATTTAATACCATTATATATTTTGTTAGCAGTGGCGGCTCGTAGCTGAAATTAGTGGGGGTGCTGCTCTAAAAAATATTTAGCCTTTGTTTTAAAATTGTTTAAAAGGAAACAAACATACGTATAAAAAGAAAATTTATTCAGAAATTTGATAAAATCCTAAAAGAACAAAATCAAACATTTTTTACTTACTTTAACCTAAATTGTTACAGTTCAAGCTTGATCTATTCATTTAAAAATGAAATCCATTCATCATGTTTTAATTTGTGCGAAAAGATCACGGAGTAAAAACAAATACATTCTACCAGCACGCCAGAGTCGGCGCTGCGGGAGCGACAGTTCTCTCTCCCTCGCAGCCTGTATGTATGTATGTATGTATGTTTATAGGGATATGCTTTAAAACGCACTTCCTGTTCAGACAGGATTCCCTAAGTATTTATTAGAGTTTCTCTCTTAAGCCAAACAAGTTTTAAGAAGTTTTTAATTTTATTCGGGTCCAATTCTCTCTTGAATCCTAATATGTGATCCAGTAATTCATCCTCTTCCCAGTTATTTGGGTTTATGTTAATATTTTTTAAGAGTTCGGTTCTCTCTTTTCCGAAGCATGGACATCTTAAGATGAAATGTTTTAGAGATTCCTTCATTTTTATCGCAATTTAAACAAAATTTCCCCTTTTCAGACCATTTTTCTGTTCTTTTATTTAGCGGCAATGATCCCGTTCTGCACTGGAAAAGTAAAGAACTTCTTAGGAATTATCATAAATATCCTGATATAGGGGAGCCCTTTTATTTTTAAACCCTAATGGAGAGTCAACAAATAGTTCTAATTCAACCTCCCATGCAGCTTCCTATGTACGCATGCGCACAACAGTCAAACACCATGCGCACAGTTCCAAACAAAGATTTTTGTATCTTTTTCATAAACTCCTGATATTAAGCTTAAGGATTATATATTGTACAAGTATAGCAAAAGAATTAAAGAAAAAAGGATTCATTATATTAAATGTTATCGATAATATCAAGTGGAAATAGGGGGTGCTGCAGTTCCACAGTGCCTATGCGCGAACCTCTACTGTTTGATAGTTTATTATGTAGTTGAAGATTGAATTTGTTTGCGCTACTTCAATAAAACAAACAAAAAATAAAAAATAACCACTACATTTGAATAAAGTAGGTTCAAGTTCTTGCAGGTACTTATTATTTCTCTCGTCGTTCTTTGACTGGAGCGCAAAGAAAGCAAAGAAATTAACTGAAAATAACACAACGCATTAAAACTTCATTATTCCTATGTTTCAATTACGAAGACATGAAATCCATTAGACTCTGTGATTGAACCAGTGATTAACATTACCTCAACATTAAAAGGCTTTTAATTCACATTGAAAATGGGTTTGTTTATGTAAAGACTGAATATGTCCTTCTAATCATCGTTCCGTGGTATTGAATCCCTGCTCAGCCTTTTACGTAACACCCATTAATCCACTTTAGTTTCTGCTTTTGCGCAGAATTGACTCCATTACAAATCGTAAATTAATTACAAAGGGATTTTATCAATGAAGTGCAATTATTCAGTTCGGAAGCGTTTGATTGGGAAGAGAATTTCGTGCAGGTAAAAAACAAGTGCTTGAATGAACCTAAAGCCTGCTTTCTTGAAATTTTATTACTGCATTGCTCAATATGTTTTTTTTTTTTTAGTAGTTAACGCCCTAAACGGCAAACGCCCTATGTAGCATCTACCAATCACATTGTATTACAATATCACCAACCGTACTAGTTTTCCATTTTCTGAAGAAAGAAATCAAATCCGGATTACTTATATAACTTGCTTACATCTGATTAATTTTAATCAAATTCAAGCACGCGCAAATTAGTGGATTTCCTAAAAGTGTTGGCATCTTTTGTTAACCATAAAAGGGTGTCTTTCTAATGGAATTCGTGTCGCCTTCTCGAGTTTTTTTTTTTTTCGACATTTGAAAAAGATTTCAAGGTAATGCTAAAATCGTCTGTATTCCTTAAATGTGGAAATCAATTTTCAAGAAGATTCATCCAACACATATTGGAAGAGAGAGGACATACAGACTAATTGATTTCATTAGCGCTTATTTAAACAAAGGAGATTTAACGAATTACAAAAATTTCTCAAAAAACATTTAAGCATACTTTTCACATAATGATATTGTTCTTTTTTTATTTCTTATATTTTTTAAAGTTAAGAGAACAACAAAACGAAAAACACATGTTTATTTTCAAATTATAATGTTTGCAAAATATAAACACTTCAAATTGTTCCTTAAAGAAATACTTAATTTGGTATCATATATACAGTTTTCCAATTCTGTGTGTATATCCCTTTGTGTGTAACACAACAGATCAGAAAGCTCACTAGGAAGTCTCACATCTACTGCAGCGCAGATGTAGTAATGTCGGATGATTCAAGTGGTGAACAATTATCCTGCAGAGTTTCACATTTTCCTGTCTGCCACCTCATCAGCTGAGCCTTAAGAGAGGGTCAATTGCGACGCTCCTTTCCAATCTCAATCCAAAGAAGGACTCTACAATGGCAAACGATTGATCATTAAGAAATTTCATCGCAATTTAATCACGGTAGAAGTTCTTTCGAAAAGCAACAGAGGTGATATCGTCACTATTCCCACGATCGATTTTCAACCGAGTGTTACCAATTTCCCATTAATTTAGTTCCTGTCCTGTCAGTTCTCAGTTATACCAGCATCAAGTCTTCCAATAAACAAATTCATTTATGTTCCTAGAAATGCATTCATTTTCATTTTCTTTTTGTCGTTATATATGACGGGCAAATACTCTAGTTACTTGATGTTTTCCTATTGCGATTTTTGTCGCCTTCGCGCGCTAAGTTCTCGACAAAAACTCACTTGGTAAAGATTTCAAATATAAAAGTTAGATTGTATGTAGTCCTTAAATGTGCAAACCAAGTTTCGAGAAGATCCATCCAGCGATTCAGAAGTTAATAGGAGTCACACAAACACAGCATGACTGAATTGATGAAGCTTAGGAAGAAATCTCAAACGAAAAATACTTATTAACTGCGGAAAACACTTACATTCTCTTTAAGTATTTTTTTCAGGATGTCTTTCCCAAAAATTGAGCACTAAATTTAGATTCAGTGGGTTAAGTTGCCTAAAGCATCAGATTGGGCTCTATCACTGTCAATTCCAAATCTGTTGTTCACCTTCACCCTAGGCTTTCCACCCTCATTTCCTGCCAAACTGTCTCCCCAGGGTCCATCTCACAGGCAGGAAAAAATACATTATTGAAAGCAAGGCTTACACTGTTTGTTTTTCCAATTCCCCGCTTGCTGAGTTTCGGGATTGCCTGGCATTACAAGAAAACAGAGGCCGGGGAAAAAGGGTTAAAAAAAAGCAGGGGTAAGCCAAATGCGGAAAGGAAATCTGTTCTCTATTCTTCCGCATTAAGATTCAACCAGCACTTTGGTACGTTAATTTTACTGTTTTCTGCCGCATCGCAGCAAATTGTTTGCTGTGTCGTAATTTGATCAAGTGGAATCCGAGAATCCAATTTGCCTGCAATCGTGTTTTCATGGGGCTGATCACGAGCGATGTTTACGGCGAAGGAAGCGCCCTCTGGATGGCAAATGAAGAATCTCCTGGGATGACAAAACTGACACAATAGGAAAATGAATGTTTTTCAACTTTTAATTTGTAAGATTTTCTATAGATACCAGTGCAGTGATTTGAGATGCATCACGTGATGATTTAAAGAATAAATAAATGAATTAAGAAAGAAAGAAGATACAGAGTAATCATTTTAGATAGCATCACGTCTGCTGAAGAAATCAATAAAGAAAGAAATAACATAAACAAAACAAAGCCTTCATTTTGTATTATATTAATCTTAAAGTTATCATTTTAATAATGAATTAGGTCATCCCCCGTGTACTGATTGATCGTTATAGATGTTTGAAGAAGAGATATGTTGAGATAGATGTTGGTTGATATAGATCATATATGAAGATCATAGCTTGTATATTTAAAATATTGCAACGTTTCGGCAATTATAGTCCTAATTGTCATTTTCGAATTACAAATTGACAGACAGATCGGAAATAAATAAACAATCTTGGGATTCAAAAAAAAGATTGAATACATTCATTAATGAACGGGAAGGAAACATAAGTCAAAAAACAATATAAAGTGAGTTGTAGTTCCCGTGGCCTAATGGCATAAGATGTCTGACTTCGGATCAGAAGGTTCGATTCCCGTCGGGGACTTTTCATTGTAAAAATTATTTCTATTTTCCATTCTCACAGGAAGTTGCGCCGGACAAACAGACAGAGAAATAAAAGATTTTAGTAATATAGATTTATTAAATAAATACAATAAAAATAAATTTTCCATAATCAAACCAACAGTTTGGCAGTTCTCGTTCAAAAATTAATATAATTATAGATCACTGTAGGCACTGGGATAGCGGAAGCTTCCTGGCAACGAATAGAAGTCAGTAGAAGTCGGGTGGTCAACCCCACAACCTACTACTTAAACTCCCCCCTGGAAAGAAACTTGATGCCCATTCTACTGAATTTTGGATGGACCCTAGGACCCACCTAGAAAAGAATTTAACACGGAAAAATCCCCAATCAATTTCATGGAATGAACTGACTATCGGGCCCACACCTTTTCTAATAAATATAATTGTGATTGTAATATCATGTATTGGGAATAGATTTTAATTAATAAAGTTTTTATCTTATATCTTTAACACACATATGATAGAATTTTTGTTTAAAGTAACATTTTTCCAATCACAAACATACTTCGGATTAATTGAATGAGTAATTGAACAATTGCTGATCATTATTCTGTTTAGGAGCTCTTTTTAGTCTTCTGATAAGATCAGCAAACTAATTTTCCCGTTTTGTCTGTTTAACATGTCTCATTAAAAATCTCATTAAATTATCATTAAGCACAACAATCATAACAATCGTAACAATTGCGTCTTTTGCATGCGCGACAATCACATTTATAATGCAGCTCTAAAACAATCGCAAGGAAATTAAAGCAATATCAATGATATTTTCTTATCAGAAGACATTGCGAAGCATTGTGATTGGTTTACTAATCGCTTTCCGTATCTTATTCAGGTTTCTGAAACGAAACCTTATAATCCCGGTTTGTCCGTCTGTTTGTGGACAAGTATCCCTCATGCAAAGCACAACAATCACAACAATCGCAGCAATTGTGCCTTTTGCATTCGCAACAATCACATGTATAACACAGTTCAGCAACAATCACTACAATCACAAGAATTGCGCCTTTTGCATTCGCAGCAATCACATTTATAATAATAAGGATATTAAAGCAATAATATCAGAAGCCGTAGGGAAGCATTATGATTGGTTTACTAATCGGTATCCCTTTTTAATCTAATCGCTTTTTAATAATTACTGTGGAATGTTACAGCCAAAATATTTTTTTTATATTGTTTTTAAATATTTTATTTTTCTGTTATTTATAAGAAATATTTGTATATTATCTCTTGCTCTTTTAATTAAAAAAGACAAAGAAATTGATAAATTCAATGTGGTTCTCTGAATGTGATCCAAAGATCACAAACAGGTCATTGTTGATGTTGTTGGCAAGAACCTGTTTGTGAAAATTGAGAAATGGAGAAATGAGATGTTTGGGAATCACCATCAAACTATTAATAGGCAAAAAATTGTATGGATATTTGTAAATTAGTAAAGGCGAAGGCAGAGTCGGAGAAATAACCAATCACAGTGCAGCGTTGGAACATGTCAGTCCTGACGTCACGCCCATTTGTAAACATGGCGCTCTACTATTTTCCCCATTTCAGCACCACGGACCGCGATTACACAATTATTATCAGCGTATTGAGATGTTCTTCCACACATAAATGAAGTTTACTCTGAAATGCATGAAGTTCATGCGTCAAAATTTATCAGAGAGTTCGTAAAACCTCAGTTTTTACATAATTCCACAGCTTCGACTGTTATCCCATTGAACTCTAGGATAGCCGCTTGCTCACTACTCAACAGTAGGGGAACACGTGCTGTCATTGTTGCCCAGAAAGGAAGATTGGTATTGGCTGTTCGACACCCGTTATTGTTATTGAAACTGGTAAATCAATTTTTTTTTTTTTTTTTTTAACAAAATTTGGCTTAGTCTTTCAAACTATATGTGGGCTGTTACCGAAGTCATGCTTTTAAAAAATGAGCTTATAACATCTTTTACAATCTTGTGTTTTTCAAAAATTTCAAGGTATTTCAAAAATGTGGAATTTGTTTTACTTCACGGGTCTTCCTAGTAAATAAGAAATAAGAAAAAGTAAAAATTCAAGCAGAGATCTAAGACATCTGTAAACTTATCTCTTGTTTTTTTCCAGACTTATCTAGTATTGGAATTGAATGTCACTATGTTTTTGAAACTTTAGCCTATAAACTATTACATTACATTAACTTAAACATAAAGTATAATTTTGCAACCGTATTTTTTTAAATCTTTTAAAGAAAATTGGATAATTAGAATGAATATATTTATTTTTATTTTTATTTTCTGCATTTTACTTAATAATGGGAATTTTTAGTTTTTATGCATAATAAATGATATAACAAATAATCCTAATAATAATTTTCACTTTAAAATACTGTAAAACGAATGTAAAGCTTTTTCTTCTGTTGGAAAACAGTAAAATCAAATTTAGATAATATCTTATAATTTAAATGTTGAAAATTAAATTAAATCCGCAATGTTAACTAATTTGACTAAATCTAATTAATTATTGTAAAACTTTCCGTGAAAATAAATTGCTAAATGAATTAATATTGTTCATTGTTTAAGATTAAAATTTAGTGTTTTCCGCAAATTTCTGGAAAAAAAATATAATTTAAAACTTTCAAATATAAAAAGTAGACCATCTTTTATTTTGTAAATTTGCTTAAAAAGATTCAAGAAACCGAATAGTCGTTCAGGCATAGCTGAGAGTTCTAGGCATTGGTTTCCTGCTCATAGCCTGGAATCTGGGTTCGAATCCCAGGCCGGTATGGATGTTTTCTTACTTCCTGTAGTTACCTGCTTCTTTTTATCTTTCCTTCCTTGAGGCCGGCTATGGTCATGTCTGTATATTAGGGTCTATACAGTAGACCTAAAGGCTAGTAGGGTTATCCATATCTCGTTCAAATCTACAAAAAAGATTAACTACATTAATCTCTATTCAAAATTTATTAGGGTAGAAAAACCCATAAAATTTTGATTTTTGAAGAACCTTTTTTCCTTTGGGAAGTAAGCTGAAAAAGTACCTTTAATTTATACTATCTTTCTCTTTTCTGTTACCTTGGTAGATGATTCTCTTTACACTATATTTGGAAAACGACTCTTCTGTGCTACATAATGTTGGTTTGTAGTTGTTTAAAAATGATCATTTAATAATGACGAGAAATAGGCTTTGTTGTGTTAAAGAAGAGGAAATCTCATTTAAGTCAATAGAGAACGTGCCAGTTAGGCCTATTTATTGACGCCGATGTTACATTTCTATTACAAACAATCTAGAATCCAATAGAGGAATATCTACTTAGACTCTGTTCAATAAGATTAAGCTTATAGAATGAGTTAGATAAATTCTAATCCTTAGCAAATGTTGTAGATTATCCAATGAAGAGTAGACTTCATTCAAATGCTAATGTTTCTGGAACGCAGCCAAAGTTTTCTGACAAAAATAGGAACTGTTCCAACTTGGAATGACTGAAAACAGGCGATCTTCAATTACATTAATTGGAATGAATTGTATTTCTAGTTCAAGATGCATTAAAAATCGATAAGGACTTTGTCTTAAAGAAATATTGATATGTTTCTGATGATTTGTCTCTTTGCTTTCATTGCCATGAGAAATTATCAGAGCCATTTCATTTCTCCGTCTGGGTCTGGAAGGTTCTGCTGCTTCTGGCGGTTTCCAAATATGGTTCCTTTTCGTTGTTTCTTTCAGATGTCTAGCCTTTCATTTTACTTAGATAATTTGGTAATTAATTAACAAAGGTGAAGTTTTGTCAGCATAAAATCTCCGGCAAGATCTCATATGTTTATTACTTCTTTAATTAAATTAGCTTCTAATTTCACTCTGATTACTAATTGATTATTCAGATTAGTGGGATTTATACTAAATAGTTACGGAATACATTGTCTAATGACTGGAAACAAGTGCGAAAAATCTGTTTATCAAACTTTGAGCACCTTCATTGACTAACCATAATCTTAACACTTGTTTCCACTCATTAGGCTTGTCTTGGTGCTATTAGAGGCCCCTAGGTCACAGGTTGCCTGTAAAACATAGGGGACCGCTCTTGCTTTTATGCTTGCTGGATGTGGCGTTAGAGATATTAGAATGAAACCTTCACCATTGTGTTAAGCATCAAAGAGTAGTGACCAAGTCCAAAAAATCAGATCTCTAGGACCACTCCCTGACCGGAAGTTGGGGGGTCAAAAGAAGTCGCTTCCGATAAAGAGGAAAACGGCGATCTTTCTGAACACATGTTGTTTATAAAATTGTGCAAATTATGGAGCCGCTTTGCTTTTGACACTGTCTAAAAGCATTCGTTTATCTTATATATTTCCTCTCAGCTGATTGCAATGCCGCTAAATAGCGCTCTCTAGCACCGAAGGTTGCCGTCAGCGGACTTAGTAGTAGATGAAAAAGTTACTACTACAATATTAGTAGATGAAAAAGGTTTGTCTTGGTGCTCCTATCTCACATTAAAATTTGTACAGAGAGTTTTGATACACCCTGTATTACCTTCCTCGAAGGACTTGCAGAATTTTACTGCTTAGTATATAAAAAAATGAAAAGAAAAGAAAAGAAAGTAGTCCCAATTGAACTCCTTTAACAGAGGCTTCGTGGATTTGTTACCTCCTGAATGTTCCTTTTTTTTTCAATCATTGAATGTCAAACTGTTTTGTTTTATATGAAAACAAGATATAGTTGACTACAATTTTTCAAGTATCAAAAAAATACATGAGCTCAAAAATTTATTAAACTTCAGTTCACAGCTTCATAGTAAACAGAACAAAACGACCCTGTACAATTTACAACCTATCAAACGCTTGCTTTGTTAAAAGTGATCTAATAAAAGTAGTTAGCGCGGAAACATCATTTATTCAAGTCTTTATAATTTAAATGTCAAGTAAAATCTCAAGTGATGTCCTCATTGAGTTCATACGATACGCCTAGACCATTATTTTCCACAATTAATGTCCAGAGGCTATTTTGAACAGGAATTTGCCACTTTATGGAGGATCTAACATTCGTTTTCTGCATAGTCGATTCGGTATACGTTGATTCGGTATACGTGGATTCGATATACGTGGATTCGATATACGTTGATTCGGTATACGCGGATTCGGTACCCCAGTTTCAGTACCTACTACAGGTTGACATTCAAAAATCCGGCCATCGATAATCCGGTTCCTTCAGATTTCCGGTATGGATTTCGGAGTGCAAATTCTGTAGAACTATTTTATTCAGCTGAATTTTTAGTTAAAATTCTGTAGAACTGTTTTATTTAGTTGGTGAACATTAAAATTTCTTTTGCTTTTTATTTAGTGTTTATTTTTTTTTCTTTAAAGGACTATACAGCTAGTCATTTTCTGTTAAATATGTACAGCATTTATAACCGGAGGTCCGGAGGTTGCCGGATTTTCGAATGTCAACCCGTACTTCAGATGGTCAATGCCCATCTGAAACAGGAAGTCAGAATTCTTTCCCAAACCTCCAGGCCTTGGGAAGTCCCACAAGATATGACTCATGGTACTCCGAATCTCTGTTTGGAAGTGTAATAAACAAACAAACAAACAAACACAACTACTAATAATTATTTTGGAATTTAATAACTACTCCCTGCGGGGTCGTTAAAAAAAGCAACAATTCTTTACAAATAAAACCTTCATTAAGTTAATGATTTTTTGATCCTACGCTCCTTACCGAACGGTCCATTCTTTTTTTTTTTGCAAATGAATAGAGATCTTCTTTGCAGCGACCTACCTCAAAAAATTTAGCCAGTGTAGTTTTAGGCTTCTGAATAGGAAGCCTAATAATCCCGCTTTGTCCTTCTATCTGTGGACAAGTATCATTAAAATCTCACTAAATTATCATTAAGCACAACAATCACAACAATTGCTCCTTTTACATTCGCAACAATCACATTTATAATAATAAGGAAATTAAAGGAGTAATTCAACATAAATTACGTATCAGAAGCCGTTGCAAAGCATTGTGATTGGTTTACTAATCGCTATCCCTACCTTGTTTGAGTTATTATAATCACCGATGAACAGACATCTTTATTTGCGGATTTCGACTCAGAATTGTACTCAAACTAAATCATTTCTCCGAAATTGTATTAATGAGCTTTACAAATGTTACACCAAAGCTACAGCTTCTTGCAGATATAATAGAGAAATAGTGAGCTTATTTATTAGCCGTCATATATTTTGAGGCTATTTTCTATTAAGAAAGAGAGAGTCGTAAAAACAGTCAGTCTGTTGTGTGTTCGAATGGGTAACCAATAAAGAGGTCATGAAAGAACTTAAGTATGCTTTCCTTAAAATTTATTTATTTATTTATTTATTTATTTTATCAGAAATTAGAAAGAGAGGCCCATCAAATCAGCCATCTGTGTGTGTATCCTTACCTTATAACTTGGGAACCACTGGATGGATCTTCTTGAAACTTGGTATGTATATTCGAGGACTAAGAACGATGTAACTGTTGAATTTGAAATCTTTTTCCAAATGGATCTTTGTTGAGATATTAGCGCGAGAACGTGACAAATTTCCTTAGAAAAACACTGGAATCTAAATAATGGATTCAATATCCAATATTAATTAATTTCTTCTTGACTTTTACATATACAATGAAACTTGGATAATTCGAACTTGTTTAATTCGAAATTCTGGATAATTCGATTTTTTTGCTCGGTCCCTAGAATTCTGTATTAAAATAATGTCAAAAAATCGTGGATAATTCGAATTTTATTTTGGATAATTCGAATTTTTCGTACGATTGTCCTTAAAATATTACGGTAAAAATTGTTTCTGAGACTTTTCTCAGCTAAGATATTTTGTTTATTTTAACAGATTTTCTAAGGAAAATAAAAGCGAGGGATATTTTTTTTTATTTTTGTGTCAATTGATGGTTGGAATCATCTGCTATGACTCAAAGATTGCATTCAATGAAGCAATTAAAAATATCTGCCTTTTTTTTTTTTAAAGTGATGACTGATTGTTAGAAAAAATGTTTGATTTAATGAAAAAAAATGTAGCAGTATTCTTAAATAAAGTTTATGTGTATCTTCGATCGTGGAGTTAATTTTTTTTATTTATCTCTTCTGTTTGAGAGAACAAATGTAATTCGAATTTTTGGATAATTCGAACTTTTTCTCTGGTCCCTTTAACTTCGAATTATCCAAGTTTGACTGTATAAAATATGACATCCATCGCACATTTACTAAAGTAATCTGATTTAGTCCATTTAAGTAAATAATGAGGATTTAATTCCGTTTTTTAAAAAGAAAATGGGATATTTGTAATGCTCGTATTCAAGAGATAAAATAATTGGAATAGAAACGTAAGTCGTTGGTTTTTGTAGTTTTAATAACTTTACAAAAAACAAAAGTTAAAAAATAAGAAATTTTAATAAAGAATGTTGTAAGGAAAGTAGGCTTTAAGTTCTTTCAAACTTCTTGTAAGTTTTTGGTCTTGATCTTCATCCAATCTCCAAAGTCAGCAAACGCTAGTCCAATATCGTTCTTCCAAAGCGTTGCCAAGAGTGTTATTTTGGTCTCTGTTATTTACAGAAGATGGGTAGAATCACACTATTGGTCGAAAGCAATAACTCTTCATTTCTCTGTATTGCCGTATTGATGTTTCGTAAATTTTGTCTCCTGACACATCTTCATTTTATTACAGGAGGAAAGAGAGAAAATGAAACGGTGGAGAAAATACGAAGAAAACTTATTTACTAGAAGATAACTCTTTTCAAATATGAAATTATGAAACCAAGTAAGAAAACTATTCAGTTGTTGGTCCACCTACACTGCGACTTAAAGATTAATTTTTTTTTTTTTTAATCACAATTGTTTTTCTTAATTCTTTTCATTGGTCGAATAAGGATTCATTTTCATTGGTTTTTCAAAATGATATAATTTGAAAACTATTGATAATTACAATCAGTATATGGGTGAATCTACAGAAAACCTGCAATTTCAGTCAAAAATTTTTGAGATTTTAAATTACAAGATTTCCTTTTCAAAAAAAATTGAGATGATTGCTTTTGACGTTCTTACATCCATGATATATGTGGTTCAGGTCAACGCATTTTGGTTACTTAAAAAAAAAAAAAAAAAAAAGTGATGATAGGCCTATGTCCATAGAAGTGACTTGTGTTGATAACGATGTCGAATTTTAATATAAATTATATTTGAAATAGTGAATTTATGTGGGAAAAACTATGAAATAAATAAATAGAAAACTATAATTTAAGAATTAAAAGAACTTTTTACCAAAAGAGGAAATCATGTACAATAAAAATGAATCAGACTGTCAATTTCAAACGTCTATAAAAATGTAAATATATAATTACATATTTATTATATTACATATATTTATATAATTATAAATATCCTTATTTGCATTTAGCAAAGACTGGAAGTGAAAGACAAGTCTTCGTGAAAAACATAGTATCCGCTATTGTTGATGATCATCACATCCATGGACCCCAAATGTCCACGGAACTGATGTCCACGGAAGTGACGAATACTTATGTTTCTTGACCCATGTGCTCTTCATTTTGAGATTAGAACACGTGTCATTCAGAAAATTAAGTTTACCATATTTTAATTTATCATGCCTAAAAATAATCATTTTTCCATAGAAAAATTAGAGTCTAAACAAGACCACAGAAGTGATGGGATGAGCTGTGCAAATTATGAAAAATGAATAAAAAGGTAATATTTTCCTGACAAATGTGCGACTCAGACGAATAAAATCACTTCCCAATCCAAAATCGCCGTGTAAATTTTTTTTTAAGTGAAATGGAAGACAACTAGCGCGTCGGGTGGATTTTTTAGAAAGTTTAGAAATGTTCACAAAAGCGATGGCTAAACCTTGTGACAAGACTTGAGGTTGCAAAAAAATTTTACTGATAATTCGAAAAAAAAATTCACTCTATATTATATTAAATTTATATTTTTTCTGATTTCACAATATATATATTATTTTAAAAATATTAAAAAATAAAGCAGTTTGGATCTTTAGAAGCTATCCAACTGTAGCTTCTGTAGACAACTTTTTTTTTGGAAATTCCATAAAATTAAAAAAAAAAAAATTATACTAAACTATAGTATATTTTGTACTTCAATGTGTGATTTTGAAAAATGACAGATATTTTCAATCATTTTCAATTTATTGCTCTGTGACACGAATTACAGGTTTTCCGTAGATTCACCCATATAGGAATTGATATAATCTTTGAATTTTTTTCTTAGATTATTCAGGTTCACATGTGGGCCCGGTAGCCGAGTGGGTAAGGGTTGGAGGTGGAGTATTCGATCACCGGCCTTGGCGAAGGACGGGATTTTTCCACGCTCCATTCACTTCCAAACGGGTCCTTGGGTTTATCACCCGACCCCAACTTAGTCCCGATGGTCACGGGACGCCGGGAGCCTTACCTCCCGCAATCCCACCATAGGTCTATAGGGGACAGTTATTATTCAGGTTGACAAAGGGTCCCTGAGAGGGTTCCAAAAAGCTTTCCGTCTACAGAAATTGAAATTGCACGTTTTGAAATTGTTTTATTAAAAATTATAAAAAATTAAAAACTTTTTTTTTAGTTATTTTTTTTAAAAAGTCAGTTAGCAAACATTAAACAATTTTTACATTTTTTTAAAAAAATAACATTTCAGAACTACCGTACTTAAAAGAAGCAGTTCTTAAAAAAACTGGATGTCTATTTTCATTGAGTGTGTTAATTTTCTTTGTGTTTATTGTGAAAATATAAAAGAAAGGTACCGTTTACTTTTAAAATCATAATATAACAAATACAGAAGTACAAATTGCCCATTTTATGAAAAATATTAATTTTGTTAAAGCTTTCTAGAGCTAATTAATTTTAATCAGAATAAAGCATGCGCAGAGGATTAATCAGCGGAATTAAAGATGATGTGATGGATTTGATGGATTGGTTCGGTTCCAATTGTCGTCTTACTTTAATCTTCAAATACAAACATGTCTCTTATCTTAAATATTACAAAAATTAATAATAAATTTCAGGAAGATCCATTCAGTGGATCAATAGTTATTAAAACAGATAACAATTGATATTGAAACACTTCACTTTCCTAAGAAAGTAGGATAGAAAATCTTAAAAGGTATTTTAAAATATTACTACAAGTACAAGGGTCCTTTAAAGTCGCCAAACACATAAAAGGTTACAAAGTAAATTTCATGTTGTTGTTTTTTTTTTCCTTTCCTTTTCAAAAGCTTTTAAAATAATTTTTTATTGACATATCCAATATTATTAATTATTTTTTTTCTCTTCCATACAACTGTTTCATGTACCCTCACTTCATTACGGTTCAACCTTGATGTCGATAATCAAAACCTATTGTGATTAGTTTACGATTTGATTCCATTGGTGCTTAATGTTAGTTTGCTTATTTAAGGAACATGATTCATGTGAATACACCACCTGATGATGCGGGCAAAATTAATGAGCTCGAGAAACCGGTAATGAATTTTGTAACTTAAAATAAACTTTTTTTTTTAACCTTTATATGTGTGGTGGCTTTAAAGGACCTTGTAATACGAAGAACACGCGTTAAAGTATTGTACTTATTACTACAAGTATTTTGTTTTCAAGAAAGTGAAAAATTTCAATTTACACCTTGAGTTTCCACTTTCAATATTTTAAAGTAATTCGTTAAATTTGTTTTGAAATGAACAGTTTATAATTATTCACGATAGTTAACATGAGTTAATTAATGAGATAATATGAAAAAGAATATATACTACACATTGTTATGTAAAGACCTACACGACTTAATATGTTAAATTATGCTCTACAATTTTTATAATTCTTTATAGTGTTGCCATATACTTTCAGTAATTTCCTAGTTAACTTAGAGAATTGCTTCAGTAAAAGTTTGATTTCTGTTGGATTTTTGTTTAATTTCTTTATTTTATAATTGTCTTTACATTGTGAGTTCTACGTTTTATTATTGTCTTACATTGTAAGTTCTTCGTATTATTATTGTCTTACATTGTAAGTTCTTCATATTATTATTGTCTTACATTGTGAGTTCTTCATATTATTATTGTCTTACATTGTGAGTTCTCCGTTTTATTATTGTCTTACATTGTGAGTTCTTCGTATTATTATTGTCTTATATTGTGAGTTCTTCATATTATTATTGTCTTACATTGTGAGTTCTTCATATTATTATTGTCTTACATTGTGAGTTCTTCGTTTTATTATTGTCTTATATTGTGAGTTCTTCATATTATTATTGTCTTACATTGTAAGTTCTTCATATTATTATTGTCTTACATTGTGAGTTCTTCATATTAT
>JAFIDM010010028.1:12017403-12029583 GCA_023159025.1 Thereuonema tuberculata | reverse complement strand
CTTTTAAAAATGATATCTTATTCGTACGCTTAATGTAAAAATATCTCAAGTTTCCTGGGTCTTGCTTCGAAAAATACTCATTTCTCCGTTTTTATCAGAAATGCATGAAGTAGTAATGATTGTCCTATCTTTGTAGAAATAAACTACTCTTAAGATGTATCACTAATAATTCGAAGCTCTTTTTTCGTATTTGAAAATTTAACAGACTTCTGATAACCAATTCACCTTAATACAAAAAACGAATAGTTTTGTATTAAGTAATTTTCCTGTTGTTTTGAGTTATATTTTCGTCCTACAATTAAATTCATTTTCCTTTGAACTTGTTGTGTTATG
Organism: Thereuonema tuberculata; assembly: GCA_023159025.1. NCBI lineage: Eukaryota > Metazoa > Arthropoda > Chilopoda > Scutigeromorpha > Scutigeridae > Thereuonema > Thereuonema tuberculata. The sequence goes on along the minus strand of JAFIDM010010028.1, from coordinate 12,029,250 downwards.
TTTAGTTATGTTATGTCATGTAGTGAATGTGGGTGGCAGAGAAGCCAAGCACTGCAACCGGAGGTCTATTGTACTTTCCCACGGAAATAAGGACAGATGGAGAGAAAGACTGAGAAGTATGGTGGAAGAAGTGCAGGGAAACGGGAGAACCCGAGAAAATCTGCCCAGCGCGGATCATCCATTCCTTTGAACTTACTACCCTATTAATTTTTAAGGCTGTATTTTTATATTTAAATTACTTTAAGTTTTTCCGTATTGTGGAGGAGCCAGTAATTATACCATCTTTATTGTCATATTCTTTGTCTCTGTGCCGCTGTTTATACCACATACTATTTACACATACTATTACACATACATACGTTTTTACATACTATTACACATTAAACATCACAGATTCTGTGATGATTCTTATAAAACATTTGAACTGGGTGGAAACAAAATGTAATATTTATGTAGGGATATGCTTAAGAATTCTCCCAAACATGATAGCCCGTGGAATAAACACATTTTTTTCTCTTAATCCAGAAACATTTGAGGAAATTTTAGTTTTATTTAAGTTTATTTGTTCTCCAAAATCCAAAATATGGTTTTAAGAACTCTCTCTTTTCAATTTTTTGTATTGAATTTTACGATTTACGACATCAAACTGTAGGAACGCAACACCGTCGTTAAACGAGGGCTGCCTAATACAAATCTTTCCGACTTCTATTTTTAAGCTTAGTCCATGGAAATATGAATTAGCTTACTTACAATCAACGCTGGAAAACGTTAGCTTAACAAAATAACGAAATAATTTTTAATTAATGCAAAGAAAAACTTTACAAAATTTTTCAAATTGCAGTTATAGAAAATATACGGTATGCGAAAAAAAAACTCATTTTTTTCCTTTAAAAGATGATACATTTCTATTTTATTGAAATTCTACGGCATTTATCACCTTTCGCGAAAATTGCATTGTTAATTCTTCCCTCGTTTTTCAAAATTTGGGGAGAGAAAATAACGAAGAAAAAGAATTTTGAGGAAAATTTAGAGGAAGGAATTTCATTTAATAAAAAAAAATTCTAATTAATTGTTTATGAATCGGCAACATTACGTTTGAATTAAAGTAATATTGCAATAATAATATTAATGTTACATAATATGAGTATCAATATAATTTTAAAATTATTATTATTATTATTATTATTATTACATATTTAACATAAATATGTCTACATTCGACTCTTGCTAACGGACATAATATTGACGTAATATGGTTTGTCATCTCGCCTAAAAAAATTGTTCTTCGCTAATTACTATATATCAATAAGTCTTACTTGTTAGGATATTTGCTAAGACTTTATATTACGAATTGGATATAAAACGGACATTTATAACTTCATCGTATATTTAATATCATTTGCAATAAGATATCACTTCAGACACTTATCACTTTAATATCACTTCAGATGCCTGGAATTAATTCGCTCAGTGATTCAATATGTTTGCATTCTCTCCTGCTCGATCGTTTCGCTACCTTTGGTTTTGCTTTACATAGCCATTCGAAACAAGGTGCGTTAAATGTTTATTGCAAATGTCGCAGAGATAATAATTTTTAGTCAGTTCGTGTCATTGTCGAACAACCAAGTGATTTTACTGGAGTTAGTTCATCAACAGGTTTCAGGCTGCGAAATGAAGCTCAAAATAACGGGACGCTTTCTACAAAAAAAACTTAATAAACTCATTTAATGGTATGCCAATTAAACGTTTAGTTAAGTTCAAATTAAACTTAAAATAAATTTTGTTTATTTACTCAATTGTGATATAGTTTAGCAATGAAAAAATTAAAATTTTACTATATGTAGATGTTTCCGAATACGAGAATGAATGTAATTTCATAATCCCTTAACTTCTTGTAAAGTTGCTAATACGAAACTCGGTGGAGCAGGGATACCAATCGCCTCTACTGAGGGATGCGGTGGCTAACAGTTCCAAAGCAACTTTCACAAGTTCAGATCGATCTTAAACGATATATTTATTCTTAAAGAGAAGTGCGTGACCTCGAACGCTGAGAACCGCACGAAAATGTGCTTAGAATATAAATCGCTCATGCCAAAAACAGTGGTATGAGTCATTCTCATGCAAAACTGTTCGTCTTACCATGAGAGACATTTGAATGATCACCTATTTAATGTCCAAGAGAGGAACTTTGGTAACGCGAAGAAACAAAATATCGACAGCAAAAGACGAGATCGAGCTCACTTCAAGGGAAACAGACTGACACAATTACAAAGTTTAAAATAAAACAAAACGACACTGAAATATGTGTGGTTTTGGGTCCTATTATATCGATATTGTGTTTCTTCGCGTTACCAAAGTTCCTCTCTTGGACCTTCAATAGGTGATCGTTTAAATGTCTCGTGGTAAGACTTGCAGTTTTGCATGAGAATGACTCATACCATTGTTTTTAGGATGAGCGATTTATATTCTAAGCACATTTTCGTGCGATTCTCAGAATTCGAGGTCACGGACTTTCCTTGTTAGTAAATTAGTTATGGCAAATAATGTCCTTTCTTATTTCAAGCTTGATTATTTCTTTACAAAACGTGACGAATCATTGATTCGTTTCTTCTGTTTTCCAACGATGTAGTAAATGAAGTAAGTACATTTCCAAAAATGAAATATTCTAATTCTTCAATATGATTGCTTTAATAGAATGCTGTAATCTTCTAATAGATATAAGTTACTTTTAAAATCTTCGCTTATTCGATAAATATGTAAAGCAAGTTTCTCATGTATAATAAATCATAACGTAATATATTATAAAAATAAATTAAAATAGGTTCGCCAAAAGTGAAGGATATAAAATAATGAGTATTCAATCCTTAAAATTTCGATATTCTTTTGATGCTTCGCCCCAATGCTGAAATTTCTTTTTTTTATCTTCTTCAGATGATTTTCGTAGACAGGAATAAAAGTCTAGATTTTCCGTATTTCTGATTCCAACTATTCCATCGAACGAATCTTTAATTTTCTCGGCAGCACGTGTTTGCTTGGCCTTCAAAGGATCCTCAGGTACCTTTGGAAAATTCCCGCCATTGGAACTCCAGTCAGTGGTCGGTCCCCATTACGGTGCTCATATTGAAAGCTGGACCATAAGACAGTATCGTATCCAATCTCCAAAAAATTCAATTTCAGGCAGTGGGAGGGGTGGAGATCAAAATAAAATGTGCCTGTGTTTTAATTTGGATCTAAATAAGCACAGGTCACATTTTATGGAAATCCATCCAACAGTCATAGCGTGATGCATCTACAGGCAGACTAAAACGCATCAATGGATTAACAGAAAAAAAACAAAGAAAACTGCTCAAATCGAACAGTAAGACTTCACATATCTCAATCAAAGAGTAAAAATAAATAACAATAAAACCACCATAAGATAATATTCCAATTATTATAACTAAGTCAATTATAATGTTAAACAATATTTTCATTCTGACGTGCATGGCAGCTTATTATAGGTTTGGTTCAACGTTAATAACTAAGCAATCGTCCAATCCGTAATATACACCGTAATATACGAAGAACAAAAGAGATTCAGGAGAAAAAGTTTTCGATTGCAAAATTAAGCCTAAATATGCTTTAAAGATTCAAATCTCTTAATTCAAATGTTAAAGTTTTTGTTTTTGTTTAATAATCTATGAATGAATTAAGTTGCATTATTGGCCATGTGGTGGCGCTATTAACCAATGACAATTCTGCGTAGAAGAGTGGTTCAATTGCCCCGAGTTCAATTGATTCTCTCTGCCAAATACAGTTTTGCCATTTATTAGATTCACATTAAGATAACGCTAAAATGGAAAGTGTCATTTAAATAAGGGTTTTCATTTAATGTAGTTTGGGTTTGTTTTTTCAGCTGCTACAGTTTAATTGGATAAGCACACACAGAACAGAGGTCATAAAAAGATAAAAGATTAAAATTCATCGAACTTAAAGAATACATTCGACAATTACGTGTATGAATTTGAAATAAGCTTTTAAAATAAATGCTTAGATCAGTATGAATAAATCTTGGTTAAGCATTTATTTAAAAAAGAAATACAATTAGATGTATGAAATTTAAGATGGATTACATATAAAAGTAATATTTATAACATCATTTTATTTACATCCACATTGGTATTTAGCGATCAATGGCTGTTTTAGAGTAAAGTAACAGTATAACAACTTTTAACAAACATTAAAAAGAGCTAGAATAATAATAAAAAAAAAAATCAGCTAGAAATTTAAAATTTGATTTTTATGCTGTCCATTCATCTGTTGGTCGTTGATCATAGTTACTCCAAAAGGGAGCTGAAACTTTAAGTAAAGATCAAATAGAACCTCCTTGATTTTGGTATCTTCCGACTAATTTGCTAAATAGGATATAGTCACACTAAGTATTTTCAACAATAGTGATAACTCATATATTGTTTATCTTTAAAATGGTAATGAAAGATAAACGTTACCAAATGTATCCCTCGGTTTTGGCGGAATTTGAATTCACAGGTCAAAAACTATCATTATCTTGAATCTTCGTTGCCAAGATAACTCAGCACAAATTATACAGAAATGCTTTAAATTTACATTCAATGTCTTTGATATTCTTTCATTCATTTACCTTTTCAGTAGAACCTATACAGAATTCTCTTCAGAAATGTCTTCAAAAGAATATCCTTACATAGATACAATATTTTCATTCCAGTTCTTTTAATCTTAATGCTTAATATGAATCTGTGATATTTCCTATACACAGATTCTTAGTTTTAAAGTTGACTATAGCGAGAAAGAAAAGAAAAATAAAGATATTCAACTTTCTGGCTCCTCACTTATGGATGGTAAACTTGCCTAAGATCAAAGAAATTTTTTTAATTCTTAAAAATTGGCCACGAAAAAGTTTAATTGTAAGAAAAAAATATTCATAAAACAGCAGTAAATTCTTAAATATAAAAGCAATTCTTTACGGGAATTTGTATTACGGGACATGTTTTATATAAAGTCGTGTAGCTTCAGCCATAAACAAACAAAACATCGAAAGAGTTATTGAAGCATCTTAGGAGGTCTTTTGCTTCTTGCAAAGATAACGTTTAAAACTGTAATTAATATCATTCTTTTTCCCTATATTTCTGTTTGGAATCAACCAGTAATTTATCAATTGCTGTTCTGTCTTTTCTCAATATAATTCCTGTAAAACTAGAATCTCATGGTTTTACAAAGAATTAGGTTCCGGAACGGGTCCAGAAGTCGAAACAATGAATTTTTTTCACTTTTCAATGTACTGTGGGTGGCATTCCCAATGTCACATTAGCTGCCCGATGCTTCCCCGCATGCAACACACTCTCCAGTCTAAGAGCTGAGAGCTTGCTGCCTGCGGGGAAGCATCGGGCAGCTAATGTGACATTGAGAATGTCACCCACAGTACATAAAGTACTGCAGTCATCCTATGCATACCTAATATAACTGAGTATAATACAAAGAGATAGCAATGTATCTAATTGTAAGTACCGTTAATCCTATAAGATGTATTATTATACTTATTTAATACTTATAGAAATTATTATACCTATACAAATTTAATCACAAGAAAACATAAACTTAAAAGTTATGAACACTTTAATTTCATCGCAAAAAAAAACAGCCAAACACGCAGAGATGCGAAGCAAACAGGATTTCACAAAATTCTGATGAAAAGGTCCTAAATATTAGAAATGTATTTTAAATCCTGAGGTTATTGATAGACATCAATGATATTTCTAAAATCATTTCTGCCTCTTTAACTCTTTTTATATAGGCTATTTCATTTATTGATTAGATAGTATCAGTGTTTTTTTTTCAAATGAATATTATTTTTTCTTTCTTCTACATCATATTGCTCTGATATTTTAAATTGCCTGCCCATTTCATTGCCATTTTCACTTAATTTCCAAATAAGATTTGTCTATTTATTGACTGAGATTATAAATTGTTCCTATTCAATTTGGTTATTTTTTTTTGTATTTGTCCATCATATGTTTATGTGTCTGCATCATATTACAACGGTTGAAAAGATTTCCAACAAATTGGATACAGAGCTTATTCATGTTCAACTTAATATATTGTGATATCTGTCCCTCAAAAAAATAAGCCTCGACAATCCTAGCTTAAAAAAATCAGATTCCACTGAAAACAATGAACTCGATTATTTTGTTCTACATCCTATCTGAGTCATACCTACACGAGGAATAGCTAAGCGTCTACCTTTTCCGCAAAAATTAATCTCCCTAGGGTATTTGAGTTTGTTAAAATCTGCTTTGCTAAAAATCTATGACCAGCACATGTCATTTTGGATACAAATAATGTGTCAAAATACTTCACTCTAAAACTTTCCTTCCTAAGCAGCCTTCTGTTGTGTTTTATAAGTTAATCAAACAGGGCTAGTTGGATGTCTTTGAATATTGGCACATGAATTATTCACGGCATAACTTAAATAGGAGAAAAATTTTTTTGGTCATCGTAATTGCCTCCCTCACAACAATGCATCCCTCATTGGTTTTCGAATTTAAGACCTTCCTCTCCTTATTAAAAATGCAATCACTAAGAGCACAAACGCTCTTCCAAAGCGGTTGTTAGTTGATGAGCCTTACTAGTTATCGAAGCTCTACAGGTTAAGCTCATTACGTTATGGCAGGACTGCTTTCCATTACATAGGATATTTACTTTTTTTTTAATAATACTTGTGTTAAAATTGCATTTAATAGAATAAGAAATCACCAAATACACCAAAAATCGTAAATACTTTACGGAAACCAAAAGGAGAGCTTTCGGAATCTTATGTGATCCCTTGTCAATCCTTTATTATAAAGACTTTATTATAAAAATTGTTACGTGTGTTTGGTGACTTCTTATTCAGCATATTTACTGTTCAACTTAAAACGTAGATCCATTTCCTTTTGTTCTTCCCGCATCCCATCTCTCGTTTAAACGGTTTGATCGGATTTCTTTGAACTGAAGACGTGTGTGAGGTTATGTTGATCTCCCCCACTCTTAGCAGTGCATGAGCAGCCTCTGCTATATAATGGAAAGCTCAACATATATTTATTTTGGCATTATTAATTATGATGGCAATTTTCTTTTTTTCTTTTTTGATTCAATAATAATAGGTCTTCGAGCCGTGCCGGCGTGGTCGTGCGGTCTCAGGCGTCGGTCTGCCGTGCGGCCTGTTTGCTGGTACCCCAGTTCAAATCCCGGTCGAGAGCATAGATCATCTTTCTTTTTCTGTGTGTCGTCCGTTTCTCCCCTGGGACTTACTATCTCAGGGTTATTTCTGGACGGGATGTGAATGTCCCCGCCCCTCTGGAATTTCCTAGCGTCACCCTGACGTTATCAGGTAGGACTAGCCCATGGTCCATAGTTGGCCAAAGTCGATGAAAGGAAGGAATAGGTCTTCGATTTCGCTCTGCGAGAGTAGTATTACTATTTGCCCATTTGCTATTTTCGATTAAGTTTTCAAACACAAGTGAGCTATACTTGAGCAATATTTGAGCGTTTAATTGAAATTAGCGAATGGGTGAAAAAATATGGAATATCTCTTTGAGTAGAATGATGTTACTTCCCGAAATATATATATATATACATAACAAAAAAGAAAAAGTTTTTATCCGTAAGGAATCCTTTTTGAAGAATTCAAAACACAACCCTACAAACATATTTTATTTTCATTTTATCAATTTCACATAGAGCATTATAAAAGAAATATCAGAAATTCTTAGTTTTAATTGACTGAAGGATAAGTCAATAAAGATGGTAAAACAATTGGTTCCTCACAAACAAAAATCAACTAAAAGAAATTAAAATTTAAGATTATATTCGTAAGAATTTGCCAGTAAAAAGTAAAAAGTTAAAGAATTTAAGTGTTCTTTAATATTTTATTTCCTACAACAACATAAAACTATTCAGTTAACCATAAAACTATTCAGTTTTGCATATGAATTACTTATACGAAGTTTTACATCGTAAGCCAGGAAAAAAAATATAACTAACTACATAAAGACCAATGGAAATAGTAAAGTTATGTCTTCGGAGTCTTTTTACTTTTGGAATTACATGATTTTCGCTGCTTGCGTTTCTGATAGAAATTTAGAAGGTCTTAAATTCGCAAAACACTGATGAAAGACCAGTTGTTTTTGCTTTCAGTTTACAGGTCAAAGACTATGAAAAATTACTAGATTTTATAATTACTTTTTAATATTTCTTGGTAAAAGTTTTTTCAGAAAGAGAAATATTACCTAAACGGATTTTATCTCAATGATTTCTATGCATGGACAAACTATCATCTTTTGGCTCAACTTTTGATCACATAGTGAGGACTCAACATATAGGACTGACGAAGGGGAGGATGAAGGAGGGGGCGGGAGGAGAAATGAAGATCAAATAATTTTGCTCATAAGTTGGATCATATACGATTAAAGTTACAAGCTTTAAGGAAATCCGTTGAGAAGTTTTAGCGTGCTACGAATAAAACAGTCAAAAAGAAAAGAAAATGTTTAAGTAGAATATTAAGAAAACACATGATCAGTCATTTATCATTTCTATCTTTATCAATTCACTGACAATACCAGTGGTAAGGAAGCTACTATCAGTTCAGAAGAAAAGTACGAAACTAACAGATTTACTTAATCGCTGAGGACGAAAAATGCTAGCAGGAACCTCATGTCAATGGTTTCCATGTAAATTGAAATGGGCTTTTTTATCGAATCTCAGTTTATAGTTTCAAATACTATAGAGAATAGTTTTTATTGGATAAAATAGAGGTCAACACACATATACAAAGTTAAAAATTTAAAAAGATTTAAAATTCACACAAACGTTTTCGGTGAAATGGTTACAATAAATTGCAATCTACAGCATTCCATTGACACTTCCATTCGTAATAGTAATGGAGCCGCTGAACGCGCCAGTATGAAGAATCTGTTTCGATGGTGAAATAGCAACCCTTTAGAAAAAATTGCAATGAAACAATTGCGGGAAAGTAATGACCTGTGTTTCATACCTGCTGACAAAGGTAGTTCAGTAGTCGTTCTATAGTATTTTTTTAAAAAAGAAGGATTTGCCATATGTGGTCATTATGTAGCGATCGATTTTGTCTGGCAGAAACGTCACCTGTCATGACGTCATCAACTGGAACTCCGAGCAGTCAGTCCAAGATGGCGTCGTTCTGTGATCGCATAAGCGTGACCAAGAAAGGACAACCTTTGCATAGCCAAGCAAGGGGAATAGTATGGAACGTTTTTAATTATTAAAATAATAATAACAATAGTACAGAAATGTTTTCATAATTGTAGAAATTACAAAAACCAGACTGTTTCCATAATGTTTATAAGATTTCGGTTTCGAATCTTAGCATTAGATGGCGCTGTTACGTCCTGAAAACATCAATTCGATAAGTAAATTACGTCATCAAAAGCTCTTCTTTCATATACTGAATTGTAAGTAAAGACTAAAATGTTTCAATGAGCATTAACTTCATTGAAGCTACCCAGGGAATGGATACTAATAACCCAAAAAATGTGCTGAATCTTATTAGAAAAAAAGCGAGATCTCTACTCAAAGACTCTTTATCACCATTAAACAAGCCGACAAGCTAAAAGACAAGTATGCAAGAATTCCAGCTCTTCGGGTGCTCCCCAAAGTTCATAAAGCAAGGGACTACATCCAGTGAGGCCTATTGTAAATTGCTCCACCTCCGCAATTAAGGTAGTATCAGACATTATATATCAAAAATTATTGAAATTAGGTATTCATTCATGTTTTACCGTTTCTAATAGCCATGAATTTGTCAAAAAAATTAAATTTTTAAAGGTAGAACCTAATCACGTCTTTTTTCCTCTGAATTTTGAATGGGTTTCATTGAAGACATGGACATTTGATCACTATAAATTATAGATATCCTTATATGTCCGTTATATCGACGATTTGTTATTCTATGTTAGAGATGGAATCCAGCTTCAAATTAAAAGGAAGGGATACACGACGATATTAAATTTAAAATTGAGCCGGAGTAATTCTTTCATCACATTCCTTGACTTTGTAATTACGAGGTTAGAAGCTGAATTCCTGTAGAAATTCAGGATTGAGAATTTCTGATTTAATAGGAAAATCTCTGTAACCCTAAATTTATTTTCCCGTTAGCGTTGGCAAATTTAATTTGCTTTTGACAGTCATTACTGAATTAGCATGGAAGGTTGGCATTTTTGCAGGTTTCAATAACGCAATTAAGTCCCCATGATGGCTGGCTGAAACAATGCGTTCACGAGTCAAAGTGATTGTTGTCTCGTGGAACGCGAAATTATCGCTATGTGAGACGGTTTTGTTAATGCAAGACATCCATCAGTTCACCTCGTCCCGTTGACCAGACAAGTCGCTGGGGAAGACCGCTGCCCAGTAGGGCGGGCAGCGGGAGTTCGCTTGGTCCCGTCGACCAGACAAGTCGACGGGGAAGAACGCTGCCGAGTAGGGGAGGCAACGCAGTTCACATCGGTCGTCCAACCAGTTAGGACGGGCAGCCAAATAGCTGCCGAACTCAACACGAAGTTCACTCGTCCCCTTCAACCAGATCAGATGTAAAAAAAGGGTCGCTCCTAGTTTGGGAGTTGGGTTTGCTGAAGATTCTCTCCAACGATTTTGGATCGAGAATGATTTTGTATTCTCAATAAGGATGGTAATACGCCCGGAAGAATTCAGTGGATTCTGAAGTTCGCTCGATCAAAAGCGAAGGTGCTGTAATATTCCAATCCCCGGGAAATTCTGACGAATAGCAGAATAGTGAGTCCGGATTGAAAAGAAGACGGTTTCGACGGAAGGCAATCCTTAGACGAAAAATATATCCAAGCCAGACGAAGTTGGCAGGATACGATTCGAGTGATAGCCGAGACGAAATGCGAAAGAACTGACCGTTCCCTACGCAGAAGATAGAAGCCGACGAAAGCGATTGGAGCCGAAGACGGAATACTCTTTTCCCCGTAAGAGACACAGCCACCGCCGGGAATTTCTAAGGTGATAAAAGAATAGGACACATGCAGATAGCTTTGCCCATTTAGAAGAATGCGAAACAGAGTGAATAACTACTGCTGATTAAGAAGAATGGATCCTCGTTGATTTTATCGTATATCGGGAGAGAAACGACGCCCCGGAAAGATCTAACCCTAACAGGAACATTTAGTCGGAGTAACAAGCCTAGACGTTTTTCGTAACATCTCACCAGACCGACAACGGAGATACAGCAAAGACGAAAGGATCGAATTTATCACAACCGTTCATCCAAGGAAATCGAGTTTTACTGTAAGTAAAATTTTATTAAAATATCTATCAGCTTGATAGGAACCCTAGAGCAAGTTAGGCGTAGATAAATCGATTCATACGAGAGTTTAGGATCACAAAAATTTATACTATTCGAGTTAGAATAAAAGGAAATCAGCGACATGAAGTTATTCAAGAATTTCTCTGGCATTAACGTGTAGATAAAATTAGGATTCTACTTTAAAGCTACTAGATTACCTTAGGAGAAGTTAATAGGAAATTTAGCTAACAGCGTTTGCAATAAACGTAGCGTAAAGAAACCTCCACAAAAGGGAGATTAGAGATAGCTAAATTAAAAGCAGCAACAATTGATTCAGTTATTTTTCCGAAATAAAAGAAGATCTAGAAAAAGGGATCTTAGGATAGATTCAGGGAAAAAGCAACTGTTTAATGATTTTGGAGAAGGGACCTCAGACGTAGCTTAGGAATAGAAGGCTAGCGAAAGAAGATTGCCCACAGAAGCAAGCCGTTCCATGAGAAGCAAGTAAAATCTTC
>JAFIDM010010028.1:11976812-11994425 GCA_023159025.1 Thereuonema tuberculata | reverse complement strand
CAACATCAGTTTTCGTAACATTACACGAAGGCCAGACAATATTAATTGCAGTGTTAGTAGCGGCAGAAGCAGTCAACAGCGGGCCATCCATGTCTGACTAGGAAATGTACAGAAAAATATTCGTAAACCTTGATAAATTTTTCGAAAGCAGACATCTTTTGTTAGACAATAAATCACGGAGTTGAGAGTTGGAAATTTTGAAAATGTGCCAAAAAGAAAAAAGAACCCTCTGCATTTTTTTTTGTCTCTTCTGAGAGAGTGAATATTTTTTTTTCTGATGTAGGAAGTTATATCTTTTCACTGCTTGCAAACACGAACACAAATACTTACTGGAAGGCAAAATAAATCCGTTCAATTTTACATTTGTTTTCTAAGAGGAATTGCTTTTACTGTTAAAAACGGAAGTTAACTTGAGCTAAATACTTTTTATTGAATTTATGTGAAATAATTGAAGGAATTAATTATATTTAAAAATTCATAAAAAAAAAAGTTTTTACCTTCTAATTTTTCATCCTAGGAACGTGAGGATCATGAAATCATTCGGTCTGTGCATATGCAAGTCCTTTGCCACCCAATAACTTTTCCTCTTCAAACTTAGTATGGATCCTCTTCAAACTTAGTATGAATATTTAAGGATTGCACATGATTTTAATTGTTATATTTGAAATCATTTCCAAGCGGATCGTTAACGTTCGCGCGAGAAGGTGGAAAAAAAATATCCCTTTACAGCAAAAACTCTCCAGAATAGATTTCTGTTGATTTAAGTAAATAAATAATTATTTTTTCCAGAAAATGGGAAAAGTTTTACTATCTCCTGTTCAGCAGATATTAAAATTAGTAAATTAGAAAACAAGGCATAAAAACGCACAAAAATTAAAGGTTCACTGTGCTATTTTTTGAAATTTTGTACCGGAATCCAAGACGGATCGTTTCGAGATTCCTATCTCACATCGGTGGGTTCGCCCAGTAGGGGAGACCAGGGCACAGCGGTCTACTTTTTTTTGTTGAATTTTTTTTGTTTTTTTGTTAAGAGATTTTTCATTGCATTTATTTTTGTCAGAATCGGGAACTATTCAAGAATATAAATACTTGATTTCATTTCATTATATTCATAAATAAAATTGGTATTAATTCGCAAAGCAAAAATGGTAGAGTGGTCCAACCTGCCCCGACCACGGGGCAGGCTGGACCACCCCAAGGGGCACGTTGGTCGGGATAAGAATAACGACATTTAAAGTAAGATTTTTATTGAATATAAAATAACATGCCATTTAGGATATCATGAAATAAAGTTTAACTTAACATAGACTACCTAAGGTATTACATATTCAAGTGAAAATTTAAAATAATCATTATGCAGTTGAAAGTCGTAAATGAATAATATCAAATAGGTTTAATTGAATTAATTAATCACTTTCACTAGAGAAATCTTCTTTGCAGTTGAGGCATTCGTTAAATAAACCCCGAATATCACTGGCTACGCAGGAACTATGAGCCCATCTCTTGCACTGCGTACATTGAATTTACTCCTGCCTTGGTTTGCTTTTTTTGAAGTTCTTCAAACAGGAGAGGCACACAGCATCTTCATCATCACTAATCATCTGTAATTGTTTCCTCTTTATCCCTTTGCCTTTGCTTCTATTTGTTTTTTTGTTTATGTTGCTTTTAGAGACTGTCGGCCGAGTCATGTTTTTCGTTGCTACTCTTTCTTTTCTTTCTTTAGATTTTCGTTGCTCTTCTTGCAGAGCTTTTTTTTACTGGCGTATCCGTCAGTATTGCCGTTGATCTTTTTTTGTTCTCTATTAAGATTATTAAGATTATATTGTTATTTATGCCATTTTTTAAAGCTTTCTAATGTAACAAAGTGTGTATAGAATTTATATTTAATTTAGAGTTTCACTTACTGAAAATTGTGTTAGTTCACTTAGGGATGTAATTGTGTGTGTTTTAGAATACGCTCCCTCTCCTGAAATGTTTAGACTGATTGGGTGTACGTTTTGCCCGTGTGTTTCAGATTCATCAACTGATCTGATTTTTCCCACCAGAGTGTACTTAACTTTTCTCCTTTTTTTCCACGGGAAAACGAAACAGATAAAACCACGTGATCACTCAATCAACGCACAACTGTTTTTTCGAAGTTTTTCTTTTTCTTTCGCACATATTGTTTTCTAAATAAGCTCAAACCATTAAAATAATATTTAACCATGAAATATCACAATAATAATATACAAGACTTTACCAAATACAAAAATTCAAATACATTATTACAACAATACAATTATTAAAAATCAAAATATATTCCCTCAGAGACCAAGATTTTAATCGTGTCATGTTGCCAATTCCACAACGTGACAGTTTGCATTGTTTTTAATTAGAATTTAATAACAGTTAAATATGTAAATTGGCTATTTTCGAAGATTAAGATGTCTTCGCACGAAGTCTTCCCCTATTACGGTACTTGCTGAGAGGAATTACTAAAGGGGTAATATCCTTTAATAATATAGGCTACACACAATATATAATAGACTATATAAAAAAATATGTAAAAAATATAATATGTAATAACATAATACAATATAATAGGCCTAATAAATATATAATATAATAGGCCTAATAAATATATAATAAAGAAAGAATTGGGCTGATGAGTCCGCAGAAGGACGAAACGGCCGTTCCCAATTTCCTTCCCATAATCTAAAATCAGAAAGGCAATTTCCTATTTTGTTCATGTGCTGTTTTCTTTTTCTTATCATTTTTCACATATTATCCCAGCACGTTAAACTTTCTTTATTAATATTTCTTTGAACCTTATGTTATTATTTATTTCCCTTCAGCCTAAACATTCTTAGGAGAAGGTTTGTGCTGGCTTCGAGAGAAGCAGCAATTTGTTTTCTTGTATTTTGTGGTTTGTGGGGTCACTGTGAAGCCGATGGTGGCTTACACTAACCAGGTCTTGCCTTTCTGATTCGGTTAAGGGAAGGCGGGAATTGGGCTGATGAGTCCGCAGAAGGACGAAACGGCCGTTCCCAATTTCCTTCCCATAATCTAAAATCAGAAAGGCAATTTCCTATTTTGTTCATGTGCTGTTTTCTTTTTCTTATCATTTTTCACTAATAAATATATAATATAGAAAAAAAATATAATGTATAGTGCCAAAATATTTTATTGTAAAAACAGCGGGGCAGAGTGGACCATTGGTCCAATGTGCCCCGTTTCATTCGGTCCACTTTGCCCCATCGCCATTTTGGCGTTTCCTTCAGTTGTAACTATCGACTACTTTAAGAATTCAATTCATACTATAGCTTAAAATGATCGTTAGATTATCACCTTCAATATGAATATTACGGTTATGTTATTCAGTGCATCGCTGAACGGCAATATTAAAGTAAAAACAACACTAAACATTTACTTATCTGGACAAAAACAAAACAATCGATCACCTCACTGTTACCAATAAGCCGAATTCAATGACGCTTTTGTGGTAGCAGCGCCACAATGGCACCAACCTTCTTTCCGATTTTTGGCACATTCTAGCGAATACACGATTTACTAAATTAAACGGTCCACTCTACCACTAGGTCCACTTGGCCCCGGTCTCCCCTACTCAATAGCTCAGTGGGAACCAAAGAAACAAAGCAAAGTACAAAGTAACAAAACAATGGTCCGTCTTGGGTTCCCGATATAAAATTTCCAAAAATAGCTTAGTGAACCTTTAATTCGTGCGCGTTTTTATGCCTTGTTGTCTAATTACAGTATACTCTCGATATCTCGAAGTCAAAGGAACGCTATGAAAAATTCGAGATAGCGAGTTTTCGGGATAACAAGGTCGAGATTACATGAATATATAATATCAAGGGGAAAGATAATTTTTCGACATATCAAGGTTTTCGAGATATCGAAGTTCGAGATATCGAGATTACAGTGTATATTGTCCTTAACGCACGTTAAATTTATCTAAAATTAGTAACTAAAGGTAGGCTTTCAGTTTGCGGGATTTAAAAAAAAAAAATGATAACAAGAAAGTAGGCTCTAACTTTTTTCAGGAATTCCTTACAGCTACCTAAGTATCCTTGTTTTCTTTTAAATGAGTAGAAATAATCATCTGCCTTTTTTTTGAGAGATAGTTTCGTCAATAATTATAATGAACTGTAGCATCTCACTAGAACACACATTTGAATTGCTCGTAATTGTTTTCAATCGACAACGTCATAGATTCAGGGTTCAGAAGAGATCGAAAATACATAACCCTGAAAGATATACGATAATTAATTAAACTATTAAGGGAAAAAAACTAAAAAGTACATAAATAAACGAAGGTTCTCATATCCTTTCGTTGAGAGTTACTTCGGAAAGCTGAAGTGGCAATCTTAATTTGTCTCGCATTCTGAGCTATCATCAGTCTGGCTAAATAAGCCTAATAAGGCTGAAACAGCTGTCCCAGATTCCAGACATGATTGCTTAGGATATGAGAATCTTTATTTGCAATAGATGGTGCTCAGAATTGTAATCTAAATAAAGCGGTTATCCGTCTTACTATTCTTTGTTTTTCTTTATTATGTGGATAATTGAAAAGCTTCTTTCGGTGAGAAATAATTTATACATATTAAAACTAGGAAAATAAAGAATATTCAGCCGTTGGCAAATGCTCCTCAGAAATGACGCAATAATAATAGAAGTCCACCAACCTGTAAGGAATTATTTCATTCTTAACTATTTCTTCAAGTAGGAACTATTAGGGTTCCAGTGTCTGTGTGAATTTGTAAGTAACGCCATCCACAGACGGAGCCCTTGAGTTATACCAAGTTGGTACATGACTCCCAACGGACAGCACATTTGGAAAAAATTCAATTTCCGGTTCCGGTTACAGGTGGCTATTGACTGATCAGGAAAATAGTTATCTAGGGACTAAACTGAGGTCTATCTTTATTGAATCAACTATCCTGAGAACTATTTCGATACCTTCGACCTAATACAGCCACTTCAAGTCTCCCGACTGTTGCACATTGGGGTCTAAACATACTAAATGAAATCAATGTGGGCATGGCTAGAAATTACACTAGACCTTTGAATTGCGAGTTTGAATAAATAAGTTTTGCGCGGCAATCAATGATAGTGACATTTGCAACATTAGTGGCATTTGCTATATTGTAAATTGTAGGTAGTCGCTTGGCTTTGTGTTTACTACAAAACTATGAATTGAGTTGGGTTTTTTTTTTAATTTTTAAAATCTGAAATTAACTTTTCTATAAAAAAAATCACAAGAAGCTAATGAAAACCAACATTCTTTTTTTAAATTAATATTTCCTTATTGTTAGTGACTTGTCGACGTATGAGTCATTTCTGATAGGTTACAATAACAAGTACAGTTATAATTAGAATTCTATACTATGGCACTGAAACAGCTTGAATTAATGCCAGTTTTATTCAACAAATAAATTAGAAATCTTAGACCACTAAAAAAAGTAAATGCACATTATTAATATGCACGTTCTAATTTCTTTAATTATTACTTCTTTAATTACTACTTTGCATTATTCAATATTTTAATTTTTTTTGATAATGCTAAAATTGTGGAGCCAATAAGGCACTGTAGAACTAAACCGTCTTTACAGTGGAAATTGAAACATCTGTGCGATTCTTCAAGAAAGCGTCTTCTGGCAGTAGGGAT
The DNA here is from genome assembly GCA_023159025.1 of Thereuonema tuberculata. Classification (NCBI taxonomy): domain Eukaryota; kingdom Metazoa; phylum Arthropoda; class Chilopoda; order Scutigeromorpha; family Scutigeridae; genus Thereuonema; species Thereuonema tuberculata. The sequence goes on along the minus strand of JAFIDM010010028.1, from coordinate 11,988,757 downwards.
CGAATCGAACGAATCTAATGATCATTTTTGAAATTTTGAATTTTATTTTCTTATTATTAAATTTATACTTCAAGTTTATTTTATTTTATATACTGAGATTTTCCATTTTCTGTAACAAATTACTATTTTATTGATTTTTCTGCATTGAAATAAACCAGATTACTTTATTTTGACAGTCGTAGAAAATTCACTTTTGTCTTCTTAATTCTTCATCTGCAATATCTTAAAGTAAGTTAAGATGGCGCCGACAATTGTCACAAATATAATTACGTATCGCAAATGACATTAGCCTTGTTCTTGTAAAAAGTTCCGCGAAGAACCACTTCAACGAATTTACCCCAAATATTGAAAATCATTAACTTCGTCTGTCCCTGGGAGAAGGTGGGAGACGTTTCTGGTAAAATCTTGCAGCGCAGAGCAAAAGCTATATCAGCCAGCCGTAAGCCTTACATACCTCTGCACTTAGAAAGAAGTCTCTTAGGAACTTACTCCTCAAAGCTTCTAAGAGATAATTACTACTAAAGTTTGAGTAAAATAGATATAGTTAGCGAACAGACCTTCAAATACCTGAATACATAAGTATTGCAATTGAAAGTTGATGAAAACTAGGAAAACTTGTTATTCACTGACAAGAAGGCAGGAAAGAAGAGAAAGAGCCGAAGCTAATGAAAATGATAAGAAAGATAGAACCAAACTTCCAACAAAATATTTTTATCTCAGATTTAAAGTTCAGTTCCACTTAATTAAAAAAAAAAAAAAAAAAGATTTTTTACATTATTATTACAAAGTTGAACATTTTCTGTTCTCTGCAGCCTTCTTCATGAGATGAATGTTTTTTTTTGTTTTTTTTTAAACCCACTTTGCTGAGTGAGGCGTATCAATTCAGTCATTCTGTTTGTGTTCTTTCCTAAGAACTTTTGAACCCTGGATGGATCTTCTTAAAACTTGGCATGCCCATTCAAGGACAATAGATGATATAACTTTTATATCTGAAATCTTTTCCACGGAGTTCTTGTCGAGAACTTAGTGAACGAAGGCGACAGAAATCCCAATAGGAAAACATTCAGTTACTAGAGTATTTCCCCGTAACTTGAGTATTATAACGGATAGAAAATTAAAATGAAAGCATTACTAGGAATATAAATGAATTTGTTTATTGGAAGGCTTGATGCGGGCTTTACTGGGAACTGACGGCGCTTCAACTTGAATGGCAAATTGATAATACTCGGTCACCGAGATGCTCACATTCATTGTTATCACGTGACTCCGAGGTCGCCGAGACGGATTGTGAAATAGCAGTCGCAGCCACGGGTGGTGATAAAATTACCTCCGAATCCAAGATTACGTGACCACAGGTTTGCTAGGTATGATTTGTCCTGACTGTTCCTTTCACAACTTAAAATTTATTTCCCATTTTTTCTTAAGGAACAAGATTTTAAAGAAAGTAGATTGTAAGTTCATCCAGGAACTTCTTGGTCTTTTTTTTTTTTTTTTTTGGTAAATGTGTATTTTTGGTCAATTCAATCATTAAGAAGTTTATAGTTAACCGCTGTTTGAAACTCAATACTATGTAAAAGCATATTGTTTGTGTTACGAATGAAGACATGGTCAGTCAACCTTTTCCAATGACTAATGCGCCCCACCCTCTCCTATCCCCTCTCACAAAATACATGCTCATGTTTCTTATTCTTCCCTTAAAAAAATGATTGATTCCAACTTCATTCAAAAGAGAATCGGAATTTAACTCACTGTCAGGTTGTTATGTCATTCACTGCTGTTCAGAATTTCTTTATTAAAAAAATAAACACTGTTTATAATATTATTACCGTGAATTGGTGCTATTTAATATATTCTAACTGGAGATGAAACATTCATAAAATTTATGAATTGTGTATTTAATACAATTAAACTTCAATGCTTCAATTGTTGCATCAGATTGTCGCTGTCAACCTAAACGCCCCATAAAGTTTGTTGTTGAACGTCCCGAAGGGAGAAGGTGACGCTACCCCTGGGAAACCCTGAGTTAAGAGAAAATCTTCAATGGATCGAATTTAACAAACCAGTACATTATTATTTTTTAATTTTTTATTTTGGTTCTAAAGGCCAACGCCTTGTCGCTAGGCGGCTCCCCAACCGGAAGCCGCCCATTACTAGGGAGCAGATACTGGGGTGGTTTACCGTTGCCTGCCCCAGGACGCCATTAAGGAATGACGTCAGACCGAAGAGAAAGCGAAGAAGAGGCTGACAAACACAGGAAACGAAATTGAAACAGCCTCGTCCGGGAATCGAACCCAGATGCCGGCACACGACAGACCACCGTTTTGACCGCTCGGTCACGCCGACACGGTGTATACATTATTATATAATTCGTAATAGTGTGTAATTAACATTTTTAAAATACACGATTTTACAACTGATACGCCTGACATGACATGTTCATGTCGGGTTAAACAAAAAGAACTAAGGGTAATATTTTGGCTCACAATTCAAATTCATTGATGCGGATGCGCGTAAAAAGAAACCGAAAAGTTTTTAATGATTGATGTCCGTAAAACCACTTGAAGCTCACCGAAAAATTCGAAAGTCCACGAATTACACGAAATCATTCGACTAATTTCAACAATTTATTTCTAATGAATAAAATGAATAAAAAGAAAATGAAAAGAAAGAAAAGAAAACTTAAAATAGCTCATGGCGCTTCAGGAAAAAACACCAAAAAAAAAATAAAATAAACATTATGTCTGCATAGCAACAATCCCCGCTTCGCTTCAGTTTGTTACGCAAGATGGTCGTCTTGGTAGAAATAAGATCTCGATTGAGAGTCTGTGATGCAAACAATAAAAACTACATTTACTTCATTTTTAAAAAGAATAATATTATTTTTGAGTAAGGATGTTATACATTTATCTTCACTTCATTTCTCCATTGTCAAAAAATCAGCATAATGTTTTTTTTCTACAATCCTAAGAACTATTCTTCATCATTCTTCCCAATTCTCGCGAAGCTCACAATCATCCACCACTTTGAGCCCCAATTTTCTTTCTGCTTCATTTTCATTCATTCTTTCAAAATTAGATATCCTTATCTGCTTATTCTACTTGAACCTCTATTTCTTCTTTCAAATCTTCTTTCCTATTTCTGCATTTCATTGCTTCATGCTTATTCTTTTCTTTTTCTTTTTTTTTTTCCTTTTTAAGAAAAGGATTTTTTTTTTTTACTTCCAGAGGATTCCTTAAAAACTTCGTACGCTGATTAACTAATTGTGTTTAATTAAAATTCCTTAAAAACTCTTTCTTTTCCCAATTTTATCAGCACTGTCATACTAAAGTGCTTTCTGATGAAAATTATAGATTTGTGTTTTTCCATTTATCTGATTATCTGCTACGGTGAATTCTTAGAATCTAAAACTAGACATATAAGAAAACTACCATTTCAGTATCCTGTTTTGTTGTGCACGTTTTCATTTGAGGATCGTAGGTCCCCTTGTAGGTCTGGTCTAACATTTCTAATGCAGTGATAAAAAAAAGAATGTTTAAAACACAAACAATTCTATATATAACTAGGCCATCCCCCGTCTACACGCGCTTGTTTTTCAATATCATATAGAATTTGGTTAAGTAAGAATATTTAAAATATTGCAACGTTTCCGCAATTATAGTTCTAATTATCATTTTCGAATTACAAATAAACAGACGGACCGGAAATAAACAATCTTGAGATTCAAAAAAAAAAATACATTTATTATTGATGGGGGAAAGGGGAAGGAAACATAAGTCAAAAAACAATATAAAGTGAATTGTAGTCCTTGTGGCCTAATGGATAAGATGTCTGACTTCAGATCAGAAGGTTGCAGGTTCGGTTCACGTCGCGTACGTTTGATTGTAAAAATTATTTCTATTTTCCATTCTCACAGGAAATTGCGCCGGACAGACAGACAGACAGACAGAGAAATAAAAGATTTTAGTAATATAGATTTTAAGCCGAGGAAGCTGAAATTTCGGAGAAGACTTAGATTACTGTAATGAAGATTTCTGTTGATAACTTAAAATAGAACAAGCAACATACCAGGATGAAATTTAAAATATTTATAAAACAGATAAACTACAGCCAGACTCCGCAGTTTGTCCCCAGCTTCGATTCGGATCATCGCCCATGTTACCTCCGCCCTTCATCATGGAAGATCCTTACTAGGTGGCCCTAGGTGGCAGGTTAGGGCTGATGATCGCGTAGAAGGGTGAAACAGCTGTTCCCTAATCCACCCCGTAAAATGAATCGGAAAAGGCAATTGTTTATTCTGTGCTGGGCTTAACAGACATTTTCAGTGAAATTTGTCAGCACGTTAACTTTTTCTTTTGCTTTTTTTTTTACGTGTCTTAATACTTCACATGAATATACAGTCGGACCTCTATTTAACGAACCTCTATTTTGCGAATTTCTCTATTTTGCGAACTTTTCTTTGGAACCAAGAACATTTTGTTAATTTCTTCGTAAAATAACCTCCAAATAGCGAAGTGCATTTTCTATTTAACGAACATTTTCGTAATATCTATTTTTTTTTTCTCCTTGAAATGTTTTTATTATTAATATTCCCTTAGAGGAAATGAAAGAAATTTGGATACAGCTGAGGGAAAAAGAAGAAATTAACAATGTGTGCTGATTGATGATTATCTTTCACTTGATTTTGAAGTTGAGACCTCGGAAACACAACTGAATCGGATATTTTGGACAGTGTGAAAAATAAAAACTATACAGCTATGAATTGCGATGAAGATGAAGATGATGAAAATGGATTATGATGCAGAAATAAAAAAAAAACCTTTGTAACATTGTTGTAACATTGTTATATTTGTAACAATCCGACGCGGATTACAATTTCAAGAAAATACTGAAGGGGTTTTTAGTGCATTAAAAAGATGCGAGACATACTATGAGCGAAAACACTTTTTCAAAAAAAAAAAAAAAAACCTCAGACAAAATTATTAGTAAAATTTAACCACGCATGTGGTAAAGTATGATTTATATCATTAAAATTATACCTTTTTTTAATAATATTTATTGTTTATGTATTTTAAATCTGTTTTATGTAGTTTAAAGTAGTTTTCAAAGGTGAATCTCTATTTAACGAATTTTCCATGTAACGAACTTTTTTTCGGGATTTAGCGACTTCGTTAAATAGAGGTCCGACTGTATTTGTCCTTTTTGTCTGATTTTTTTGGACGAGCATCGCGCTAAAACGGTTGGACTTAAAATTTGATATATTGCATAGTAATGGTCGAACTTGGAACTTAAATACTTTTATTTTGATCTTCGCCACTAGAATGAGCCTCGAAATCCTTCCCTAAAATGACTAGGCTGATTTCGTTAAAATTTGATACGTTGCTTATTTATGGTTCAACTTAAAATGTAAAAGCATTGTTATTTCGACATCTTCAGTTCTCAAAATGAATCCCCCTATCTCTATTGCTTAGTCCCTTAGATCTAGTACTAAATTCAAAAATGCTTTATTATCTTTTTTTACAGCAGAATTATCTTTCAGTTTTAATGTAACCTTCAGCATAATATATATATAGATGCATCAGTAAATAAGGTTCATTGGTCGTATTTAGAATGCCCCAATCAAATAACGAATGCGCTTTTTTGCGACTGTAATCGAAAGTTTTGTTGAATTAAAAATACAAATGTCAATAATAAATACTTTATAATACGCTAAATTACTTAATAGTTCGTCAACGAAAGAGTGGCAGAAGATCATTCAATCGATAAGTATGATGACCATTCATTTTATCATTATATTTGGAAAGATCATTAGACTTAAAAAATAATGACATGAAATTTAAAAAAATTGCCAAAGAAAGCGCATGATAATATTTTTGCAATGTGAAATTCAAGTGATTTTAAGAAAAATCAAAATCAAATTCATGGAAAAATACCCTTCTGGAGGAGAAAAGAATCATCAAAATACATACCAGGTGAAAGGAATGTTCATGCACAATTTGGTGCACATTAATATTAGGGGTTCAAGATCTGAAGTAGGGATACAGGCACCATCATAGCGCCGGCTTAAAGGGCAGGCTGTATGGGCAGCCGCCAGGGGCGCTACGCTTAATTGGATGCCAAATTCGAGGTCTGTCAATAATTAATTTGACTAAAATGTTATCGAAACAAACTAAATATCAAATATTCAACAGAAGTTTCTACAGATGTTCCCAAACTATGCGCTGTGGCAGAACTAGCGTCCTGTTATATTACATTAAACAGAGCCGTAAACGTCCTTTGACAGGGGCGCGAAACAATTTTTTTCTTTGCGATAATCGATAAACTTTCAATCTATCAAATATACATACAAAGTAGCTATAGAACTGAGTACACGTATCTAAGCTTTACGATCTTACTGGCGAGTAAGGTAGCACCAAGGATCTGATTATGTTTGCCAGCCTGTTACCATTACCTCAGATCACGCCACGGCCTTTTGGAAACGCTGCTTTATACTAAATAATAATAATAATAAAAGCTTGCGTTATTATAGAGGTAGGCGGAACTACGATAGTTGACTGATATAAAATAGTCATTTACAAATTATTTCAGTATTTCAAAACCTCATTTAAAAATAGTTACAAGCCAAAAACCACAGAGCCCAATTCACGAAAAATCAATTCCACAACCCTTAATTAGCCTTCATTTATTGTAGATTTAACTGCGGTAATGAAAACAAAATACATATTGTTAAAGAATAATACATCTAATTCGAGACATTACACGCGTGAGGATTACGCTTTTGGACAATACGGCGAATTTATGGCGAACTGAATTTAAAATAAATCCTGGAGGAAACTCTAAATGGACGTTACAGTCCGTTAACACATGATGGAAGCAGTAATTGAATTCACGCGGGAATCGTTTAAAAAGCAATTTTCTCTGCTGCGAATTTAAATGTGAAAAGGTGGAATTTGTGGACGAGAGCTTCTCAATTGAGATTGTAATGGCCTATAAAATTAAATTGTTATTTTTTTTTTTATCGCTTGATTTATAATATAGCGAATATAACTTCAATAAGATGAATTGAATTATAAATAAGCTTATAAATAAAAGAGAAAATTCTCATTAATATTAATAGAAATGTTTATATCAATTCAACTTTGGAAAGTTTAACGATGAATTTAGGCCTTAATGGAAGCTGGAAGGGCTTTCTAATATAAATCAGAATTCCGGGGAAATTACAACAGAAACTAGACGATCTGTCGACGAATATAAATAAATTAATAAGTATATTTGCGGAAAACATAGCATTTCTTAGGCGCGTTCACATTTCATTATTGCAGTCACTAGATGGCGACATACACTATATCGCAGCAACATTGGATAAAAAATTACCTTACAACTCTTACTTTATCTAATCTCATTGAAATATAGAACTAGTCATAAAATTTAATTGAACTCATTGTATATCAAGTTTCATGAAAATTTCGGTCCAGTGTAAACGAAAGGTCGCTTCTACCATAGCAAGCTTACAAATATATTTTCTAAAATTAGTTAACTAGATCACGGAGATTTAAATAATTTTCATTCGTCATTGATAAGGCAAATTAAGAAATGTATTTTTAAAATGTGCTTTGGAATAGTAAATGTCCATTGTTAATATACAAAAATTCTGATAAGACGCATCGTTATTTGAAGCTTATTTCTAATTTTATTTTACTTAAAAAAGAGGCAGTTCATTACATTACAAATTACTCTAAAGGAGTTTTTGATCTGTATTCAATTATATTAAAATGGGAAACATTTGATGCGTGGTCACCAATAATTGTATGGAAGCAGTTTGTCTTTCATCATTTTTGGGTGAATAACAATGATATAGATGCGCTTTTTTTAGCCGACCTAATAGTCGGCTTACCAATGCTAATGAATGGTAAGAAAAGTTATCATTACGTACTGTTTTCTAAGGGCTGCTTTTTACATGATAGAAAGCTTTCCCAGACCGGTAAATTGCTCGAAATATGTATACTTGCTCGAAAAACTGCCAATTTCTTCTAAATTTGGCATGTTCTAATGTAAGAAAGTTTAGAAGCAACTCAACACTAGTGAGCCTAGGGGCGAGAAAAATCTATTTGAAAACTATGACAATATTAACTTCACTCTGAAATCTGAATGTCCTTTGTTGGTGGTTTTCATGCTTAGCTTCATTCACCATCTTCTCATCGTCCGGGATTTTGTTTTGTTTTCCTTTTTCTTTATCTCTCTTGTGGAATGAGTCGAGAATTAATATCAAAACTAAAGCTGCAAACGAACTTCTTCGTCGCACGACATTTTTAATCACACTATCAACGAGAGCAAAGCGAGATTTGCTACTGGAAGTTTATTTTCTCGTATAAAGCGGCGCCGATTTCGTCTAGCTGAAACTGACAAATGCCAAATTTTCTAGCTCATGGATCCAACACCAGAACGCATGGATCCAACACCAGAGCGCATGGATCCAACACCAGAGAGCACTCCAGTCCGTTACGTTACCATTTGAAAATTCTGATTTTGATGAACATTTAAATAGACTTGTATTTGCCACGCATGTATTAGATTGAAAAAGATTGGAGTCCAATTGAAACTAGTAGCTGTATATTTTATTAAATGTATTTTTTCTTAGTGTATGCCTGTGTGCTCTTTTTAATTTCATATTATTTTCTAGCTCGTTTTAGGCAAGTTTTCGAGCATGTATAAAGCAGCCATTACAGAAAAAAATGAATGTTAGTCTCCTGACAATGGAAATTTAAACTGCAGATTGATTGCTGTAAAGTCCGTTTTAGACTTGCCATTTAAATAAGCAATAGCAATGTAAAGGTTGGTTGCCAATGAATAAGAAAGTATAAAACTCGATCTTAAACGCTTCTATAGAGACTTCTATCATATGGAGAATTTATTCTTGTCAGTGTTGCCGAAGGCAACTTGGATTATTATAAAACAATTGCGCCATATTTATGTTTATTTTTCGAAACTAAACATTGATTTAAACTAATGGTATTTATTCAGTGCATCAGAATAGGCGAAAGAATGATTTTAGTTAAAATCGGAAGTTAATTAAGAGTTTTGATATTTCTTGTAAATAATCCACCAGCCACGATATATTTTTCGAGAACTCAGACAGCCTGTCGCGGCAAATTTTCAGACCGGAATTCTGTTTGATTAAGAATTTAGCTTTTTCTGGAAGCCTCCATTGTGAAAGGCGGTCGCTGTTAGTCAATATAAATTTAGTAATTAGTAATTACGGTTATATAGATCCAATTGCGATTCCAAACAAGTTCTACGATTCGACATCAATAATGGTGTCACATTACTACTACATACGAACCAATAATGGTGTCACATTACAATTACACTTGTGTACTACTAGAATAGTGCTTTGAAAATAGATTCTATAAATGCCTAAAGATTGTTTCCTTTAGTAGCAAATATAGTAACAACTGAATCACACCAAAAATATTAAAATAAATATCACAATATCCGCAATTTCCAACAATTTTACAGATTTTGAAAGATTAAATGTCTAATATTTATAGTTTTAGTGCTTTAAATCAGCTACTGAAAACTACAAATATTGTTTATCGTACCAATTTCGGTTGAAATATTCATATTACCATGTTTTTACCGAGGCCATGAAGATCATTTGTGAGTGAAACCTAATAACTAACATACCCTCAATTCTCTTCTTATTATAATATCACATCCATATTAAATTTTATGCACGTAAAAGGCTCACTCAAATGACAGCCACAGTAAAATACTTAAAATTTAGATGGTCGATTAGATTATGTTTTACTCTTTGTTTCCTACAATGCTGTTTTTGTTTAAAAAGGAAATTTTAAGATTTTCTCCAATATTTGCTTTAAGTAAATGAAATGTAAAATTTCATAGACCAACTTCCTAAGTTCCAATATCCTTAGGCACAAAGAAAAAACTTTCAGCATGAAAAACTTTATGCAAAGAGATTCATCCCTTGCAGCAATTATAAAAATTGCAAGTTTTATAACCATTACTTTTGTTTCTTTTACTTTAGCTTAAAGAATCTCAAAAGAAACAAGTGCAATGTGATAAAGTGTTAACAGCTGCTTTGAAGTCCTTAAGGGACAATATAAGTTGAAGATGGAAAACACAATGCGCCCTCAATAATTAAGAAACAAAAATAAAAATAGAAAAGAACTTAAATAATGAAAACAAATATCCTTAGGCTTTTACATTTCCGCCTCAAAAGGAATTTGTCTCTAAAGAAAAAAAAATAAAGAAACCAAAACATAACAAACAACAACATTTAGTGTTTAATCTTTAGTGTTTAAATGACAAATTTGTTAGAGTTTATAACAATTTTTAAAAATTTCATTGTCAACATCAATGCAGTTTGCTGACAGAGGCTTGCTTCAGACATTGACATAGTACCAGTACCGGATTAAGGAGGGGGGGGGGGGGCAAAAGAGGGCAACTGCCATGGGCGCCACATCCGAGGGGCGGCAAAATGGGGTTTATTTTGTTATTTATTATTGCATTAAATAGTTAAAAAGAGCTACAGGGGCGGCATGGGGCTGACTTCCCCCCCTGATAAATTTCCTAGATCCGACACTGCATAGTACAACAGGACTATAGTATTGTCCTAACTATCCGCCAAATTCAATATACAGTATATTCTAATAGCTCTGTCTCGGAAACCTTCAGGAATAGAACACAAGTTCATATAAGCATCATTATTTTCTTAGACTGGCCGATACGATGACCTCTCAAAATATTGACTTTTCTCCTAGGACACCCAGTTTACTAAACACTAAACAGAATTACACTATTATAGGTCCACTTCCACGGTTATCTGATTCCTAAATGAAATACACTTCAATAACAGTGCCAGTAAAGCCTCTCAAAAGTGCTTAACATAGAAATTTAAACATGAGAAAAGAAGTTTTAAAAAGCAAAAACTTAGAATTATTATTAAAAATTTCTTTTCTTTTTTTCTGTGTTTTTTGTTTCCTAGAGTAGTGAAAATAGCACAAACGAAAAGTTTACGTTTATTTTTGAATTATAAGATCTATCTCACAGAAACAGTAGAATTTTTCTATTTTTATGAAAAAAATGAAGATCTTTATTAAAATTATTAAATAAATAAATCTTATTAAATTATTTCAATTAGATTAATTTTAATGGCAGTTTTAGTTTTCTTATTATTCTTGAGCTCTAATAGGTGAAAATGCCGTGTCTCAGCTTTCTAAGTTCCTGAGAAATTGACAAAAACCTCTTTAATAAAATTCCAATCTTTATTAAATGCTTAGAATATTTCTATTTATGCCTGTTTATGGTTCTGCAACCATCCAAGAATCTTTCTAGTTAATCTTAATTAAAATGTGAGAAAATTGGAACAAACATCTAAAACTGCAAATTTATGGCACTTCTGAACTTCCATTACTTACGTAATGGAAGTTACATTACTACAAAACAACAACTAGTATTTTTAAAGTTTCAAAGAGGATTTTTCACCTATCGAAAATTCCGTTTTCAATGTTTGCAATGCATGCATGGATTCCTATATTGATTCACCGTAATATGATTTAAAAGCAGTTCCAGCTCTAATTTGCTGTTATTTCTGTTCTGCTAAGAACTTATGAAAAATGCTTGTTGTTTTATTAAAAATTTATCTCTGCTCGATCGATGGTTGCGTGTTCCTTACAAACAACAGAAGATAATTACGATTCTGCCCTAGGGATATTTCGAAATCCAGATTAGAAAACAGAGTTTCAAAGAAACATTTTTAAGTTAAAGGAAAGCGTTTAATACTAGAGTTTTAATGGTTATTACAATTTTATATTATCAATTATTAGCTTACCTATGATTAGTTTGACTGTTTTAATTATAATTTCAGTTTTGTATGGCCGAAATCTAAAACACAAATTTTTACTTTCACAAAGAACAACCGGACACCT
>JAFIDM010010028.1:11932829-11969119 GCA_023159025.1 Thereuonema tuberculata | reverse complement strand
CAATTTCTATTCAAATCATTACATCAAATTATATCCATCGACCCATAAATTTTTACCTTCTAAGATACTCATAGAATAATGGATGTAGTTCCTCCTCAATTTTTCACTATTTACCTAATTGGTAAAATTAATTCGAATTCTAAAAATTTGCTGAATCCAAACTGTACAAATTTTACCATTTTATGAAGAAAAAAAAAATCACAAATACTTTAAGAGCTGGAAAATTTGAATACAGCTTACAAAATCTCTCACTTGATGACTGTCTGTTTTGATCAATTTAAAAATAGTTCTCGACCTCTAGATTATTAGCTCTCACCTTTTCCCCTTTTATGATCTTGGACACAAGTTAATTTTGACTGCTCCCCAATTCCCACAAAGAAAAAGCAAATGGGAGCAGACTTTTCAACAGAGATATTGGTTGGGACAATTCCTAAGCCTGTTTTCTTGTGCTGTTTATTTTTTTTTCTTAAAAAATTCCTTTTTTCTAAACAATGCAAGTAATGTTAATTGAACATTTACATATACTTACTATCTTCTTTTGATGTAGGTAAGAATGAATAAGAACAGGATTGAAAATTAATAAAAAGTAATATCACAATAATTTCTAAGAGTATATTTTTCATTCAAGTAAATAAAATTTAATTTAAATTACGGTGGCTTTCTTCCTTTCTAGGTTTTAAAATTTTGCATTACTTGAATACTGTTGTTTTCAATCAGAGCAATTAGAAAAATCGTATCAAACCCTGCGCAGTGAATTACCGAAAAGATTTAACCTTCATTGTTTAAAATAATAAAATATTAACAGAAACAGGATATAAATCCATTGTTAGATTCCAATGCTTTTCTATGGGAAATTTTTATCATCTTTCTAGCACTTACTTGTCGACAAGAATCCATTTGAAAAAAGGTTTCAAATATAAAAGTTAGATAGTTCTCGAATGTGCATTATCAGGGTCATTACTTAGATATCTGTAGAAATAGGTTTTAGTGAACTTTAGCTCAGAATCGATCTAATTTACCGGACAATTCGATTGATTAACACTAACGTCGCCTTAGGATCAAGACCAAAGAAAATCTAAATTATTGATTTTTCGGTTTGGACAACCAGGGGAGCTATCAATAATGCATAAGAACATAGCCAATTGATATTTCTCTATCTCAGGGACCTTCCATTAATAAACTAATAAATTATAGTTGGCGTACCAACTTTCGGACACCCGTATGGTACGAATAGATACAAAAGCTTATTCCTAAATGTAAACTATCTAATGGTGTTGGTTTGTTTTCTTTTAATAGGTAAAACGAAATAAATATCGCGTTTTTTGAGCTCCTAAGATCCAATTCTACCAAAATCAATAGGAGTCTTATTTAATACCATTTATATTTCATCAGTAAAACATCTGCTTATCAAATAAGTAGTTTTAAAGTTATCCTCATTACTAAGTTTGTTCCCTGGGCTTCTTATAGGCATATGCATATTTGGAAGCCATCAAGCATTTTCCATTTAGCAGCTATAATTTCAGCTGCTGGACTACATAGTTTTATCTTGCTCACAGGCGGACGGATTGTTCTTTAGAAAAGAAGGATATTTTCTTTTCATTTTGTATAGAAATCCTTGAAGAAGTTCTTTGATTTAGAAGGACGAAATATTGGAGAGAAGAAATGATTTGTGTTTATATATGAAGAGTTATTTTAATAAATTAAGTAATTTTGATGTTACTTTTGGGACGGATATTCTAATTAAAAATGAATTTTAAAAACTTCTGTTATTCTAACCATTTTCTCTGCGACGTCCACGAAGGACAATACCAATGTAGACCAAACGTACAAACCTCTGTACATTGTAAAAAAATAATATCGTTAATTTAATAGCAATCAGCCTCTACAATTGCAAAATAACCTCTAAAATAGCCTCTACAATTGCAGTAATTCACGGTATGAATTACTTCAGAATGCTGTATTGTGCCCACAGTAATTGTGCCCATAAAAAGTTATCAGCAATACTTGACATCTAGCTAACGTTTTCTCTCAACTTTTTATTATGAACAAAACTAGAGACTGTACTTCCCTAATTCGCATCTTTTTAAATAAACTATTATTCACGTAAATCGAAAAAAAGTAGAATTGAAGTAAGTCAAATAACTGGTTTAATGTATAATGTAAGTAGTTGTATTCCATTTTTTTTTATTTTTTTTATTAAAATATAGTTTTGATTCTCCCGCTATTTAGAGGTGTCCCTCGTGGAAACGGCTAAGAGACACTGGACTTAGTTTAAAAAAATATATTTATTTTCAAAAGGAAATAACAACTAAACTACCATTGGTATAATCACTGTGATAGTTAACTGACTGATTCAATATACAGGGTGTTTTGAAATTTCTATTACAAACTCCGAGGGCTGAAAGCCTCTTCCAATAAAAAATGTTTCCAGTTCTCCTATACGGAAAGGATATTTGATCCAATGTTATGTCATGTGAGGTCATGAAACAGGTATCATTTTTGTTTTGCAGTTCCAGTTGTTTGTTCAGCATTGCATCCTGGTCCACTCGATGTGGCTACCATAAACTACTTTGCAAACATTATATCTGCGAAGCATATTCTGTAACACGCGGTCAACAATATCTGGTGTGTATTGAATCTCTTGTACCGTTGCCAGAAGTCGTTCAAGCAGATCTTTCTCCGACTCTGTAGGAGTCTCGTAAATATGACTCTTCATGTGGCCCTACAGGAAAATGTCGAGTGGAGTTAAATCCAGCGATCGTGAAGGCCAAGCAATTGGGCCATCCCGCGATTTATCCATCTTCCCCCGAATTAACATTTCGGCGTCCTGTGCAAATTGATTTTGGTTTGCTTGTGAAGAGATGCATTTCCGGACATGAGTGCCTATTCAAAACGTTATCTGCTCGGCCCCCTCTACAAGACCTGAAGCCTGTAAGAGGAATTTCGAAACACCCCGAATATCTAAAAACATCTGAAAAAGCTTATTGTATTTTAAAGATTAATAAAATGTGTTTAATTTGCATTAACTGCTTTGCAATTTATATCAAACTCATTCTTGATCTTTGTTGTTACTTACGTTACAACAGTTCGTTCCAAATTTTTATATCCCGCTTCTGAACGGATAGCAAGTGATACGCTTTCTTTTTATCATCGTAATACCGAATTTTATATATCCCTGTTCGCTTTTACTATGAATTTAAGAAAAAACAATTGTCAAACAGAGGTCCATTCTCGAGGATATTTCGATAACTAATAAAAAAAAAAAAAATCTCTCCTTGGAAGACTAACTAAAAATGCAGGCATTGGCGATAATAGAATACATCACAATACGGCGCACCTAACAGTTGCTTGAATCAAAATTATCGTAGATGCTGATGTATTTATTAAAATGGAGTTAAAAAGTTCTGTAAATGTCATGAAAATTCAGCGACAGTTTGGATTCTTAATTTTCAAAACATATCTTTTTTTTTTTTTTACTGATATAGAAATAAATCAGTATAAAAATATGTCATGAATTCCGGGTCCATTTAATATTTTAATGTTGTTGCTATAATATAAACATTGTTCGTGTGGAAAAACAAAAATTAATAAATATTACATATAATATTCCCCTAATTCGTTTCTAAACACTCCTTAGTAAAAGATACTTCTCATAAATCGAAAAGGTAATTAATCAAAAACCTGACACCGAGTCATGTTAAAAATACAAAATCCCATTAAACAGAATATTTCCACTTACAACATAGCAAATAACAAAAGCTCCAGTACGTTTTATCTGAATGTTTTACTTTAAGACTTCTTAAGTATTTTTTAACGTTTTCAGTTTAGAGGGGATGATTCATGAGATTATCTTAGGCGTACTTGGAGAAGAGACTTAGCGCTAACTGTTTGGATGGCCGCATGGTGGCTCTCGTCTCGCGGCGCTCATCTGCTCGCGCGAGGGCGAAATCCAAATCGATTCCCGGGAATGCAATGAAATGTCTTTTAAATGAAACTTCATAAAGTTGGTGTACTCCTATATTTCGTCATTTAGAAAGGAAATGGCGATACTTTTGAAAACCTAGTATAAGGCGTCTTGCAGAAGATTTCTGAGAATCAAGACATGAACAAAAAAAACAAAAAAAAATAGACAAACTAGTATTTATATAATAATATACCGAATGATTCATAAAGTACTGTAAAGAACTGCTGGTTTTCACCGCCCCATATCTTTTAAACTACTGCTCATAAAAATCTGAAACTTTTTATATAAAATCGTCAAACATATAAGAGTTATATTTTCATGTTATTATTTATTCATTATTATTGAAATTCATTTTATTTGCGTTCAAACATCCCCAATATATCGAAATTATTATCCAAAAAAATTATTCGACTGTCTCCCAAAAAAGTCATTTGTCAGAATGCATTTTCAAAAAAAATAGTTTTTTTTTTTTTAAATTAAACAAAGGATTTAATGACAAAAAGTGTTTAGATTAAATTTTCCTAAATAGGTTTCTGAATCATTTGAATATTGGATCCAGACTTTTAGAGTTTAAAAAACATCACAATAGTTATTTAAATATACGATATATTAGAGGGGTTTGAACGCAAATAAAATGAATTTAATAGTAATGAATAAATAATAACATGAAAATATAACTCTTATATGTTTGACGATTTTATATAAAAAGTTTAAAATTTTTTGAGCAGTAGTTTAAAAGATATGGGGCGGTGAAAACCACCAGTTTTCCAGTACTTTATGAATCACCCGGTATTATACATGTATAAACTCACCTTTATTTTAATTCCTGTTACAGTCATGGCCGACTTGGAAATGTTGTACCAATCACGATCGTCCTTCAGTTCGTAATTAAAACGAATCACTTTAATTCTCCACTAATTTCTTTTAATTTAAACATAGAAAAAGAAAATAACTTTGCGTTAATAAATTTCTAAGCGTCTTCAGAGAATTGACTGCAGTGCAATAATTAAAATGAGATGTACAGCTAATACAAGCATTTTAAAATTAAGGTTTCAAATAAAAGATATTTGTAAGGTTTACTTCAAATGCACATTTCTGTTGTTATCAATCTGGGATAGCCATTTCGGCCTTATTAGAACTAGATTTTATGTCGTTTTTTCTAAATTACTAATATTTTGTTAATTTCATAATTTTTCATCTTTTCTATAGTTTTCTATGTTTTTTTTGTTTTTTTGCGTTAATTGCTTTCTTTTGTTAATCATACTATTAATAGGCAAAAAACGGATATACGGATGTACGTTTGTTTGTCATCAAAGTGGAGAGAGTCGGAGAGAGAATATTATGAAGTGTATTTTCAATTTTGTTTCTGTAATTTTTAAAAAAAAGAATACTTAAGTGTAGACAAATCAGTTTAAACTTTTGCATATATTCATTTAGTGAATAATAAAACAAAATGAACTAGAAATAATTCCTACGCCCCTCTAAGGCATTGTGGGGCACTCTCTCATAGGCTCAATTTGGAGGAGCCTATTATTTTAGGGCAGGAGGTTAACTTATTTCGCCCTGAAGTGCCAGGAAAGCATGTTGATATTAAAAAAATCAAGGGAAAATGAAATCTAATGTGGTATTTGTTTTACTTCCGTGAATATGTCACGGGTTGCAACTATTTACGTTTAAGTGTTACTTAGCTTGTTAATTATCTTGTACATTTTTTTACTTGATTTTATTTATTACAATTATTATTTGATATTAATTTGTATTCTGATCCTGGATTATTGATTAGAGATTTTAATTTCTAATATTTTTTTTTATATTTTTTATGGCCATATATGTATGATGTCAGATATTTCAATATTAATAATTATATTAAATATTTTTTAATACCTCAAAAATGTAAATTTCAAGACATTTATAATTAATATATAGTGGAGCCCCGATTATCCGCGAGTGCCGCGAAAGTTTTTTTAAATTACGAACCTCAAAAAAACCAATTTTAATCCAAGCCAACAACAGGGAAAATACAATAGGCCCTACAGTGCGAAGGTCGAAAATTACTGACAGGTTTATTGTGCATCGTGATCCTATAGGCCTTCTCGGAATTTGTGGATGCAAGCGTAGAGCAAAGGTTTCTGCTTTACTGTATGTATTGTACATATTATGTTTTTTGTACAATAAAACGTAGATTTTAATGGTGAAATATTTTTTTTTTCGTGTTTAAAAATGAGGTGTAAACGTGACTAAATGAGGTGTAGTCTTTTTTCGGGTTATCCGCGATTTTCGTTATCCGCGAAACCCTTGCCATCCAATCCCGCGGATAATCGGGGCTCTACTGTACTAGTATTCGAATACGAGATAAGATTATGGTAAAGATTTTGTTTTTCCTACCCCATATTGAATCACTTTATACCAGAATGAATATGTAGTTTATATTGAGTGACATATTCAATGGGCATTTCAATTCAATCCTGCAAATAATCGTTTCGTTTCTTTTTTTTGTTATAAAAAGAAAGTTTTTAAAGGTATCAAGATCCAACAAGGAAATGCCTTTTATTTATGGAATAGTTCAAATAGCGTCATATTTAAGGAAGATAATAATTGATTGGTATTCAAAATACTGAAATTTCAGCAAACTAAGGTATTTACACTACATTAGTGCGTTGAAAGATCTTAATTCATTTCATTTTATTGATTGCAGTCTTATTCGAAATACAGTTTTCCTTGCATCATCTGGGAACAGCATCTGGATAAATAAATTACTACAAAAATTGACAAATAGCGGGAATCATTGGCATTTAAAAGTAAACCAATCACAAAGAATGTCAAGCAGCCAAACAACGCATTTCGAATTTGAGGTATATTTATACCAATATTTAATATTCTGTGATTACTAAATATTATATACATTACAATGCTTATCATCACGATATATGGACCTAAATTGTATTAATGAAATCGCAATGAAAAAGCTCAGGAATAATATTGTTCTAATTGGATACAATTCCTTATCCCTAGAATAAACATCCCTCCACCTCCCCTCGAATAAAAAAGGCTTTTTCCTTAGTTCATTTTGTACTACCAATATAATGTTCAAGCTTGGGATGGTAAATAACACAGTAATAACTTCTTTCTATTTAAAAGAAGTTGTAATATATAATAAAGGAATATTATTAAGATTATAAATAAATACAATGTTGAAATACGATTATTCTAAATAATCTGAACGAATTTTTAAAGTCTAATAATAGCAAATACAAAATTCAGCATTAAGTCTAAATTTAATTGACTGAAATAAGCTTAGCTCCTTTAATAAATATACGATGTATTTCATTGATTCTTACCTTCTTTGCTGGATAAATGGATTATCTTCCAGAAATCCTAATTTATTAATTTACAAAGACTCAGCAAAGACACGGCGATAAATCTTCCCGAAATCCTTGGACTCGGGCAGATGAAAGAAGATAGGACTGATCTATGTAAGAATTGACAGTCGTAGATAGGGAGAAAGGTAGGGTAAGAACAGTGTTGAAATACCCGTAATAGTTTAGATCTACCCATAGATCTCTCTCCGCACGAACCCTTTAATTACAATGAAACGAATTATTAAAAGTAGAATATTTTAATTGTCTTATTTTGGAATCAGTCATTAGTTATAAATATTTTTATAGTGTAAAGTTAATAAGTATTGATTTTGTTTTTTAAAAATTGAGTTCATTGTAGACTTTTAAATTTTAATTTTAAGATTTTTTTTTTTAACTTAGAAGTTGTTGATAAAAGATTTAATATTTATTTATATGTTAGGTCAAGGTTCTATAATATATAATACAAAGCTACTGCAGATCTGGCACAAAAAATAATATAATACTTCTCATTTGCAGACCTGCTACACCCCTTCTTACAAATGAGCTTATTCTAGCATATCAATAAATATCAAATTTAACATTAAAAATTTTATTTGCATTTCTAATTTAGAAATAGTTATAAATAATTATTAATTATATTGTTTTTATAATCCTTAAGAATTATAAAAATTATAATTTTGATAATTCTTAAGAAGAGATTTGTTTTTTTTTGCTTATATAAATAGATTCTGAAACTTGCTCATATCAAGTACGTTGTGGTAAAAATATATATATTTTTTTTTTTCACTCAATATTTATGAAAAAATAACAATCATTTAAACTCGAAATTTCCAGATGCCAGCTCAGGTGTTTTTTTTATTTACATTCTTATGTCCATTACTGAAAATTTATTGCTCGTAGTGGCTTATCTGTTATAGTCATTAAGTCTCAAAATACTGTTTAGGCGTAGTCAAGGGTTCGAGAGGCGGCATGGCAACTCGGCTACTGCTTTAATTTGGGCTCAGTTCGGAAAAGTAACGTACTTTCTTTTTTCTGTATTTGTCTTCCACTCGTTGGCCTTTCTCATTGTAGCTGTCTGTGACTAATACTACTGTCAAGTATCTTCGAACTTTGTATAAAAGGCCTAATCTGTCCCCAAATCCCGAGAAATTTCCCCAAGGCCCTTAAAATAATACACACAACTGAGTAAGACTTAACAATTTTTAATTGTGTAAGTGATTATTTTTGAATAACGTATACGATTTAAGTCTTATTTTTGAATAATGCATACTATTCAACTTGAATAATTTTTATACTTTTTTGTCTGTTTGTTCGCTGGACTGAATTTTTTTTTTTTTTTTTTTTTTGATCCCCCACTTTTGTCTATCCCTCAAAATTGACCTTCCATTACTTCCTTCTCAGTTTCCACTTACGCTACACTATACATTTCCTCAGCTTCATTTTCTTAATATTCAGCACTAATATATTTCTTTCCAGAACTGTATTTGAATTTTATATCATATTAATACAGTTTTGTATTAATGACGAAGCTTGAATTTTTTAAATAGCAATAAAAAAAAAATATATCGTTTAAATAGAAAAAAAAATCATCAATCTGGATTACGACCCTCGTCTTAGCAATGTTTTCATTACCATGCCAATATTTTTGTAATTATACACTGGATTTTCGTTTGTGAATTTCTACGTTTTCCAAACTTTAATTAGCTTTATATTTACTTATCACTGTTTACGGAAAATTGCTTTCAATTAACTGGAGTCGGTTTCCTTTAAATACAGATTTCGAAGTTTCTCTAATGAGATTTCAGTTATTAACCAACCAATGGCCATCCACCTCTTTCAGGGAATGAGTTTCACTAATTACTTTCTGATTGGAACGCCTACTATATTCATCAACTTGTCGATAAGATTTGTGACTCTGATCTAGCCAGTTCTTGGCGGGAAATTTATGATTCGCATTAGTAATAAAGACCCATTCATTTTTAACCATTTGCTCACGAAGTCCCCATTTCGATATTCTTTTTTTTAGGAGGATTGTAAATTCAGCTGTTTTCATTTCATAAAATAACCCCCCCCCCCTTTTCCAAAAAAAATTATGAACTTTATATCTACGAAAGTCTAAAATGTTTAGAGACTTAGTGAGAAAGTAATAGTTTTCCATTAAGTTAAACTCAATAATCTCTACTGTAATTACCTTTTTGAAAAGACCAGCATAGCAGAGACAGAACATTCTAGATAAGTCTTATGTCTAATGTTTAAAGTTGACTGAGCATGCGCAGTCTCATTCTTCAACTTCTAATTTCTTTGTACATTCGCAACCCAAAAATGACTGGGCTGATTTTCTTAATACTTGATACATTTCTAAAACTACTTACAGCTAATTTAAAATATTGTTAACACTAGATTTACACTCATTTATCCATCCCCGAATTATTTAGCAAGCAGCAATTGGGGGGAGGGGGGTAATATTTTGAAATATGGGGAGGGAAGATCAAAATAAATAAAGTATGTTTCAATTAGACCCTAAATCAGCAGGATATAAATTTCAGGAAATGTGGCAAGCCGTTTTACTGTGGATGTAGTTCAAACAAACAAGAAAATGTTCAAGCTTTCATTGGCATTCAAGCTTTCAATGGGGGTTCATTTTGAGGACCGGAGGCAGAGTAGAGATCAAAATAATCATATTCATATTTTTAGTTGGACCTTAAAGAAGCTAATTTGTAAAAATTTGATGGAAATCATCCAGCCATTTGAATGCAATGCTCATGCACATGAGCAAACATACCAATGAATAAACAGAAGATAAAAAATGATCAATATTGGAATAGTACGATGTCGCTCAGTAATTTATTTTGGTTTTGATGTCTCTCCCTAGGAGTTCAAGTACAAGCCAGGAATCTTCTTTGGACATTGCTGAATAATAACACATTTTTCAGCTCGTACGTTTGTTTGAGATCTAAATTAGGGACTGCTAGAGTTAGAGAAAAGTCAATGTTTTGACTACACCTGGCGTGCACCTGAAACATTAAAATTTAAAAGTAAATTACTGACAGACCGGACGTCACCATGATACTAGCGCTGATGTTATAGTATGCTCAGTAATTCTATATTTGAAATGTCTAGAAATCTATTTCAAAATATTGAGAAAAAAAACCTAGGATATGAAAAATAAGATTAAGAAAAAAAAAAGAAAACAATGTTTCAAATAAACATTTATTTATAAAAAAAGCATAAAAATTATCTAAAATGCAATTCTACAATGAAAATGTTATAATGCACAAAAATGTAAAAATGACATAACAAAGACATCAATGAAATACAATATAAGAATAATTATTATTGCATGATTTGACATAAAAGTGATGTCAGCACGAAATGAAAAATTTTAATAGATAAATTAAATATTTAAATGCTATAAACGTAACATACAAATTTTGAGTCAACATGAATTCGTAGAAATGGGTTTTAGGAACACATCATTAGTTAAAAATGTAACAGCCTATATGTTAAAGAAAAGAAAAAAAAAGAAAAGAAAAAAAAAAGGCTGCTTTTATATTCTTTGATGTTAAATAAAAAAAGTCATTTATTTTAATAAATTTAACATTAGAAATTGACTATTTTGAATTTGTTTTCTTGAATTTTAAATCTCTAATTATCTAAAGACTTCCCTGCTGAGGAGTAATAATAATCACAAAACAGAGGTATCCGAAGTTAACTGCAGGCTTCAAATAAAAAAAAATTCAATAATTTTACTCTTACAAAAACAAATATTTTTTTTTTTATATCATTAATCGTTAAATTTTTTTTTTTTTTGAATCAATAAAATTTAAGCATAATTTGAAATTTTAGTTAAAAATATGAACATCATTAAATTAACAAAAAGAAAAAAAACCCACAGTTCTCTTTAATCAAATGAGCAATGTTTTAATAACATTATGTAATAGAAATATACCTCGTTTTACGCCACTTCATTTTACGATTATTCAAGCTTACGGCTGAATTCCAAATTATACGGAAAAAAATAAAAGAAAAAAAATAGAATAATAAAAAAAAATAAATAACAACGGAATTCTAAGAGAAAATATCTCCTCTCGAGTTTAAGTAAAATTTGCAGTAGCTCTTCATCAAATATTCTGTATTGAATAAGTGACGAAACCGATGAAGTGCTGGAGCATGGAAATGCAATCAGAGGGAAATTTTAAGTAGCCTATGACATAACAGGCTCTTGAATATCCTGAAGATTCCGAGCATCATTCCGCTACTGTCAAAGAGGATTAATCCAGACACCCCTATCATTTTAGTTTTATTTATTTCGCAAATTTAAATTTCGATATTAAAAAATAAATAAATTACTGTGATCACGAAACATGTTTTATATAAATTATAAATTTCAAATTTATTTTAATTTCAAAATTACTTTCTTTTACTCTAAATCAAAGGTACTCCAAAGTTCTTCAGTTCACGCCGTTAAAAATTTGTTCTTATTTTCTCAGGAAGCCTATAGCTCAAAAGAAATACCTAACAGTTGTTTACTGGAGTATTAAATGCACTTTTTTTTTTCCTAAAAATTTGTCTAAAAATGTTGCGCCTTATACGCTGAATATGTATATTTCAATAAAATACTTTCCCCTAAAAATGTCTGATAATGGGTGCAAATACTCTACTCCAGTAAATATTTAGTAGAACTTAGTCATTGAAGGAATAATAAATCTAAAGCGGGAAAAAAAAATTTATAAAATTTTTATTTTGAAAATTTTGTTTATTTTTGAAAATTTGAAATAACCCGAGATGCCTCCCTACTGTGCACAATTCGAGAACTGGTGCAACATCTAATAACATGATAGTCACCCCTGCAATGGAAGACTGGCGTAAACTGAGGTACATCTGTCTTACAAAAGAAAAAAAAAAAGAATTTAAAAAGCTTCAAATGCATGGGTGACTCAGTTTACATGCAGCATTGTTAATTTTTCAAAAATTTTCAAAAAATAGAAGTCAGTCAAACCTGATATTAAGAAAATACTGTTTCCTGATTCAATTTTTCAAGTATCCTTTTTTTTCTAAATATGAATTATAAAATATTACAACAGTTATTGTAATTCATATAGAACAGCTTTATAAAAAGTCAACCTAAGAATAAAATTAAAAATAAGAAGAAACATACCTTTCCTTGTTTTGTTTTGAATTCCAAATTGAACTTGTTTAAAACAGAAACAAATAAAAGCAAAATATTTTTGAACGAAAACTTCATCAGTCCGTTCCCTTAATTTAAATTTTTAATTTATAGTATAAAATTTAAAATAGTACAGTATAGAATAGCACTGGATAAAAGAAAAAGAACAATATTTTTCACTCTGTTCCAAATGCATTGGTTTGAAAGGGATTGAAGTCTAAGTAAGTTGCTTATGACATTGTACACATCAGTGGTACTGAACGGACCATGGGTCATCCCAGACTTAAAATCTATAGAGAGACCGACATATAACTCAAAACTAATACAACGAAAATTAGAATTATTAGAGGAAAATAATATAGTATAAAGTAGTATAGTATAAAATATAACGATGAAGTTCATATGAATTGTTGACATTTGTATTAAATGTAATTATAATAATAATAAATTAATTTTATTCGGTTAATTTATAAATTTCAAAATACTTCATGTATTTCTTCTGCGAAACGAAAATTTCTTACTTTACATAAAATCTAATCTAAAGGAACCTACACCTAAATTACTGCGTTTCCGTTGCGCGAGCTTCTGAGGCGCCTACGGCGATGCTACATTCGCAATTGAGGTGAAGTTCAAAAAAAGTCATTCAAATCTACAATTTATTACGCTTTTTAAAGTTAAGGATTAAATCCCACGTTAAAACTTAAAACGACAGTTAATTATATATTTATCTCCTTTATATATATATCTGTCTATATTTGCTTCTTATCAATATACATTCTTTAACTGATAAAAATACACACTAGCTAAGCACTGTATAGTATATAAAACATTATGTACAAGGCTTTGAGCACGTTCTGTTCATTGTAAACACTACTATGGAGCAAAATAAGCATTGTATTTATTTCCTATGTAATTGAAAATAAATCACCAAAAATATTTTTAAAATATTATTATGTTTATTCGAAATTCGTTCAATGGTGAAAAGACACAGATTGAATAATAAAAATAATAAGTTTTGAAAGATTAAAGTCCAATATTTATCTTTAATCTTATCTTTTTAAAATTAGTGAAGATACTTGGGTTTCGATTACCTAATCTCAATATATTTTTACACCAAGCTGAAATAATATTCAAATTATAATAAACGTGAATTGAAAAATGTTTCTATCTCGAAATTCGTAATAACGACTATTTTCAACGTAATTGAGCTTGTAAATTAACAAAAAGTAAACAATTTATAATCAAATAAATATATAATTTTTGCTTTCGTTAGGGATCTATTTTCATATCAATTTTTTTTTATTAACTCTTCACATTTGAAGTAAATAATGTTCAAAAAGGTCATTTCTAAAAAGTTTTTAAAAAAAATAAATTAGCGAAAACTTAAAATGCATGATATGTGCATGGTTATCATTTAATTTACGTATTTATTTGTTATTAGTTTTTTTATCTGTATTAATTATTATTTTCAATTATTTTTATTTACTTTTTATTTTTGCAGCTTTTATTCCATCTAAACTAATAATAAAATGTAAGAATATTCTTATTTTTGTACGTTTATTTAAAACTTTCGAAAAGAGTCAAAAAAGAAAATTTTGCAGTTATTTTCTAATTTAGTCGTCAATAAAATAACAGTAGAATGTTTCTTAGCCATTAATATATGATTTATTAATTAATATAGATCCAGTGTTTTGAATGTAGCTTCTGCTATCAAAGTCGTATTGTTTTTTTTTACCTTTTTTTTTTTAAAAAAAAAGGGGGAATCTTTTAGGACTGAAAAAACATGGATAAAATAAAAAGAGCAATATCGTGTGTCACCTAACGGTGGAAGAAGAGACATATTACGGCGCTAGCAACTCCGAGTAGCATACTTGTAGCTGTCAACTGGCAGGCGGCGCTGAACATCTCTGGATGTATAAACATATTTTTCACTCTGCTCCAAATACCTTGGTTTGAAAGGGGTTGAAGTCTAAGTACGTTGCTTATGACGTTGTACACATCAGTGGTACTGAACGGACCATGGGTCACCCCAGACTTAAAATCTATAAAACAAAAGACATACAACTCAAAATTAATTTAATGAAATAAGAATTATTAGAGAAAAAAATTTGGCAAATTCAGATTGAATAATAATAATAAAAAAAAAACAGGAATTTATAATGGTCATGCCAACTTCTGAATATCAGCAATATTTATCCTAACTAAATATTGATAAGTTAGAATTATATTTTTGTTTTGCTTATTTAATATTTTTTTAATGATATACATTTTTTTTTAGAAATAAACTTTATAAACTTAAAAATTACAATTTTTGGTTTTTCTATTTATTTTGTCTTTTGAAATGTTTATTTTTTAAAAATATTCATTAAAATTCTTTTCAATTATTTCTTGCTATTAATTAACTGAATTGTTTCATTACATATAACATTTTTAGCTAGAACTTTCTGGAAGGAGCCAAAGAAAAATATTATACATTTACTTTTCACTTATAATGTGTTTCTATGAAATAAATCATAGAAATTTTTTATTTTCTGATAAAAAAAATGTGAACCGCATTGCATACTTAATTTTCTTCAATACGAATAATTGAAATCGTATCAAAACGCACGAAATTAGTGGATCACTATAAAACTTGTTAGATACATGGTGTCGTTTCTAATTCTTTTCAATAGGAATTTTTATCACTTTCTAAACGAGGACAGAAAAAAATTTCTAAGATGAAAACTAGATCGTCTCTTTTTAAATAGACATGCAAAGTTTCAAGAAGATTCATCCAACAGTTCAGAAGTTACTTAAGAACGAACACAGATACAGAATGATTTGATGTTAAAATATTTTACGTGTGCTTAGTGAATTAAAAACATTTTCTCAACGCCGACATACTAGATCATAATAAAAACTTTTATACAATTTAAAAAGTTTTACATAAAAAACAACCGGTTTCGCCTTGTCAGGAGGCTTTGTCAAAACTTGACAAAGCCTCGTCACGAGGCGAAACCGGTTGTTTTGTAATGTAAAAAAAAAAAATTGTATAAAAGTTTTTATTTTATTTTAGAATGATTTGATAACTCGCACTTAGAAAGCTTGCAAAAAAGATGGAAAAACGGAAGCAATTATTTTAAGTTATGTGAACTTTCGTCGTTTCACCAAACTAAACAAAACAAAATATGGCTTTTCCTTTTAGTAACTTTACGAAACTTCAGTTGACATAGTTTTAATTTTACAAATCTCGAAAATAGGAAAATAAAGATAAAAAACAATTATTAATTAGTAACTTTCATAATTAAATACTAATTTAAGAGCATGCGTAAAATGAAGCACAGCAATGAACTCGGAACAGCGTGTGTTTTAGAATTGTTGATTAAATCTTCTCGGCAACGTCTGAGAAACTTTTGAATTCGTCATCTTTGTATAATTACAGCGAATATGTGAAAACTGCTGAGAAGTTACCAGTGATTAATTAGGCCTATTCTTCAGTTACACATTTGAAATCTTTTGAGCAAGTCTTTGATTCGATTAAAAATAGTAGAGGAGGCAGAATATCTCGCAGCCAAAGGACCTCGGTACCTTGTAATTAGCTACAAATAATTTGTTCTCGTTTGTTTTGATTTGATTTCCTCCGACTTCAAAAGGAGAAACAGACCCTTAGGTGACTCCCGCTAATTAATCCCACACGGGATGTTCTTTCCCTACCCCCATCTTCTTTTTTTTTCTCCTCTTTCTTCTTTCTTTTAATAAGGGTTCCGTCAAGAGAAGAATATGTGATCAAGGAGAGAGTGTTTTCCTAATGTTATCATTCTGTTCTTAACAAGAGGTCTACACTTTAATGAGACGCAAGTGGGAAAAGGGGGGATTTGAGAGAAAGAAACACAAATCGAAATTAAAACGTGGAAGATTTTATATTATGATTTTTTTTTCTTTCTGCTAAGAATAGAGTCAGTTGCTTTACACTGTAATTAGATTAAGTTATCGACTTTTTGAATCCAATTTAAGTGAGAAAGAAAATTTTTGTCTTAAAGAGTTGCTGAAACTGAAGCAAATTTGAAAAGAACTTAAAGCATTTTATCCCAAAAGTCACAATTTTGATTTTCTTTGTTTCTTCAGTTGTGAACGTAATACAAAGTAAAGTTGAATACCTGTAAATATATAATAACTATCTTGATTTTTCTTTGTGAAAATTAATTAAAACCTGCATTACTTACGTAAGTTGTTCAAATCCAATTATTAATGTAAATGCATGAAGTTGAGAATTATGGGATTGATACATATTTTTATACATTCATTGCCTCGTTTCTAGTTTGCTTTCTTAAATTTATTTCTCTGCTTTATTTGCAAATTTTGTGACATTCACCTACAAGAATTACTGTTGAAATAAAAATATTAAGATCGTCTCATATCCATAAATATATAAGCCAAGTTTTAGGAAGGTCAACCAGTGGTTAAAAAGTAATTGAAGAGAGGCTACACGAATGCACAAAGAACGATTGTACAAGGCGCAGTTTCATTTAGGAAGTAAGGTAAAAGCTATGTAACAGTATAGCTGAATTTTCTTTTAAGACAAAAGATATCGTATCTGTAGGTATGCATATCAGGTTTCAGGAAGATCCATTAAGCGCTTAAAAGCTATTAGGGCGAGGAGATACACACACAGCAGCTTACTTTTATCAAGCTTACTTTTATCATTTAAAGATAAGCGGGCTTTGTAGTTAAAAGAAATACACAACAGATGACTTCTAGCCTTGAGAGAATGACAAAGTCATGCGATTCCTAACAGTTATGGAGGCCGAACTAAAACATTTGATTTGGAGAAAATCTGTCAGCTTAGAAATTTTTTTATTGGATGTGAAGTTGATTATGTTGAGGATCATAACAGCAGGAGGTTAGATAAAGATGGATATAATTTAACAACAACTTTAACGTTTGGAAATTATATTCAAAACACAATAAAAACCTTATACACACATAAGTAAGGATTCACTGAGCTGTTTTTAGTATTTTGGATACAGGGAATCCAGGACAGCTGTTTCTGGTTTGCAAGCTATCATCAGCTGGATTCGCCCAGTATCTTACAGCTCAGTGATCAAAAGAAACATATAAACTAGACATAAGTCAACAAAGTAACGGTCCTCCATACTAAAAATAACGATATATAAATTAGCAACAGTTCAGTGAATTTTACTTATGTGCTTGTACGTTTTTCATTGTAACTTTATATATATATATTATTATTATTATATCGCGAATGGACCACATTGCTAGTGGGGTTTAAATGACTGTCCTTTTTTATTCTTAATTTATATGTTGTTGTTTTAATATGGAGGGCCGTTATCTTGTTGACTTTTGTTTTCTTTATGTGTTTCTTGAGATCACTGAGCTGTTGGATACTGGGAGATTCCAGCTGATGATGGTTAGAGAACCTGAATCAGCTGTCCTGGATTCCCGATATTCAAAATACTAAAAGCAGTTCAGTGAATCCTTATTTATGTGCGTGTATGTTTTTTTATTGTAAGGATATAATTTATTTATTCAAAATATTACAAAGATGTCTGAACGGCAATCGACAAAGAGTTTGCTTTTGTAAAGGCTTATTGCTACCCAAAACAATGAAGAAATGAAGCAGAAAGACTTATGTATATTAAAGAAAGAAATACCGAGGAACAGATTCCAAGTGACGTCATTATTTTGTGATTGTAAAGGGAAAGTAGTTCCGTTTTATTAGTTTTAAGATATTAATTCCTATTCATAAGTTAAACTGGGCTGTTTAAGATACAGATAGCTGCATTGTTTATCTCTTCTGCAAATTCAGTACGAAGCTACAGTAGTTCAACGAAACTATTACTTTTTTCCAAGGGAATTAAACTTTATTGTAACGTTTATTTTTTTTTTATATTTTACTTTAATTTTCTTTTAATATCTTTGATGTAAGTAATCATTACATTTGTTTTGTTCGTTTCTCGACAAGTTGTAGTTGGCGATTTTGTAATAAACTTTTGAAAACGTAAACTTAATAAAACATTCTAGACAATTGTATTTTTATATTTACTTATCTTTGTATTTAAGTTTTGATTATCCACTATTTTTCAGTTAATTAACTTAACTTCCTAACGTATTGAATTCACTGTCAATAATGGACTCTACTTTTCGGTTTGTTGTCCCACAAGAGCTGTTGCCATGTGCTTAACAACGTGATACTTCAGTGGGAACCTCAAGTGCTCTATTAAAATAGTCTTTCGTTTTAAATTATGTATAAGAAAAATGTTTTCATTTTTAAACATTATTAATGTTTTAATAAATAAATTCCTCATATATCATTTTCTTCCTTAGTAAACGCAGTTAGTATTATTTGCCATGGCCTCTCACAGAGGCTAATGTTGACGTCAGGACAGGTCTCGCAGTCGTCTCGTTTCGTTTCAACATCGTCATTCGTCTTCCTTCATCTGTCAGATTATACAACAGCGAATCGAGCGTCATCTCATGGCGCTGGTATTCAACTCCACACGGAAGTTACATAAGTGTAAAAATTAAAATATCACACCCTTATTCTCAAAGGAAGACAAGTAACACATGAGATAGAGGCTTCTGCGATCACCAGACTAGTGACAGGAAGTTGAAATATGAGTGTCTGAGAAAGAGATTACTATTTTTTTAAAAGAAGAATGAGGAAACCCTAGGGCAATCTAGAGAAGAAATAACTAAAGAAAAAAACAAAACCTTGATCTTTGCCGAAAATCGAACCAAGCTCCTCACCTGCAACAAGAGTCTAACTCGACTTGATTACAGTCCTAATATCCTCCCACGATGTGGATAAAGAACTTAGACGAAACAGTTACAAAATCATTAATAAAGTAGCATTAATTAATTTGATATTAACTTATAAATAAAATAAATTTTCTTCAAGCAATATCAGTAATAATAATAATAAATATATAGACGAATTTTTATCTATATAAATATTATAATAATTATAATCATAATAATCAAAGAAACACATAGTAATTCTTAGCTCGCTGGATACGCTATGTATTTTATATAAATTGTAGTCTACCAAATCAAAATAAAATCTATTTAAAAAATCTACTAAACAAGATGTCCACAAAAATAAGGTATATTTACTGGGCTAATCAAAATGTGATATCTGACAGAGATGTATATTTGTTTTTTTTTTGTATATATTGTAGCAGTAAAAAGCTTCTGTACTGAAATTTTGAAAAAAAAATTATAATAAAAACAGAATTTCAGAAATAAAAAAAAATCGTCGTAATTATTGCTGATTTTGAAACTGAATGAGATTAAATTTTTCTTCTTTTATTTCACGATAAAAAAGGTGATAAGACCTTCCTTTTTCTTTAATTCTTTTATTTCTTTTCACGCACTGGGGTAAATTCAGACGATGTGGGAGTCATTGTTCGGTTTCCGAATAAAGACGTCTTTGTTCCATTCAGTTTCTATCGATTTTCAAATTAAAGTTAATTCCACGAATTTAATTGTCCGTCTATGAGGTCGTGTTGACGAGAAAAGAGAAGGAATCGAGAAAATTTAAAGTTTGTTACATTTTCTTCTAGAACTGAAGTAGGGTTTTTTTGAGCTTGTGTTTCTGTAAAGTTCCAACACTTTTTAATTAAGATTTTTACATTTTTAAATTTCATTCTGAAAACTTTTTATGTACATATCAACCTTTGAATACATAATAGTATATTACTGTTCAAGCATTTTCTAAATGAACATTGAACACAATTAAAAATTATTACTGCAGTGTTAACTAAAAAGTCATTAAGTACTATTCATGAATTTATTTTTAAATTAAATAATAAAAAAAATCGATAGCATTTATTAGATTTTGGCCAAGTAATTACTTTCCGTTTCTGTGATTTAGTAATTGAGGATTTTCAGCTTTTTTGCAATGTCCTTGTCAACTCTTTATAACATCTATGTCGAAAGACCTTGAAGAATATCTGCTTAGAAAATGATATACTTGTTTACTTCCATCTTGGTTCATGTCAAGATTTTAAATCTACCCCATTCTCTGCCGTCTTGATAACTGTATTGAACAGTTGCTCCACATTTACTTCTGATATGTTGATTGAAATTAATGCAGTTCTGTCAACGACTAAATTCTGAATAAATCTTGTAGCGAAATATCTTATCCTCCTGTTGTCTCCAGGGATTTTGAACAAGAAATGAATGTCTGGCCCCCTCTGGACGCTATCTCATCTATTTCATTTACAAAATAAAACAGCGGGTGCTCATAAAATTGCAAGCTTAATTAGAGACAATTGCGTTAGATCGTATTGGAAAAATGTGAATAAAAATTCAGTAATTCTTCTATATGATTTTTTAAACAATAGTCTCTTTAGCTTTTAATTTCAATTACGGTATTTTCTTATGAGATAAAATAAAATTTAATGAAAATAGACTAGTTCGGGCAGTGGCGTATACAGAATATATTTTCGGGTGGATACCCCATGGAAACCTATCTGTTCAACCAAAAAAAAAACGCTGGGAGGACATATCTTCATTATTTCGGGAGGGGCCCGGGCCCCCTCGGCCCCCCCCCTCTTATATACGCCCCTGTTCGGGTAAATCTTTTTCACCGATTGGTCACTCCTATTCTTGCTTCCAGTCATCCTAATTATTAATATAACTAATGATATTTTACCCGGCCTTGCCAGGATGCAGAGCAGTTTAAAAATTACTTAAAAAAGATTGAATATAAATTTACATTAATTGTTCTTACGACATTTAGTGTTAAATATATAAAAAATGGAATTTTATAAGTCTTAGACACTCAACTTTCATTCCATCAATTCTTATGGGGTAACAATTAGGTAAAAACAACTTTTTAAACGAACAATAATAAGAATAATAATAAATAGCAGGGACAGACTATATTCACAGACACGATACCGTGGTTAAGGAAACTCATCTGGAATTTGCAAAACAGTATCAGCTGCTGGACGACAAGTTACGACCACAGTACAAATACATACCACAAGAAATAATGGACAACAAAACTTACAAATTATTATAACTATTGGAACACTATTAGAGTAACAGATAGGACAATCCTACATAGTCAGCCAAACATTCTTGCAATAGATAAAATAAATCAAGAAGCAAAAATTATCGACATTGTAGTACCTTTGGACAACAACATAAGTAAAACTACAGCCGAAAAATTAAGGAAATATCCAGATTTGTCTTATGAAATTAAAAATTTTATATCGAAACTAAAAGCAGTTGGGATTGTTCCAATTGTAATCTCCACTTAGAATATAAATCGCTCACACCAAAAACAGTGGTATGAGTCATTCTCGTGCAAAATTGCACGTCTTACCACAAGAGACATTTGAACGATCACCTATTGAAGGTCCAAAAGAGGAACTTTGGTAACACGAAGAAACAAAATATCGATAGCGAATCGCGAGATCGAACTCACTTCAAGGGAAACAAACTGTCACAATTATAAACTTTAAAATAAAACAAAACGACTTTTGAAGTAACCGTGCCGGCATGGTCGTGTGGTCTCAGGCGTCGGTCTGCCGTGAGGCCAGTGTGCCAGTACCCGGGTTCAATTCCCGGTCGAGAGCCTGGATGTTTCAATTTCCTTTCCTGTGTTGTCAGTCTCCTCTTCGATCTGACGTCATTCCGTAATGACATCCTGGAGAAGGCAACGGGAAACCACTCCAGTATCTCTTCCCTTGAATAATTACGGCTCCTCCTAGGGATCGCCCTTCGGGGCTAACTAGGCTTCCGTAGACTTGAACCAATCTACGGATTGACATACCATGGTATCGTACATTGAAATATGTGTGTTTTTGGTCCTATTGTATCGATATTTTATTTCTTCGCATTACCAAAGTTCCTCTCTTGGACATTAAATAGGTGATCATTCAAATGTCTGTCGTGGTAAGATGTGCAGTTTTTCATGAGAATGACTCATACCACTGTTTTGGGCGATTTATATTCTAGGCACATTTTCGTGCGGTTCTCAGCATTCGAGGTCACGCACTTCCCTTGTGAGTACAATGAAGTTCGATTGCAAAATTTCAGTGACCAAGTTATCTTGGTTTTGATACTTAACACAACGTACAATATAAGTACACATTTATACGAAACCAAAAGAAAACAAACCCTACCACACTTATCCTATATATTTTTTTTAAGAAGATTTATTTACTTGAAAAGATAAGACGCTTCCATTAATATTTATAGGAATTTCAGATTCTCATTTTTATAGTCATAAATATCGATTTTTCGTATTTATGTTGAAAATCGTTTGTATCGTGGGTTCTCCAAACATTATAAATGCATCATAAAAAGATTTTAGATTTTAATGTTCTCTCTTATCAGTTCATTTTGAAAGAAGAGTTTCTACGTTGAATAACCAATCGTCAGCGAGATTTTATTGTTGTTGAACGCCCACGCAGTTGGCTCGAAGAATGCTTTCCCCATTTATTTGCTTGAGAGAGACAAATTATCCACCAGCGAGTGTTTGTAGATTCTTGATGCGTTTCACAAGCAAACAGAATCTAAAAATCAATTTTTCGAGATAACTTAAAGCAAAAGCATCTTTGTCAAGGAGAACCGTTCTCGGAAGCCTATTAACATCGAAGACTTGACTGTTTGCATTAGAATTGGGTCATTACTGAAATTGTCGCTTAATTACTCACACGTTTCCCTGCAGCAACAGCATAAATATACACCAGGTATAATCTCAGCTCTTCATCGCGTAGTAAAAACTGAGGATACAGCGATGTGGGATTAATTTTGAGCGGTTCCAGATCAGAATAATCGTGCTGACATTTTAAGGTACACCTTAAAGATGCATCTATACCAAATTTTAAAGATTTCTGTCCAGCAGTCAGAGAGAGGGATTTCGAGGGTCATTTTTGATGGATGGGAGGAAAGGGAACGAAATTAAATGGGCCTTTGCTTTCAATCGGATCCTACCAAATTTTATGGAAATCTGTTCGGCCGTTTTAGCGTGATGCGCGTAAAAACAGACAGACAGAAAAGAAAAATGTTCGAGTGGAATACTAAGATTTAACATAATTAGTCAATTATTTTCATTACAGTTCCTATAATTTTCTTTCCTTACATTTATATAAGAGTTAGGCCTAATTCCGTAAAAGATTCTTAGTTTTGGTCTAATTGAAATCAAAATTACCTATAGTATAATAATGTTCTTAATGAACACAGAACATACTTTCCTTTAATGTTGCTTTCTTTTGTTTATTTTGTTTTCAAAGTATTAAAACTGTAGAAATTAAAACATGGTGTTTCCGCCCTAATAACTGTTGAACCAATGAATAGATCTTCCTGAAGCTTGGCATACTATTGACGGACAGGTTGTGTTAATTTTTTTCATTTCCAGGCATACCGAGTACATTCCACAATATTATTGTACATCTCTTCTGAGACATCTTTTCCTTTCATTAGGTTTCCACATTAGGTAAGTTCTACACAGCTGGGTCAATACCGGAATTTTCGAAAACTCAACAGCAGACATGTTAATTGTGTCAGAATCCTTTAGTCAATCAATCCAATGCAGAGTGGCATCTCGTATTCCTCGGTTCTCTCAATAACTTCTCATAAGACACGAATGTGATTAAGAGTGCTACGAAATCCACCTTGCTTTCTTGATTGGGCAGAATCTTAAGATTTTCTGCAACAGAGCCCAACAAGCTCGAAATGGCTTCCCATAGTCTCAGGTCGACTCAAAAATGCATTCTTATTTGAATTGATTGGTAATCACTTTCCTAAATATTTTATATAAACTTCCAAATGGCTGAGAGACCTTTAATTCCCAATATATTCTCTTTCTCCTTTTTTAAAATAGTAATATTACCACTGCATTCTTCCAATCTTCTGGCACATCCCTAAGGCTCAAAAACTTTTTTTTACTAAGTAGCCAGTATTCTTTCCATTTCTGCTTCTGCTTTTTTGAGAATATCTGCTGTGATTCCGCCATATCCTGGTGCTTTACCTTTCTTTATGCATTTGATGGCGTAATTGACTTCCTTTTTTAATACTGGAGGTACTTCGGATACAGTCTCAGATGCTATTAGACTTCACGATTTTCAAATAAAAAAATAACTTTAAAAATTTTAATACACTTTATAATTTCCTCCCGAATTCGAATGTTGGTGTCAACTTCATTTCATCATAAACTTCTTACATTGCATAAGAAACGTTCATCAGCCTTGAGAAACGTTCTTAAGAAACGTTCAGCAGCCTTTAGGCTTTTATTTTCCTCTACTGCTTTTCTTGCCAGTTCATAATTGTACTTCCTGATATGTAATGCGTTTACAAACTGTTTTGCAAATCTCAGCAAATTCTTTTCGCATCGCAAGTCTTGTTCATATTCATTTCTCTTCTTTCGATCTTTAGTTGGTATTATTAGATATTTTTTTTTCTCAGATGTTTGCTTTTCAGATCCTCCAATACTTAAAGCTATTTCGTTGATGGTTTTACTTAACTTAGTATTTAAATTATTCATAATCTCTTCTTCTTCAGCAATGTTCTGCAATGCACTGAAACGATTTCTCAATTCGATAACTTAAATCCAGATGAATGCTTCCTTATCTATTAAATTACTTGATTTCCTTGGATTTCTTACGAGTTTCGGTATTTCAAGCTTCATATTGAGATGTAACTTGATCTTACTAATTGATTAAGCACAGAGCAAGCCCCTAAGACATACTTTTTGCTAGCTGTAATGTAGTCCAGTTCTGCAAGACTCCCAGAAGGACTTCAACATTGTCCACTTTCTATTAGGTTTTTTTTCTTAAAGAAGTTCATAAAGAAAACATTCTCATGTTCGGCAAATTCAACTAACCCGTTTCCTCGTTCATTTCTTTCTCCACATCCAAACCAATCAACTGAACTTTCATCTTTCTGTTCTTTACCAATTCTTGCAAGAAAATCACAAATGATACTTCTTAAATGTTCTTTACTTATCTCTTTAGCTTTTTGTATCTCTTCATAAAAACCTTCAACTTCCTCTTCGGAATGAATAGTTGTTAGCATGAACTTGAATTATCTTAAGCTGATGATAAGTCTTTGATGTGCTATT
This sequence comes from Thereuonema tuberculata, assembly GCA_023159025.1. Lineage (NCBI taxonomy): Eukaryota > Metazoa > Arthropoda > Chilopoda > Scutigeromorpha > Scutigeridae > Thereuonema > Thereuonema tuberculata. The sequence continues at coordinate 11,943,554 of JAFIDM010010028.1, read as the reverse complement.
TCTCATCAGTATATCATATTTGGTAAGGTTTACCTCAAGGTTTTACCTCATCCTACATCACCTACTTCCAAACGGAATTTCTATGCTGATAACGAAATCCTTTTACTTGCTAATAAAATGTAGAAAAACTCAAGCACAATGAAACCTTCTAAATTTCTCCTATTTTATCCACAGTTAAGAGTTTCATATTAATGTACTATTATAACCGTATTTTATTTATTTAGTTACTTTATTATTTTTTTTAAAATGCGTTAAATTGGGTGGACCATTTCCTGGCATATAGACTGCTGCGTGAGCACAGTTGTTGCCCATAAGTCTGGAAGAAGCATTCTTGACTGCAGGTCATAGAAGAGCCCATTTAGCTTATGCAGAGAACATCGTGTTTGGACAGAGGACCAGTGGGACTGTAGTTTGCTAACAGACTAGTCCAGGTTCTGTTTGCTGAGTGATTCCTGTCGTATCTTAATCTGGAGAGAACTTCGGACTCGGTACAACCTTCCAATATCCTTGAGCGGAATCATGTTCCGAGTGTCAACAAGACGACATCGTGTTACGTTCATATACTTTCTTCCATGTAATCCAACGGAGAATTCTAAAAGTACATCACGATATCATTCTGCAACAATATGTCCGTTGGTTGACGGTTGCAAAGGACATGACTTCTTAAATGTTGAGGCCACATGAATTTCTTTATTTTATTTTATTGTGTTTCTTGTTTTTAGTTTAGATTTGTGGGGGTATTATATTTTTTCTTACTGGACATCGCTTCCTGTTTATGGATAACAACGCACGTTATCCACGTTTCTACAGACATCCTGCCCTAGTGGATGACTACCTGACACTTAGAACGGGTCACCTCGATCTCCCGTTTTAAATCCTACTGAACATATATGGGACACTTGAGAGAAGTGTTGCAGACGTCACCAACCTTCTAAACTATTCAAGAGCTCAGCATACAGTTGATGTAAGCGTTGGACTCCCCTCCACAATAACACCTTGATATTCTTATGCTGAGTGTACTGCATGCGTCACTATGGTGGGACATATTAACAGTTTCCTAAGCATATTAACAGTTTCCACACCATCAAACACATTTGGTATGACATGGGGTGTGCGTCGCTACTTGGCTACAGTGAGCTTTTTTTTTCTTTATTCTAACTGCAGGGATTTATTTATTTTTTTAATTTAAAATAGAATTCTATTGGGAATCTCTGACTGCTCTTCTGTGGTCCACATTAAAAGAAAATTTAATAACCCTCTCAATCCAACAAAATGTACAGTCGTAATTCATAAGGTTTTCATCTTACTTAATTTTAATTAAATAAAACAATATAAGTGTATTTAGTCTCACAATATACAGTGTAGTCTGGTGTAGTCTGGTGTAGTGTACAGTGTAGTCAGTGTAATGGTGGTATGTTGTAGTGTATCCTTTTTCCTCCATCTGAGCAAGAGCCTTCACAATAACATGAAGCAATCTATCAATTAAATGTGTAATCTGAGTAATATATATTGTGAAATTTCTTTTATATTTATTATAAAAATGAATTTGTTTTCCCTAAAATGTCAATATCGCTTTGTCAAATATAAGGTTAAAAAATTTGATAACTATTTAGATCTTAACTTTCGGATATTCAAAAGCTGGAATGCCATCTACATCTTGACATTTTTTTTTAAATGTACAGATAACGTAAATAATGTTTACCTGGGCCTTTAATGAAGAAAATTCCTCGCATGTCTGGTGATAGATTGACATCGTATCCACTTATGACTTTCTCGTTCCATGAATTTGCCCCACTTATGAGTTTATTACTGGGTCCTGTCTAGAAAATAATAGAACAAAATGAGATTCATTATTCATGTAATAAAAATCAAGTTTATTTGAAGCGTTTACATAATTTACGAGGCAGTCAAATGAAATCCGACCGTCGCGTTGCGGCATCGAATGCACAAATAACATCTGACATTAACATGCACAACAGTGATTACGCCACTGTTACTATTATGGGATCAGACGATGGTCTCCGGTTTTATGGTTGAGTCTGAGACCATCGTTGAAAGAGTCAGTTATTGCTAACTGAGGAGAATTCCTTGCATTTTAATGAAATTTGAGAGCGGCAGAAGATATAAAAGTCACTTGGTGACAGATCTGGACTGGATGTTTTGGTACCTCAACAAATTTTTGCAAGGTTTGCCTCGAAAATGGCAGAATTTTGCAATTATGGTAGAGAGGGATAATCTTACTGGACATAAGACTTGGGCACAACTACACAACAGTCAGCCTTTATCTATTCCATTGATACTTTTGATCTTCATCCAGGAATTCAATGAGAAGAGATCTATTCTGGTTAAAGATAAAAAAAAATGAATCACTGCAAGCTTCTTGTTGCCCTCTGACCTTCTCTGTGGGATGATCATGATGAGATGGTTTCCATTGATGCTGGAATGTTGATTCTATCTTAAAATGTTAGTGCTAAGTCTCATCACATGTGACTATGATGATCATTTCTTTCTCTTGAAAATCTCTGAAATATATGAAATAGACATTCATGTGCTCCTATTTTTGTACAGAACATTTGATCATCCACTTTGAACAACCTCTTCAGCGACTGCACCATACAAAGGCTTCATGACCGATACCAATGTCTGTTGCAATTTCTTCCTGGGTAATGAGTCTCTTGACATGTTCACGTTCATTCACCTTCACATTTCCTTCAATGATGACGATTCATTTCTTCACCTGATTTCACCGCTGTTGTTACTACAAGCAACACTCATTCGCTATCGGTCCTCCACTGAATACATACCATCTACGATTAGGAAACGAATTACTGCGTACTGTTCCTATTTGGACACTGACAAGGGAAGTGGTTGACCTCGAATGCTGAGAACCGTACGAAAATGTGATCTAGAATATAAATCGCTCATGCCAAAAACAGTGGTATGAGTCATTCCTACGCAAAACTGAGCTGTTGTTTGCTAACGTCATCCGACGGTGGCATGTTAAACCTGCACTAACAAGTACTGAATCTCAAATATTGCCACCGAAGACAACAAAATATTGTCAACCTCTTGATGTGTACTTCTTTAGGCAATATAAGCTCTATATGAGAAGAATTGTTATTTTGTAAGACTACAATGTGAAAAACCACAAGTAAAGTTACACGATCATTATTTCATCGTCAGACTTCACTCTGTGCTATACAATCAACTTTCTGCACCGAAGTACACCGAAGCCTATGTTACAATACTTTGCTTTGACCACTTCATTGAAATCCCACACATTGAAGATTGAATAGCTCTGCAACACTATCAGGTCAGTAGGAAAAGTTTGTTCTTCAGATAGCATAGTTGTTTTAAGCAGAAGGAAATATAGCAATATAGTTACGACATTGAAATGTGTGTGTTTTTGGTCCTATTATATCGATATTTTGTTTCTTCGCGTTACCAAAGTTCTTCTCTTGATCTTCAATAGGTGATCATTCAAATGTCTCTCATGGTAAGACGTGCAGTTTTGCATGAGAATGACTCATACCACTTTTTTTGGGATGAGGATTTATATTCTAAGCACATTTTCGCGCGATTTGAGGTCCCGCACTTCCCTTTATGAGACATTTAATCAGACGTTGTGCTTGTCTGATTAACAAGTAGCGCCTTCAAATGGTGAGCGTCGGCCGGATATCATTTGATTGTTCGTCATAGTTCTGAAATTTGTTTCTTAGTAAAATCTGCAAATTCTACGTCTACGACATAGTCAAAAAAATGTAGAATACTAAAACGGATGATAAGGAATTAAGTGTTTAATTATTAAAAAAAATCATCAATTCTGAAAAAAAAAACTTCGAAATTATATTATAATTTATTTTACCGTTAATAAACTATTAATTATTTGTTCTAATTTAGAAAAAAATTTGCTAATCAGCTTTTCAAACCTACTATTCATTTATATATGATTATTGATAGGATTTATTTTAGTACTTATAACAATCTTTTTAAAAAAAGATTTAATATTATTTTTGTGATTGTATTTTTAATGTTTGTAGTAATTTTTGAAAGAAAAATTAATATTTTTTCTCATTAATATTATTAAAAATATTATTATTATTTGAATCTATATTATTAAAATCGTTTATTTCTCTGTCTGTCTGTCTGTCTGTCCTGCGCAATTTTCTGTGAGAGTGGAAAATAGAAATAATTTTTACAATGAAACATCCGCGACAGGAATCGAACCTGCAACCTTCTGATCCAAAGCCAGACGTCTTATCCAGTAGGCCATAGGGACTACAACTTTCTTTATATTGTTTTTTGACTTATCTCTCCTTTCCCTTCCCCCATCAAATAAGGAATGTATACAACTTTTTTTTTTTTAATCTCAAGATTGTTTATTTATTTCCCATCCGTCAGTTTATTTGTAATTCGAAACTGACAATTAGAACTATAATTGCCGAAACGTTGCAATATTTTAAATATTTTTACTTAACCAATTCTATGTGATATTGAAAAATAAGTGCGTGTACACTGCAGATGTTGGAGTAAAGAAAACAGAGTCAAGAAAGAAAGAAATATTTTTTTTTTGAGGTGAAATACCGAAAAAATCAATATTTGTAACTCAAAAACCATCAATATTTGTAACTCAAACGTCACTGAAAAGTGACAATTACAATAAAAAAGAGACTCAAAAAAGAAAGAAGCAGTATTTCTATTAGATAGAAGACTGAACACTATTGTAACTCAAAAACACTGAAAAGTATCAATTGGAATAAAAAAAGAGTCAAGAAAGAAAGAAGCACTATTTCTATTAGGTAGAATACTGAAAAATCACTATTTGTAACTCAAAAACCATCACTATTTCTAACTCGAAAACCACTGAAAAGTATCAATAGGAATATAAAAAAGTCAAGAAATAAAGAAGCAGTATTTCATTAGGTAGAATACTGAAAAATCACTATTTGTAACTCAAAAACCATCACTACTTCTAACTCGAAAACCACTGAAAAGAAAGAAAGATGCACTATTTCTATTAGGTAGAATACTGCTCAGAAGTTAGACGTCTTAGCCATTAGACCACGAGGCCTACATTCTAATCTCTATAAAAAATAAAAATATATCATAGATATATGATTTACACGCTGGCTCTAAAAGCAGTCGTAGATTGAGAGAATATAGACATCAAAAATTAAATTTAAAAAAAAAATTTAGTTTTAGTTTACTTGATGTAATTTGTGTGTGTGTGTGTGTGTGTGTGTGTGTGTGTGTTTTAATAAATAAAAAGTTATTTTCCGTTACATAAGCGAGGCTTCCGGAGCGAAGCGACGGGTGGCCGACTAGTTTTCTATAATATAGTTTTCATTCATTCATTCAATTCTTCTATTTGAATCTACATGACATTGAATTAAATTGCAGTAATTGAAAATAAAAAAAAAATAAAAATTCTGAATGAATTCGGTCAGACTAATTTCCGGACATTTCCGTTCCATGAGGGAAAGTTAACAGATAATTTCCGGAAACTAGTCTATTAATTATTGAACGATTCTCCGGACGTTTATGTTAAATGTGATCACTTAAATCAGGTAGGCTTATTTAGATAATTAAAATTTTTATATATAATAAAATAAGTTTTTTTTTTCTTTCTGAAAAATGAAATGTAAAAATTGAAGAGGAAGTATTTTTTTAGTATATTTTATACCGTAAAGAATGAGATTGCTGTGGAATAATAGTTACTGAAAAATAGTATAACTTCAGTACAGGAGGTTGTGGATATGCTTCTGTAATTGAAATTCACCATTGCTTTATTGTTGGGTTCATTGTTAGGATTTATAAAGTAGATAGAGCTCCAGTCAAAATAGTGATTATCTACTGCGTCAAAATATATTTTTCTATGTAATCGGTATTAGAGCAAAAGCAAGTGGCGAAGTTATTTCAATAAATGGTAAAAAAGAAAAGAAAGAAGAAGAATAGCAAAATTCATAGAACTTAAAGCCTACTTTCAAATGCTTTTCTTTCTTTTGTTTTCTGTAAAGTTGTAGAAAATCATAGAAAAAGAAAAGTCTATGTTTCATTTTAAATTTATAAAATCTACGGAATATAAATGTTGGATTTCTTTTCTAATAATAAATTCATTAAATCGGTATGATACCCATAAGTTTCTTAAATCCGTTTAGTTTAATCATATCAAAGTAAACGGCATTATTCGATTAACACTCGTATCACTGTTTTAGTTACAATGCTTTTCTATGGGTCTTTTTACCGCCTTCATGGACAAGAACCCAGACAGACAACATTTCATGTATAAAAAATACATAGTCTTATAATATGTCCATAAATATACAAGTCAAGTTTGAAGAAGATCCATCCATTGGTTCAAAAGTTGCTAGAAGTGGGAGATCTCACACGTTTACGGGGAGAGCCGAGGGGACCCTGCCCTTTCCCTCGAATTCACGAAATATGTAGAATCGGCCTTTCTTTCGTTTTTTTTTTTGTTTTTTTTTTGGTTGGCGGTTAAGAGAATCTTGACTTTCCCATCCCGAAATTTCGAAGCAAACTTTTTTCTTTTTTTTTTCTTTATTGAGATGTTGGGGTCAGCTTCCTAACATGGCCCACAAGGAAATAAAATCGATATGTATGCCCTTGATCTCATACACATACAAACTAACAGACTGAGTCATTTAATAAGCCTCACTTTCTTAGGAAAGCAGGCTAAAAAAGGAATGTAGCTTAAAAAGGCAAAAATTTAATTTATAAAGATATAAAAAAGTAAAAATGAGAGTATAAAATAGATTAGATAGAAGGAAAATATGAAATAAAAATAAAAATAATAAACAAAAATTGAAGATAAAGGAGAAAACAAACAGTTTGCATTAGCCTGTCGATTTTCGAATACCAGCATGGTGTGAGCACATAACCTTTCAAAAAAACGACACAAAAAAGCAATTGTCATTCAAGAAGTAACAAGGTATTTTGGCATTTGTATTCTTTTTTTTTTTTTTTTGGCTCTAGCTACTTACATACTGTATTAATATGAACCAAAATTAATAAAGTTCTTCCTCTAAAATAACCTACACTATTTTAAAAATTTCAGCTTTCTAGGATGCGTTTGATAAAGATGTTAAAGTCGACGAACATCCATAATTTCTAAAATTTGTAGTGAATTGAGCTTCAAACTGACTAAAACAAGAAATCCTTAAAAGAACTTAAAGCCTATTTTCTTTACGTATTTTAATTTCCTTTCTTTTGTAAAGTCGTAAGAAAAGCTCAAAAGTTAAGCTATAGTAAACCATAACAAGAAAGTCTGTCTTCAAATTTTTTATTTCTTGAAAATGTTTTAGAAATCCGCGAACATAAATTGTTTAGCTCCAATTAATTTTTGTCAAATCAAAGCACTCACAAATTCAAAATGGATTGCGATTGTTAAACGTTGATTGGAACTCATTGTTTGCCGTCAATGACAGTTAATTATTGTTACTTTCTTTGAGGATTTTTGTATCGTTCACGCACAAGCTTCGCCACAAGGATTCACATGGAGAACATTTAAATGCATAAATTAAACTGTATCTTATCCGTAAATACGCATGCCAGGTTTCAAGATCAATTCACGGATCTGTATAAAATACAGATAGGTCCCCGTCTTATGACCATTCGCACATACGACGATGGCCGCGTAGGACTTTCACAAGCACTTTCGACGCGCATCCGACGGCGGTCACGAGGTTCGCTCACTAACACAACAAACCGACTGAGCTGTCAATGCTATGAACAATAATATTTAATATCAAATTTATAATAGTTTTAAAGCTATAATAAACAGTTAATATTGAAAAATCTATATGCTGTTTATTGTTGTATGTCACAATTTACAGTTTATTTTTACTGCAAAAATATATCACACTTTAAACGATATGTTGCTATTAAAATATATCCCAACTCCAGTAAAAATATATTTATTTATTAAATATACTTTATAGCAAGTTTTCGGAAAGCTTCCATTCTTTCCTTATCAAGCTTCATTATTCAAACAAACAGTTGGAGACAATTAATGGGTCTATATAACACAACATTACATCATCCTGGAATACTTCACATTGGTTCATTATAAGAATAATAGTATTTCATACTTGAAAACATACCTTTTTGAACAATCTTATACTATTGTTCCACAATTTTAGTTCTTCAAAGGTAATAACATTTTTACTATTACTACTGGATTTTACTATCTTACTTACTAAATTTTTTAAATTACTTTCTACTTCAATTCCTTCATTCCTGTTTAATATTCCTTACGAAAATGCTTTCTATTATTTTCCTTAATTTAGTGTCTTTTTCCATACATAATGATTTTACCTCATTACTAATGGAATTACCTAAATTGCTACGATGTTCAGCTAATCCAAATTTCTCACAGAAGCTTGATAAAGGAAAGAATGGAAAGTTTTCCGAAAATTTGCTATAAAATAAATTTTAATAAATAAATATATTTTAATGTAGTTGTGATATATCTTAATACTATGATAAGAGAGTTAAGAGAGACGTATGAAATTAAAACTTATAAATGTTGCTATTAAGTTAGAACTCGTTTCTTTGGGTAGGTTACAAGCTGTTTTCTTTGTCTCAGTTATCTCCTGTATCTGTTCGCGTCCCCTATTTTGTTATTATTATATTTAGATTTTGATGATTCTCTTTATATAGTCAATGACCTGTTTATCACTTGAATATATCTGTATGGGAAAGTTTGACTCTTGGTAGGGTGCATCCAATACATATACGAACCACTTTTCTTCTAAGAAATCGCTTCACATAGTTTCTTTATTTCAAATCTTAAAAGTTTATAGTTCCTTAAAGATTTCTTTTTAAAGATCAAAAGCTACCAGAAAACAAGTTATCATCGTCGCATTCTTAAAGCGTTTGTAATATAGGCTATCGTCATGGTCTTGACTCAACAAGAGATAAATTCATCTGTTTACATCTGGATTTTATTTTAGTCTCAATAAAATAAATATCATTCGTGATAAGAATAAAGGAGTTTTATGAGATTCACGATCAACAGTTACTTACTAACAGTATTTATAATAGCAGGGTGGCGGGAAGTTCCCGTTCCCCTTAATATAATAATAACATAATAGGGGGGGGGGTGCGGGAACTTGCCGGCCAGCCTGTATATACATTGTTGTTTACAATACGTACGTACTCTGCTACTGCTGTTTTATAGTTATAGTTAAGTATACACTTTGAGTATTACCATACCTTTTTTGCATATAATTAACTTTAAAAGTATTTCGACTTGCGTGTGGCTTAGTAATGTGTAGAATAAGTATGAGTTCTGAAGTACTATATACTATAATACTCTATACTGTACTATATATGACTTTCGATTTACGACCGAAACGTCTGTAGTATTAACGAAAATGTCTCGGCAAGAATCAAGATCCACATCGGGAATTATTTAAATGCAAAACTTAATTTGCCTCTTGTTCATAAATATGATGCCAAGATCCATTCACGGGGTCAAATATTGTTAGCGATAAACAAACATCAACACAGATACAGACACATAAATGTATGCTTACACAATGGCATTACAGACTTCATAAGCCTAACTTTCCTTCTGGCAATAAGCTAATCAAATCACCAAGCATAGTGAAGCTTTGTTTTCGTAAGGGAAAACAAATTAAGCAAGATTGCGAAGTGGTTTCTGATTCATTAACCTTGTGCAGAATTCCAAACAGTTTGACTTTCTGTTAAGGTAATTTGTTTTCTTATTATCACTGTCATCTGACTCAATATTTTCTTAGTAAACACTGCATTCAAATAACGCCCTAAATCATTTTTCAGGCTTTGTTAGCGACTGCCTTCAGGGATATTTTAGCTGTCTTGAAAGTGTTGCTTCCATCTATCACCAAGTTTCTTTATTTTACAATTTGTTTATTTAGTTCACCTCAACGCTTCTCATTTGTGGGAGTCTTTAATTAAAATTTCAACTTTAGTTAATATTGCTAATCCAACCAATCAAAAAGTATTCACTGTCTAAAAGGGGGGGGGGATTATCACCCCTTTGTCGCCTTATGAGCCATATTTTAGCAGCATTGTAATTTATTGGCTAAAGCCAAATCCTTTAGACGGAGGTGGGTGATGGAAGGCCTGTCTGCATCATAAATCCGCAACATGATTTACTAAATCTCTTGTGGCTGTGTTCCCATGTTGCAAAGGCTTAATTTCATTTCGAGTTAAGTCAGATGAGAAAGTGAGAACACAAGAAACATACTTTTAAGAAACTCTTGCTTTAAATTCCGACTTTAATTGGGGAATCTTTAAGACAAACAAAGCTGATTATCTTTCTACATATTTGCAAGATTAAAATAGAAAATGAAAGTAAAATAAAAAATATATACAGATTAGTGACAAACATTGAAAATCAGATTGAAATAATCTTAAGAAGAGTTTTAAAGTTACAGTTAATTATGTTATATATAAAGAGATACCAGTACTGGAAAGGAAATGTATTAGAAATGCATATAAATACCTGTAAACCGATCTCTTAGAAATCTATATAATTATATTAATCGATTTGAGTGTTTCCTATTTTGTTTATTCATAAAATCAATATAAACACACGTAGTTATAGTAATACACTGTGGGTACACTGTAATATACAGGGTGTTTCAAAAATACACGGCATAATTTCAGGTATGTATTTCCCACATGTAGACAATCAAAATAGTTCATTACAACATATGT
>JAFIDM010010028.1:11905461-11932429 GCA_023159025.1 Thereuonema tuberculata | reverse complement strand
TTATTAGCCAGATTTACCCATACTGCTGATCTACTCGAAGGCGTGAAAAGGTATTGGGATCGTACCCGCACCCGGGAGTGGGATCTCACACAAACAAATTACAATAAGAAAATCACTGTAAGTAGTACAGTATCAAAACCTTGGTGAGCCAAAGCTAGGCACAGACGGATTTAATAAAAGGACAATAAGAACGAAACAGTTGTCCCAGATTCCCGTTTGACGATAACTGAATAAGTAAATGAAATGTGCATTTTCTTTATCTCTTTGTCATGTTTCATTTTTTGCACGTTAAATGTTAAATCTATTTTCAAAAAAAAAAAGAAATGAACGCTAAGAAAACTTCTTTTTTAAAATTGTGGAAACTTAAAAGAAAGTTTCATCTTTTATACATTATCGTGCTTGCCGAAAACAAGACAAGGCTATTTTCAGATTAAGGGTCCCTCTTAGCCTTTGCAAATCCCCGGGCAAAAGGTTTTTTTTTACAGGGCTTCTTTCTAAAAAGCAATTAAAAAATGTATTGCAAAAATCATGAGCCTGTCTGAGGTCTAGTGATTACTTGTGGAAGGTTAAGAATAATGGATAGAGAAAAGATATTTCAGAATTTAAGGTTGGTACTGAATATCTTGTAACAATACACAAGGTTCTTGCACACATTAGAAATCATTTATGTTAATATTAGATTTATGGTTTGTAACAGTGTATTCAGCCAATAATATACCACTGTATTTTCAAAATTACTCATGGTAACAGCACAACTTTCTTTTCTTACAATGAGATTTTTTTACTCTTTCGGTTTTTTTTTTCTTAAATTCTGAAAACGACAAAAATAAGAAGCCTACTTTCCATTTCAAATTCAGTATCTGCTGAATCCAAACCGTTTACATTTTTTTGCAGTTTTTTTTTTGGCGTTATCCGTATAACTTACTTACGTTGCATTAAACCGGATTAACTTAACTCATATCAAACCGCCCGTTAATTAATGGATTATATAAAAGGGGATTGAAAATTTATTGTTTAAGACAATCAGAAATTAACGGAAACAGATTAGCAATCCATTATTTAGATTCCAATGCACTTCTATGGGCATATTTGTCTTGCACTAATTTCTCGACAACGATCAACGCAGACTCATATTGATTCTTTAGATATGCACACTAAGATTCAAGAAGATCCATTCCGTGGTTCAAAGTATACTAGTAGGAGAGGAAAAATACACATATAGAGATATGATAACGCGCAATTTTAAAAGGATTATTCCACATCGTTTTATATCAAAGAAATCCAGTGGAAGTTTGGCTTCTAATAGCAGCTTTCCACGCTCTCAAAAACTTGCCTCAAATCTGCAAGTGGCTCGAAAAACTCCCCCTTGCTCTAAAAACCTGCCACTTGTTCTAAATTTAGGCACGTGTTAGACGTCAGTCACAGCAGCGCGAGTAGCGGCAAGAAATGAAAATTTAAAAAAATTGTGGACATTAGTTGGACTGACGAGCTAACTTTACTGATTGACCTTTATAAAACGAAACCATATCTTCTTTTTCTTTATTTTTTTCTTCGTCACTGCTGTCGAAAAAATCAGGCATTGACGACAAAATTAAAGCTGAAAAGCCAGCATCTTCATTGCTTCCCTGCCATTTGCAATGACGATATCAACGAGAACAAAACTAGAGTTGCCAAATGAAGTTATCTTCACTTGTAAAGCGATACCAACATCGGCCAGTTGGGACTGGCAAGTGACAAGTTTTCGAGCGCGCTGAGGCAAGTTTTGGAGAGCGTGTAAAGCAGCCATAATATTTCTTTACGGAAAGCCTAAGTACATGTCAAGTACGTTCAGGGACTACCTATTAAATTACAAATACTTGCTTAATTAGATCGGTAATAAATTTCAATTTTGTTGAAAACAAAAAGTTAAAATTCCTTTAAGTTACCTAAATGCAAATAATTTTAATCATCTGAAAAGTATAAGGATTACTAAATGGATTAATGAGTATTGTTATAGATCATTTAGTTCATTTCTTAAATTTTTCTGTGGAACTGTTCATTACTTAATGGATTCCTCCACTGCGAACCTCATGAAGTAAAAATCAAACAGAAAAGATAGATCGTGCCTTTTGGTAAACATATATACGAAGTTTCAAGATGATCAAATTACTGATTCAAAAGTAATTCCAGACTGATTTTTTGGGGCCTTGCTTTCCTGAATGCCGTTTTAGACGTGTCATTTCAGTAGATAATCTGTAGCTATCTGGTGATGGCCAAGAGATTGCCTCTGTTTCTCTACTATAGTACAGGATCTATTTTCAAAGCGGATTGCCATCCATCTGTAGTAGTAATCTCACACCAGCGCACCTGGATATCGAATTGTAGAACTTATAGTCTAATCGCATTTGTGTCTGTTTAATCTAAATTACTTAGTACAAAAGTGATTGTCACGAACAGCATACACAATATTTTCGTGTATGCTTACGATAAATGTACATCATTAATCAAAAACATAACAGAATTTTGCTCTGAAATCTGAAGCGGCAAGCGGATTGAATTCTCGAAAACATATCGTCGCTGGTCGAGATTTAACGAGAAATATCTACACTGAAACTGAAGAAATACAAAAATATAAAAAAAATGAAATACATATTTCATGTTTTAATTAATTGGAAACATTCTCTCGCATTGAATAAACTGATGCATTGAATAAACGACTTTCATATAAATTAATGTTTATTTTCGTAAGTAAAACGTATGTATATCGGTAACTTACAAGTGTAAATTTTCCATCAGATGGAAAATGAAATGGAAGAGTGTAAGACAGAGTTTTAAAGTTTCTTTATTTTTTAACAAAAAAGGGCGATCAATTCCGTAGAACCTCAAAGACAATCTTAACAAGAATCGTCGATGTCCAGCTATGTTTCTGCACAAGACATTAATTAACAAATTACCCTATTGTAGTTAATAGTGGTTTAAGTTGCATATTTCGTGACATTGTCAACCGAATTCTCTCTCTTCTATCAGTCATTATTCCGCTTTGTAATCACAACTTCCCCTGTACATTTCATTCATATTCAATAAACGATTTTTTTTTTTTTTTTTTTGCAATTTATTATTTGTTACTTAAGTTTTGATCACCAGTGTACAAGATTTAATTTAAATGAATTGGATTCTCTCTACATTCTGAAAGAAGTATTCAACTAATTCATAAATTATAAACTCAAGCAGAAAATCCCCTTGTTGATGACTTGGACAATGACTTTATTTTTCCATTCCACTTCCGGGGTTGCTATCTTGTTCCGGTCTGTCTGCGGAGGTCGGATCTCATCCACGATTCGTATACGAGAGACAAATGAGTCTTTACTACAAAGAAATCCGGGGATGGAAGTCATAAAAATGAATGAAATTAGTGTAAGTCCCAACTTAATGAATGTAGGCCGTACTTCTTTTAATGCATAACATTTTAATTAATTTTTAACAGTCACATTAACACATGTCTGGAGGGAAAAAAAACAACTTAAAATCTTAAAGGACTTTTAATTTGCAACGTTAAGACAAGAAGGCCAAACTAAAGGTTAGGAATATAACGTTATATTCTGTTTAGGTTCAGACCAAAATCGTAAGTTTGTTAACAAATGTATCATTCCTATATTTTTCCTTCTAAAATCGAACGTATATTCAGTTCTACCATTCACCCTCGATGAAATAAGAGATATGTTGGCACTATCTTTAAAGTAGAGAATTTTTTTACATCCTTACCCTGTTATAATTGTAAGGATTCTTTAAACTCGTAATTAAATTTTCATTGCAATTTAAAAATTTATTATTATTGATTTGTTTAAAGTTCTTATATTATTTGAAAGCTTTAAATAAATTTTAAGTTTTAAATTTTATAATTTTATTAATTTTTGTCTATTTGGTTTGTTAAATTCCAAGATTATATAGGACAATCAATTTATGAAATGGGACAAATCTTATACTAATATATAAAGCTGAAGAGTTTGTATGTTTAACGCGCTAATATCAGGAACTACCAGTCCGATTTGAAAAATTCTTTATGCGTTAGATAGCCCGTTTATTGAGGAAGGTATAACACCACGCTACGACCAATAGGAGCAGTAAACATAAACGTCAACCAACGGGTGCAACGGCGGCGGGGCGGCTTAACCGCACGACGAGAACCGAACATTAACGAGAAGGGCCGAATTTAACGCTGGTGACACCGCACAACAGCTATCACCGCTGGCACAGCTCGTAACAAATATAATAAACACTAGATAAGTTGCAAATCCCTACTCAGTTCTTTTACGGAATTTCTTTCATATTTGTTCAATAAAATTTATTCTCTCGGAATATAAGGAATATACATAAGAAATATACGTATTATAATTTTTGGAAACAAATCCAGGCCTCATTTTACAATGGAAAAGGGCTGGTTGAACCCTAGGGCCAGTCAGGAGGAGAAATAACCTTCTAATTATATGCCTAGTATAAATAAAATTTTGCTACTTGCACGAAATTCCTAAGGTTTGAAGGATGAGAAACTATAAAGAAGCTTAATATTTTCATATTCCAGCAGTCGTTCAAATTCCTAAAGGCGTGACTTTCGAAATCAACATCAGTGCAATTCGCATCACATGTTAAAAAAAAGGAGCAGAATTCGACTTTAGGACCCTCTCAAGAAAAAGGTAAAATTCTTTTTTAGCTTTTCTGGAGAAGCATATCAAGGAGGTAAATGCAAACATACATATGAAATGTAAACAGTTGTATTCGTGTGAAAAGAAATATAAGTCCACTTCGTGAACTGAGGTTTTTATTTTTTTAAATAAACATGTCATAATTATAAGGAATGCTTACATCGTGTCTCTGGGATTTTAATCAAACTTGGCACGTATGTTGAGAATGCTGAACTATGCATATGAACCAAGTTTAGCATTCTTACCAACAAGGGGAGGGAAGTTAGATGGGGTGGGGGCCAAAGTTTTACATGTAAGTTCAAATAGTTTTTGACCTTTTTACCATACAATTTAGCTGATAAATGAAAGAAACAATGTTAATTCATTTTTTCAAGTTATTTTTTGAATAATCAGTCCGAAATAATTTAATAAAAAATACCGCACCAATACTGTTTCGTATTCGAAGAATGGATTGCGTTTCTTGTCCGGCTCATTTCAAGAGGCGTGCATGTGTTGCAGTTGGTACGAGTAGGCGTAGTGCTTCGACCATTTGGTGGAAAATGCCCAGGAACAAGAATTTCATTATCATAATTACTATTATTATATTATAATTAGCTATTATTAATTTCATTATTAAATTTAGTTTTATGTTCAAGTTTTGATACTTTTTTTATTACATTATATTTACAAATTCAGTCCTAAAAAAAGTTGCTCCCTTCGATAGGCCATGGCTGGCCTGTGGGATCGCGGGAGGTCAGGCTCCCGCAGCTCGACCAACGGGACGAAGTTGGGGCCGGGGGATCAGCCCGACGCCCGCCCGCCTTTAACTCCCGGGAAAGAAACCCGGTACCCATTCTACAGAGGGCTGGGTAGACCCTAGGACCCGTTTGGAGGAGAATGGAGCGTGGAAAAATTCCCGCCCTCCGCCGAGGCCGGGAATCGAACCCGCGACCTCCAACCCGCAGCCAAGCGCGCTGACCACTCGGCTACCGGGCCCTAAATTCAGTCCTACTAGATTCTTATAAAAGAATATGAATCTGTCTGTAGGTTCAATGCGTTAATATTTTTACATTAGAAACCAGAATTATTATTGTTATATTAAGGGAATAATAATTTATACAATAGAGATAAAAAGTATTTAACATTACAGTTATGGAGATTATGTAAAATACAAAAAAAAAGTGCAGTGAATACCAGAATTATAACAATTTATAAGTTAAACTGTGCTACTAATAAGTAAGAAAATAATAATCTTACAAATAAGACAGTGAAAAAGTTATTTAACGAAATTATATAGAAATTATAAAAATGATACAAAGAAATATTTGTAAAAGGTATACAGTTAAAATAATTTAAATTTTAAAGTTATGAGAGCTAAACCATATAGAAACTGAAGTACCTATGAAAATACCCACAAAGTATACCCATGAAAAATGGTATTTAATCTTTTTTGGATTTATGAATTGTTTTGTATTTTGCTATATTTTCCATCTGATTTTACTAGAAATAATTTTATATATTACTACAGTGTAACCTCCTTTAACGGACACTCCGAATAGCGGACACCTCTAATTAGCGGAGATTATTGCGGGTCCCAGTCCCTTAAAATAGGACATTCCATGTTATCCACTCCGAATAGCGGACACTCTGAATACCGGACAGTTATTTTAACTGTAAAAATGTTTTTTTTTTTTTTCGATTAACATTCCGACAAACACATCATGGTTGTAATTACATCGGTGTCCCTATATTGATACATTGTATCGGTGTCCCATGATTCAATGCTTGAATCTGAGACCCCCTTTTTTTCACTGCAGTTGCTTTGTAAATATCAATCCCTCATAAAGCTATCCTAGTGTTGATTAAATTTAGTGCGAATTAAATTTAGTGCGTCAAAAAGGAAGAGATTGGCACTGAAAGAAAAAAATTGATGTTCTTGAAGTTGCTGAAAAAGAAAAGCTGAGTGTGCCTTGTCTTACTGAACGTTTTAAAGTTGGAAAAACTCAGATAAGTGAACTTTTGAAGGACAAAGATGAGAATAGAAAAATGTGGATGGTGAATTCAAACGAAAATTTGAAGAATTTGAAGTTTCGTAAAACTGAAACAAGCAAAATCGACGAAATGGTGATAAAATGGTTCCGCTTTGCTCGTGCAAAGAATATTCCTATAAGCGGTGTTTTCCTTCAAGTAAAAAAACTAGAGAAGTCGGTCAAACTTTAGAATTGGACATGTTTAAGGCATCAAATGGATGGCTAGAAATTAATTTTCTATATACTGAAATTATCTTTATCATTATTTTAAGTAAGACAAACGGATTAGCAATCATTTAAAAAGGAATATAGTAAATAATTTGCAATTGTTCATAATATCTCATATCGCAATGATAATTGTAGAAATTTAATTAAGATTGTACGTAATTTTTCATTAAATGACATGCTATAAGCTAAAAAATTAAAAAAAAGGAAGTCCTCCCGAATAGCGGACACCTCCCAATAACGGACAAAACTTCCGGTCCCGTGACTGTCTATTATTCGGAGGTAACACTGTATTACATTTTTTAATTCACTTACATTATATATTTCACTCTCCTTTAAATTTTCTTCGATTTCTACATTTTTTATAAGTTCTTTTTAGATTTCTAATAACAAAATTGTTGTTTCGATTTTCGTAGTATATTTGTATAAAATTATTTCTTGAATTATTTTCTTTACTACTATTGTTATATTCTTTTTAATTCGTAGAATTTTTTTATTATTAAAAGATGCATTAGTCTTTCTCTAGGAATTAAAATTTTCTATTTAATTTTGATTTCATTTTTTTCTTGGTCAGTGAGAGCGTTGTAGTTTATAAATATGCAGTTAATGATTCCATTCAATATTCTGTTATTGTTATTTATATTCGTATTATTCAGATGTATCTAACAACATAAACCATAATTTAAAAGCGAATCAATAAATGATTTGTAAATTAAAGTTTTATATATTTTATATTTACTCGAAAAATATTCTTTATATTATATATATATTTATTCATACAAACATGCCTTGGGCTTTTTTTATTAGATTATTTCTGATGGATTATTCAATAAATAATATGAATACATGAATTAATATTGTATGGTAAAAAGATAAAAAAAATATGTTTTTAATAAACTTACATGTATAACTTCTCTCCCATTGTTGGTGACAACGCCAATCTTAACTCAAGTACATAGTTCACCATCCTCAACATATGTGCCAAGTTAGATCAAAATCCCGTAGACACGGTGCTGACCATGTCCTTGTTAGTAACCTCATCAATGAATTTAGTTCTACTAAAATTCGTAGTAGAGAAAAGTGCCAACTGTCATTCTTCATATGTGTATCGGTCAAATAGAAAGTGGGTTGCTTTCCATAAATTTTCATTAACTAAATCCTTTTTAAAATATTTCGTCATTCTATTGCATCTTATTGCAAGGAAATAATTTCTAAACATGAAAATCATTTTATCTCTGTTCTTTTTTTGAAAAATTAAAAAAAAAAAAGCAAAGTTATTCTCAAGATGCTGGTAATTTTTATTTTATCTAATATGCTAATTTCTACTTTATAAAAGACTTTATTCTAGTAATGATTAAATTTCGCTTGTTAAAACCTGATAATGCTAGAATTTGTAATGCTAGAGTGAAAATATAGAATTTGCAAAAGTTTTTCATCAAATAAATTCTAATTGATACTTTAATTTAAATTTTGCAAATTCTCAAAGGGAATTATCTACTTTGCATTAAATTACAATATTCAAACATTAGATCAGTTCTCTTTAATGATTGTGATTAATTATGATAATTGCTGTTAAAGTAGTTTAACAAAATTATAATTAATAAATTTCACGATTAAATGTGCAACAGAAATAGAAACTTCACAGTAAAACATAAAATCACTAGTTTCTAGATAACTAGCTTAAAGTACACGGCGTTGCCCAGGGAAGGGGATTGAGTCCTAGTTTTCCCTCCTTCTCCACAAACCTATCACATCAAACATTACCCAATTATTCCAATTATTACAGAAAAATATCTGTGTAGTTCCCATAATCGCCACCAGATCCTTTATGTGGCGCTATTTCAGAGATTTCACCTCTTTTCACCCCCTTGGTTATGGTTAACCGGGTTCCAAGGTAACCTGTATTTTCGAAGGATAGTAGAGAGCATCTATGGAAAATCTGGTTCTGATCAGTCGAACGGTGTAAAGTTGTTTAGAGAACATACAAACATACAAACTTTGATTTTTATATATGTATAGGTTAGAGAAAGAACCAGACTTCAGAATTGGCCAGTGCACAGAAGACAAAGAAAAACCAATGAACAATTCATTTTCGTTACTGCTAGTACCGCTGATTGTCCAAACCAAAAATACAGAAGATAATTTAGATTTTCATTGGTCTTGTTCATTACGAGTCGTTAGTATTAATCATTGATTTTCGAGTATAGATCCGGTAATTATGATTGAATAGCTACAAACTTGGCTACAACCTGTTCTAGGTTCTGATTTTTCCAGTTTTGGTTATGATAGCTCAAACCGGTTCCGACTGCAGAGGGAATAACTTTCCCATCAACTAGAAACAAATTATCTCTCAAGATATAGAGGTAAATTGTTTAAATTTATGAAAATAGACAATTGTTTTCGTACTTTGTTAAATTACGTTCTCCATAATGAAGAACAATAATCATGCGGAGCATATAAAACTAAAAAATAATATTATTAAAAATTTTTAATAATATATGTAAGCATAAATAACACAAGCTCTGCAACACAATACATTAATCTTACAAAATACATATATCAGTCATGATTCTACAGAATTCACGTTTGCCTGTGCTTAGAATATACTTAAACTGTGTATTTGTTAGTGTTTCTGTGTGTGTGATTTTAAATTAGATAAAAAAAAAATTCGATCTTTATTAAACTCCATATTTAAGAATTAATTAACAGTTTTAACGTGCAGGTAAAACCTAATTAAACAGAGACCATAATGCATCTTTTACACATATATTTACAATTAAAATTAAACCAATAAGACATTTCAGTTCCAGTTTTCGAACTTTTTCTTCAGAAAAATAAAATAAAAATTAATTCAAAATTTTAAGGGCCAAAAACATAAATAATTCACAGAAGAAAACTTTTATTACTTGCAAAAAGTTTCAAAAATTTTTAAATAAGCATCATTGGATTGCCTGCAAATATAGTGTCTGCATATTTATCTGATAGACCATGAAATTTAACAGCAAGCTAGATAATGTGACATATCAATTTATTGTTTGGATTTAGGTTTGGAATTATAATTAGGAAAAACTAACTTAGGTGTCCTTAATGATGAATGTTGCTAATTAAAATTCATTGTAACAATGACGTAACAGAAACAAAAGCATATAATCAGTGCCATTATTAATAACTTAACAGCAGTCGAGAAAGGCTGTAGAGCATAACGAAAGCTGGGATGAGAAACGGGACTTCGAGGCTTTGACACATGCATGCATGTGACACATGCAACAAAACACATGCATGTAAATACTCTCCAGATAGTTGTTTGATATCTAATTTTTTGTTATTTGAATCTATATTACTAAAATCTTTTTTTTTCTCTGTCTGTCTGCGCAATTGTTATGATTTGTGAAATAGAAATAATTTCTACAAGTTCGCTACGGGAATTGAATCTGCAACCTTCTGATTCGAAGTTAGACGTCTTATCCATTAGGCCACGGGGACTACATTCTAATCTCTATAAAAAATAAAAATATGTCATAGACGCACTCGCTGGTTCTAAAAGCAGTCGTGGGTTGGGAGAATCCACTTTCATCGGGTAGTTGTGAGAAAGCAGTCGCACGTTGGGAGAATCCACTTTTACCCGGGTTGCTAGTTTTTATTAAAATTTGGTAATTTCAGACTAACTATAATTATTTACAAAGACACAACAAACTTCAGTAGGACAGCAGCGGCATCACTCGTCTCTTCGGTCAACATTACGGCGCAATAAAACACAAGCTTTATTATATTTTGGGAAATAAATTTCGAGGTTATGGCAAGTCACGGGAAGGAATAGGTAGTTACAGATTCGCTTCCTTCTGAACTGTCACCTTCCACGGCAATTAATCTACTACAAAGAAAAAAAAAAGAAATATGCCTGACAAAATTTTAATTACCTCCTCTTGCTCTACGATTAAGCAAACATCCCAGAAGACCCCGCACGCATCAACAGAAGGATTATTCTAGATGAATAAAGAAAAAAGAGAAGGATTTCCACAAAGTCTCCTCAATGACCTTCCATGAAGACCTAATTACGACGCTAATACCTATCAGTGAATGTTCACTAATAATAGTAACTATACTAACCATACAAAGTCAGAATTTATGATGTATTTTGATATTCTTGAGGATGATTAACATATTAGATGTGGTTAGCAGAGTTAAAGAATTATAAGAAAAGTGAACATTGTTATTTATTGATTTAAAATAAATATATTTGTATAGCCATCTATTGATATTTATTAATTTTTTTTGATATTTTGGTGTCGCAATTGGAATATCCTTTTAAATAGATTTAAAATCAAGATTCTTATTATTATTCTCTCATCTTTCATGTTTTACCACTAAGGTGAGGGCCGAGTGAGTTCTAGCACCAATCTGAAGGTAAAAACAAACTATTGTTGGTAATGGAAGCCGATTCCTCTATCCAGTAATAAAGCACTTTACCGCTTAATTTACTAGTCCCACAAAGAAAAAAAAAAAGATGGTAGAACTTAAACTATTTTTTTTTCCTAAAATGTGATTTCTTAATTTTTTTTAGGTTATCTTTTTTTTTTTGTTTTTGTTTTTTTTAATTTTAAAGTCGTCAAAACTACAAAATAAAAAGAAACTTGTTTATTTGCAAAATTCTAATATTTTCTGAATACAAGCAAAAAAAAAAAGACAAATGAAAGAAATTTCTTTAAAAAAAATAAATAAAAAGTGAAGTGAAAAACAACAAAACCGAAAATGTAGATTTTTTTCTTGTTTTGAGTCATAAAAACTTTAACGAAATAAATTTATTTAATTTCAAATTGTAATATATCTACTGAATATATACATTAGAAATTTTCGTCTGCTGAAAATTATTAATTAAATTCGTATTCTTTTTATAAATTCTTAAATCGGATTCATTTTTATCAATAATCAACATAAATAATCGCAGTGCAACAGATTAGCTAAAATTTAATATTCAATGTTTAAGATAATAAAAAATTAAAAAGAAATAGGAATCCGTTGTTTAGATTCCAATGCTTTTCTCTCGGAATTTTCGTCGTGAATAATATTTCAACAAGGACTTGCAAGAGATTTCAAATATAAAAGTTGACTATTTTCTAGTTCTCGAATATACAGGGTGATTCATAAAGTGCTGTAAAAAACTCAACGGACTCGCTACACTTTGTTTTTATTTATTCCCCCCACCCCTCCAGGGGCTCCTTTGTGTTTGAAATAAACCCAACGGACTCACTACAATTTGCTTTATTTATTCCCCCACCCCCTGGGGCTCGTTGTGTATGAAATAAACCCAATGGAGTCAATACTCCATTTAACTTAGCCTATTCTAATCTCGCTTCCCTTTCCTTGCTCTTCCCGGTTGTGAAGGGTGCTAATTAGACCATTTTTTTTCCATAGGGGCAGAAAAAAGACTAAAATGGGGACCCCATCATCAGACTCAGAATCACACGTTCGATCCGGAAATCCATACTCTATTTTCCTTTTTGTTAAACCGAATTTTTCAGAAAAATATTTAGATGTTCGTTCTTTATAGGCCTATTTTTCCAGTACTTTATGAATCACCCTGTACATATCCAATTTCAATAACATCAAAGGGGTTCAAAAGTTATTGAGGGGGAGGGTGGGGGAAGTTACACACAGACTGACTGACTGATCTGATTATCTTAATTGAAATCAGGCTAAAAAGAAACATACATCAGAATAAATTTTAACTTCAGCTTAACTAGTCTTATGATTGGAAGATTCCATTGCAATAAAATTAATCATTCACCTACGATATAAATAATTACCTATTTAATAATTCACTTCCTTCCACTTCTCCAAAATCTGGAAACTACCAGAAAAATATTAATAAGTCCAGTTTACGAAGTAGAAACATTGTCTGAAGCTATATCTTCGTTTTGTGAGTGCACCACTTTTCTGGTTCTGATATGATATCTCCCTGAACTTACGATGCCCCGGAGAATCATCCAATTCTGTTCAGGAAAAGGTAAGAAAAAAAAACCCCCACAAATCACTGTTCATCTTTTTTTGCCTTCATAAAGCATTAATTGTAGGGGAGGTTGATGCTTTTTTTTTTTAAACTCAACCCTAACTTTCAACTTAGTGTCTTTATCGTCAATAAAAACATGATTTACTACATTCCTATAGGAAGTTAACTTTGATTTATTTCATTGATCGACATTTTTATTTTTTTTCTAATACAAATTTTCTTTTTTTTTCCATGCTTTTAAGAGATTGTACTACATCATAATTTATTCCCGTATATTTTTCTCTTGAGTATTACGACATAGGTTGTTTAAAATATGGTAAGAAAGTGTTTTTGTTTCATTTTTTTTTTCTTTTAGGTAAATAGTTCTAGATGCTGTTAAGGTAAATCAACTAAAAGAAATTACATCAGAAATTCAAATTTAACGAAGCAGTGAAGAAATTTTTGCAAAACATAAAATACCTGAAGAATCATCAAGTCTTTCTTATTACTCCTTTTATTATTTATAATTTTTTTTTAAAGTCGCGACACCAATACAGAGGAAAAGTTTCCTGGTATATATAAATTATATTAGCTGCCAATAAATGGTATCTTCAGATTTGCCATTTGCTAACATTAATTATCGACTACTGCCATAATTGCTTAATCCAATAGCCACATCAATGCACGCGCAAATGATAATGCATTAATAAATGCGTTTAAGATATCCATAGGATTTTATTGTTTTTGCATCTACTAGTTTCGTGTGCGAGTTTTTGTCGCCTTTTCGTGCAGATTTCCTGGCAGGAGTACGTTAGGAAAAAAAAATTAAATTAAACAAAGTCAGATAGTTTTCTGTCCATATATATGCCAATTTTCAAGAAGATCCATTTGCCGCTTCAGAAGTTATCAGGGGAGAGACCATAGAAACATAAGCACAAGGAAAACATACCAGACAGTGATTTTATAAGCTGCATGTTCCTTAGAGTACTGAAACATATCTGCGCTGGTATCGCAAGCTATCGAATTGAATAAGGCAGAAAAAGAAAGAATGCCCCAGGATAAACTCTTGAAGCTATCTAAGAATTAGAAGCATGAATGTTACAGTTCGCAAGCTTTCGAAAAACCATGACAAACTCCAAAAATAACAAAAAAAAAGTTATTAAACTTACCACAATCTTTCATCTTTGTCTCATTTTTCAACTTTTGTACTGTGGTATGGTTGAATTAAAATTATGGGAGTTATATCTGTCAATGTAATGCCTCAGAAGATTATGTTTCACTTAAACTTATATGGGAAAAAACCGAAAAATTCCAAAGTTATTGAATTGAACTTACACAATTAAATTTTGAGGAATGACTGACAGGAATTATTTCTTTGGGATATGACATCTTTAAGTCAAAGAACAATAAATGTACAAACAATTGAAAATAATTTTGTACATTTTCACCTGCAATTTGTAGTCGACGGTTTTGCATATTGCTGTAGGTTAAAGAAAATTTTCTGGATGTTGTTTTTTGCTGGTTTTTTTGGGGGGACTTGTGAAATGAAAAGTTTATTAGTAGGCAATTTTAAGGATGAACTTCCTCTTTATTTCTAGAACTTTATGAAGATTTTAACGTGTGTTTTATTATACTTATATTAAGAAACAACTATGACTTACACACAAATCAATTCATTTAAGAAAAATTTAAAAATAAAACATGCTAAAAAATACAATACATTAAAAAGGTCCTAGGATAGTTTCGAGGAACATATTCCCCATCATCGGCAAGATCAACTAGAACTTTTTCTAGTTTTCTAGAACTTTCAAACGAAGTTCAAATAAAGATCAAAAAGAATCATATGAGAAATTTAAACAAATTACAACTTTCAAAAATATCTTAGTCTTAATAGAGAGAAGTCTTTACAATTCAAATGAATAAAATAAGGAAAGTTCTTAATGTATCTTCTAAATGAAAATGATGTCTTAAAACCGAAAAAACCAAATTGAGAAGAAAAAGAAAGAATCTAAAATGCAGATAAAACTACAAATTTGTTATGGTATCGCCTGAATTTGGACTTCTTCATAGATCGACTAAATTTTGTAAATTTACACAAGTGTAAATAAGAATTAAAACCTTTCTGGAATATCCTAGAAACTATCTCAATACGACTCACAATAATGAATAAATGCATATTTGTTCAGAAAAAAAAAAAAACAAAGAAAGAAACAAAACAAAATAAACACCTTTTGCTTTGTACAGCTAATGCTTGGAAGCGCTAATGTCAGGTAAATCTCCTGTTAATATGATATTATGACATACATGGTAAACGGGATATAAATAAAAATAATATAAATAAAAATTGGCCTCTACAGGAGGCATGATCTTGAACGAAAAACAATAGCCACTATAATTGAAGAGCTAAAGCAACGTGTTGTTGCAACAACTGCAAAAATACAAAGATATGATGCGAAAATCAAAGAATTTACCCAAAATATGCAATTTAGTAAAAATCAGCGGAATTTTTACAAATCACTCCAACAAGGAAAAGAATCACAAAACAATGACGGACCAGATAAGGAGGAGACCTTGGCTTTTTGGAAAAACATCTGGGAGAACCCAGTCAACCACAATACAGAAGCTTCCTGGATCAAGGAGATTGACAAGAAGAACAAGAAAAAGAAAAATAAGCAAATGGATAACATCACAATAACAGAAGAAATGGTCCAAAAGCATGCTAAAACAGTAAAAAATTGGAGTGCTCCAGGGCCTGATGAACTACATGGGTTTTGGCTAAAGTACTTGACCAGTCTATATCACCGCATTGCAGTACAATTCAATAAAATGCTCCAAAGCACTATAACTGAGGATTGGCTAACACAAGGACGAACATTTCTTATAAAAAAGGACCTGGACAAAGACAATACACCCAACAACTACCGTCCAATCACCTGCCTTCCAACAACTTTTAAATTATTCACTAAAATTCTGGCCACAAGAGTCTACAATCATCTAACAACAAACAGTATTTATCCTGTTGAGCAAAAAGGAAATTTCAAAAAGTCAAGAGGCACAAAAGACCAGCTGCTAATTGACAAGATGATACTAAAAAACTGTAAACGACGCCGAACGAATTTGAACATGGCTTGGGTTGATTATAAAAAAGCTTTTGACTCATTGCCACATTCTTGGATCAACAACTGCTTGGAAATTTATGGAATAAATGACAACATCAGAAAATTTGTGCAAAATAGTATGAAGCAATGGTCAACAACACTTATGGCAAACAACATTGAATTAGGCAAGGTGCAAATACGTCGTGGTATTTTTCAGGGTGACTCACTGTCTCCCTTATTATTCAGCATTGCCCTTATACCCTTGACCTCAATTTTACATAAAACTGGGCTTGGCTACCAAATTTCTACTCAGGTTGGAAAAGTCAACCATTTGCTTTACATGGATGACTTAAAACTTTATGCAAAAAGTCCAACTGAGTTAGAATCACTACTGAACACTGTGAGAATCTTCAGTGGAGATATAAAAATGAACTTTGGACTGGATCAAATGGAGATATAATAAGGTCACTTAATAAGGAAGACCCATACAAATATCTCGGTATTTTAGAAATGGACAACATCCTGCATGATAGGGTCAAAAACCTTACTAGATCAGAGTATTTGAAAAGAGTTCGAAAGATTCTAAAATCTAAACTCAATGCTGGAAACACTATTCGTGCAATAAATACATGGGCAGTGCCCTTAATTCGATATCCAGCGGGAATTATTGACTGGACAACTGCTGAACTGGAGACACTCGATAAAAAAACACGAAAACTTCTAACTATACATCACTCATTACACCCTAAGAGTGACATTGATAGACTGTATTTGCCACGCACCATTGGAGGTCGTGGTTTATTACAGATACAACAAACTGTTGAAGAGGAAAAATGTGGCCTCCGTGACTACATCAACAACAGTAATGAAAAACTGCTAAAAGCAGTTAAAACTGAAAATTTCCTGAAAGCCACCAAATCCAAAATAGAGTACAAAAAAGACCAGTACAATACTCGACTAGAAGCTTGGAAAAATAAGCCCCTTCATGGGGCTTTCTTCAAAAAAATCGAACATAAACATGACAAAAATATCATCTGGACTTGGCTAAAAAATGGTACATTGAGAAAGGAGACTGAGGGTCTGCTCCTTGCTGCACAGGAACAGGCCCTTCAGACCAATGTTATGAAGGCCAAAATACAAGGCACAAGCACCAACAGCCTTTGCAGACTGTGTAACAACCGAGAAGAAACTGTAAATCATATAATCTGTGAGTGTTCTACAATTGCTAACACAGAATATAAAAAGCGACATGACGATGTAGCCAAGAAAATACATTGGGCACTATGTCGTAAATTTGGATTCCATACATCAGAAAACCCTGGCATCACAGTATAGAAAAGGTCTTGGATAACGGGCAAGTTAAAATCCTCTGGGATTTTCGTATTCAAACAGACCAGCATGTAACAGCTAATACGCCTGATATTACATTAATTGAACAACAAAATGTGACCCTAATTGACATTGCCATCCCTGGGGACTGTAGAGTCCAGGAAAAAGAACTGGAAAAAATCAACAAATACAGGGCTCTGGCACTTGAAATTACACGAATATGGAATAAAACAACTACAGTGTTGCCAATCATTGGTGCACTAGGAACACTATCACTTAAATTTATGGACTATTACACCAGACTTGGAGCACCAGCAATAACAACAGCTGAATTACAAAAGACAGCCATCATTGGCACTGCGAACATTTTACGTCAATACCTTAGCAACACTTAGGCCCCTGTTTGAGGCCCGTGTTGCCTAAGAAAATGCCAGTGATTAAACGTGATTTTTTGTGTTTGTTTGGGTGAACGTTTACACTGTGTAACTATTTTTTAAAAGAGTAAATTTGTTATATATATATATGATTTGTGCCGAATTGAAATTTTTAGAAGGTGTAGTATATATATCTGACAAATCTATAAAATGTGACATATGTACTTACATGGTAAATTTGGCATTTATTTGTATGTAGTGAATGTGGTATATGACCATGATGGTATATGTGGAAAATGAGACATAGGCTCTGTGCATAATGTGTTAAATGAGTGGCATATGCATATTAAAAAAGAAACTTACCCATCTGAGGATTGTTCCTGGTTCAGTCACTACAATTATAGCCGGGCAATGTCTGGTGAACTTGTAATGCCAGGAACTGGGGATTTCTGATTCCTTTAACACTTTAACTCCAGGTTTTCTGATTTGCTTCAGACTTTCATAAACCTAAGTAATCAATAAAATGCATTAACTTAAAACTCATATTAAGTAATATTACATTTTCAAACTAATCAATTTTAAATAGAAATTATTCAACAATTTTTCGAGTTCACAAGTACATACTTCTGTTACTTAGTATCAGAATATACAATTTTTTGTGCTAATTTTACAATCCATATTTATAAAAGAAAATAATGGACTTTTCTGTCCGCTAGTCCTCCGAAATCTTAAGACACAGAAATACAGATAAGGTGTGAAATGTTAGGTATACTATTGAAGATGCCTATATTTCATTTTTCATTGACGTGAGTCATCCGTGAGACAGGTGAGGTAAGATGAAAGGCTAAATGTTCATTTTTGGTGGCTTCCCGTCACACATTCACTGCACACACCCGACGAGCACGTGGCCTTGGATTCCGAGATCATTTCCTCAGTCAGTAGAGAAGCCACTAAAAATTGTGGGAGTTTCTATATTTATATATACAAAAAAAAACATGGTTTGCTAGTTTCAATGTAATAAAAATGTTGAAATTTGAGAAGTTATTATATAAAAATCCTGTTAGGATAAGAGATTAATGATAAAAATATGCTAATTGTAGATAATTTAGACAAAACATTTTCCATTTTTTTTAACATTTTTATAAAATAGATAATATCGCAGTGCTGTATGGGCAAGCGCAATTTATTACTGAAGAAAATAAAACGTTAAAAGCGGGATATTGAATTAAAACCTTCTATCGGGTTTGAACTATACAAAAATTATCTATCCGAAGTGGATATGTTAAATCCGATCTGATAACTGAACACAACTACCTTTTTATCTTCATTCTATTAACTACAGCTTCCGTTAATCAATTACTTTCCGGATTTAAACTACTGAAATTGGAGATCTAATTCTGCCGGACAGTTTCCGCAGACAATCTCCGGACTTTCCCCACTTTGCATTTGAAACTCGGCTTTTCTCTTAATTCTCGCCATTTACAACAAGTTCCAGTTTAAGAGCTTTAGCTATTGGCTTTCCAGTTGGAAGACATACTTAGTAGCATTTCGGCAACTTGATAGGATCCATAATGGTGTGAATTCGAATACAGGTAAGGTATAGGTGTTTCTTTCTTTCTGTTCCTGTGTCCGTAGGAAGACGGGGATTCTTTTGTAAAATTGCCTCCAGTCTTGCCTTTACAATATATCTATCTTTGTTTTGCGTTTATATGGCAAAACTTCATTGATATACACTAGTATTGGCTTTTCTAAGCCTAAGAATTCAATAATACACCTCGAAGAAGCATCTATTGATATTGTAAAATAAAATAGTACCAGAAAAGCTATTGTATCAGTAATAACTCGTTTAGATATGGTAGCAAATCAGCTTTGTAGTAAGACCGGAAGTGTAAAAGAAGTTATTCTTCTTTTTTATTTTTATTCTATCATTGACTGAGCAGGCGAAATTCAACATTTCTCTTTGCTGGTCTTTTTGTTCTCTTGTCTGGTTGTACACATATCACGCCAAAATGGCTGAACGAACTTCCACAGCATTTTTAGCTTCTTTGTGGACAAGCATCAGGGCCGTCGCGAGGGCGGGGCGACCGGGGCGATCGCCCTGGGCGCCGCGGCTAGGGGGGCGCCGCGGCAACGGCAAAAGGAGATTCTGTTTTTTTTTTGTTGTTGAATTGGAGATTCAGGGGGTGCCTGACGAAATCTTGCTCCGGGCGCCAACAAACCACGCGACGGCCCTGGCAAGCATAGACCCATTTAATTTGGTCGTTACCCTTCCCATCCAATCAGAAACAACTGTCTCCCGCAACAGGCCAGGTGAATTCTTTAAAATTTGGTACAATCCTTGTTTATGGTCCAAATTAAAATATGACCAGAAATATTTTGGTCTCTAATCCTCCCCAACCTCAATCCTCAAAGCTGACGCCTCGAAGCTCTACGCTCAGATATATTCGCGTATTGGCATTAGCATTATGTTTTTTTTTTTTTTTTTTAAGTGTAACAATCCTTTTAATAACCTTTTTCGTGCTTTCATGTGACTTAAAACTGATTGCAACTTAACTACATGCAGACTTCATTTATTTTATTTATAATACGGTATGTACAAATGGAAATTTGTTTGGGTGTCTTAACTTTTACTAATCATGGTTTTGGAAAATCTTGAAATTCATTTTTATTTTATTAGCTTTTTAAATAAATAATAATAATTAAAACATAAATTAACTTTATATTGCACTGAAAGAGAAAATAATATTTTTTCTGAACATTGAATTAGGTTTCGATTCTCAAAATCGAAACCGGATGCAAACGCAGTAAAACATTCCTAAGATCTAGCGCTTTACATACCTTTTCCAGTGCATGTGGTTCAGGATCAATCCCATAGATGGCGCCATTATCTAAGACTCTCACAATATCTCTTTCGTCAATGTATTCGTTAATATTGACCACTGCTTGATAATTAATTTCGGAAACGCCGTGATCAGAAGCAATCACAACTGTCACCTTAATAGAATGACAAAAAAAAAAACCATTAATAATAATAATAATAATAAAGGATAAAGATTGTTTTTTTCTTTGAAATATGCAAAAATAGTGCCTGCAAAAATGATTAAAAATTGCATTAAAAATGTTACCTCTTTATCGAGTCCTCTCATTCGTAGGTTGTCTAGCGCTTCTCGAAGTATATTATCAACATTCCTAATTGCTCTTCGAAATTCCGGGTTTTGAGAATTTATACCAAAAGTTTTAGCTAAATTATTTGGATAAGAGATAAAAAAAAAAGGATTATATAAAATAAAATCTCTAGAAATAAGTTTTATTTGAGACACCAAAATTATTAACAATTAAAACATTTTCAAATTATTTTCTTTAAACGGCCCGTCACAAAATGGCAGGATGATAATAAAAAAGAAATTCCAGTTTGCAAAAATTTTATTGAAAGTCAATTTTATAAAACTGAATTTTTTTTATCTAGTGTATATTATATTTGCTTGTTTATTTAAAATTTGATTTTTTTTTTATGTAATGTTGAATAAGTAAGAGAATGTAAAACTAAAACTCCTTTACATTGGAAATTCAACACCTCTTACAGCTTTTTACTTTAACGGCCTCCATTTATTCGTAGGGACGGACGGACGAACCTATTATATTTAGATTAGCTATACAGGGTGTTTCGGAAATGGTAGGCAAAGCGAAGAGATACGGGTTCCAAAGATAATTTTGAGTCGAAAATGTTCTATGACATTTTGTAGTACGGATCGTAGTTTTAGAGTTAGGAAATGAATGCTTTGGGAACGGTTCCTAATCAAAGAAAGCTCAGTTCTGACCATTTTCAGCATTTTCTTTAATTATTAAACCTGTTTTCAGTCATGACATTTGTTATTCGGATTGCTTTGTGTAATAAACCTAATTACACTTCCTAATGTGAACTGAGCTTTCTTTGTGTAGGGACCATTCCCAAAGTATTCATTTCCTAATTCTAAATCTGCGGCCTGTACATCAAAAAATCAGAACATTTTCGACTGAAAATGACCTTTGGAACCCGTACCTTTTCGCTTTGTCTACCATTTCCGAAAACCCTGTATATTATTTTAATGCTTATTATCAATCATCAGTTAGGTTTAATCATTTGATAAAGCACTAGGGATAGTATCGAATGCAAACAAACGTAGTGATTTCAATGCCTCTTTTTCTTAGGAATTTATGCTTATAAAAACCCACATATTTTAGGAAAAAAAAGGCTCCAAGTTTTTTCAGGAACTGATTTTATTTTGTTTAGTTTTCTTTTTTTTTTTAACTATTTTCAAATTTTTGTTTACTATTTTGCAATATAATATCACGTAATAAAAATGGCTCGTCAGGAAGGCTTTAAAAAAAAAAGACTTCTTCAAAAGTAATGCAGGTTATCAGTCTACCTGTCATCAGTACATGATCAACATAATATGCCACCATGTTGACAGCGTTGTGAGCAAATTTATCTATAGTTTGGCTGAGAGAATTCCTCCATGTCACTAAGGGGTCCTGCTGTTGTGGTTGTAGGCCTTTGTAAGGTTCGCATATATCCGGCCTCACATCATCGATGCCAGCCTCACAGCCAGGCCACCAGTACAGCTCAGTCCTCAAATTGCTTCTGGACGCCGTGATCCATAGAGGTTCTGCTGCCTCCCACCAGGATTGCTGTGGAACGGAGTTCTCGAGGTCCATGAACCAACCTTCAGTCACTTCGTCATACATCCGGTCACCTATGATACCATGGTCAGAGGGAAACCGACCTGAAAAACACGAAACCGTTATTAGCTACCTCCAACACAATCTTCAATTTTTATGGTAGTGTAAAATAATGGCATAAAAAACAATTGAATGACAAGTATTTTTTTTATTCCAATAACTGTTATTTAATAATATTATACATATATGCCATCCCTTCATAAGATCTAAAAAACACACACACATACACAAAAAAAAAAAAAAATCAATACATTGTCAACTTTCGGTTATAATAAAATGGTTTAAAATTTCGTGTTTTTACTTCATTAGTCTTTTGTACATTATTTATATAATAATTAATTTGAAAGATTAATCTGTTCAAAATGACATATAATTAACAGTGCTACACACAGTGCAACAATGCTCTAATTTATAAAATATAAAATAATTAAGTCGAATAAATATATTCAATTTCTAAAAAAAGTTGTTCCATTAAAATTAGAACAACATTGATAATACATAATATGTCTAATAAAGATAATAATCTTTTAAATTTAGATCTTTTATCAAAAATATAAAATAATTGTTAGAATTCTTTTTTTTTCTGTAACTTAACCCACAACATCAGCAAAAGGACAAACAGAATAAAAAGAAATTACTCATGTGATAAAGTTTACTACATACATAACTATTGTTAAAACTATTGTTAAAGAATAATCATAAAACGGCTAAAATTTTAAATCAAGAAAAAAAAACACAAAATGGCTAAAGTTTTCTTGCAGTTTCCATTTTATTATTATTTACTCTATTTTATTTTCTTTA
Source organism: Thereuonema tuberculata (assembly GCA_023159025.1). Lineage (NCBI taxonomy): Eukaryota > Metazoa > Arthropoda > Chilopoda > Scutigeromorpha > Scutigeridae > Thereuonema > Thereuonema tuberculata. The sequence goes on along the minus strand of JAFIDM010010028.1, from coordinate 11,909,209 downwards.
ATGATTTTTTTAAATAAATATTTAATTTTTAGTTTTTCTTATTTTTTAGTCTAATTATAGAATTACTTTTATCTATAATTTATTTGGAATTGATTTTTAGTTCAACATTCGAGAACACTTTGAATATTTGTTGTTCGCCAATTACACAAATCTTTAAGTTAGATTCTTAACTTACAATGTGAGATGGTTCATCTGTAGGTGCGAAAAATTACAGATTTTTTTTTTCGGGCACACTAGAAGACAAGGAATATTTTTGATATTTTTGAAAACAGAACCATACTTTTTTTGGTTGGTAACAATGGCGGAAAATCAACAATGATTAAAAGTAGCGCCTACATGAGTTTTCAAACTTAAAACAACTTTGTAAGACGTCCAGAAATTTATGGAAGATAAGGAAAGACTTAGTTTTATAAAGGATATATAGAAATAAAATTAAGCCTTTATTAATCAGTGCTTCTTTTTGTATATAAGTGTTGTAAGAAGAAAGGAAAAGAAATGATATACAAAGTATATCTTTTGTTTGTTTTTTGTGTTTTTTGCAGATTACAAAAACTAAAATTACTGTTTAGTGTTTGCAATAGTGCCATTTATCTCCTCTTCTACTTAGTAACAAAAAAAATATATATCCGAGTTCGTAGAAGAAAGATGGATAACGACTATTATTTTTTATACAATCTTGTAGACTTGTATCTTAGATATTACTCAAATGTTATAAGCAAAACAAAAATGTTTAATAAAATTCATTGTCAGAATCATTTGATAGGGACACTTCCCTAATTGAGCTTATCCATATATGTTAATAAATAAAAACATATTCAGGCGATATGGCCATCGGGCGGATTCCTCTACCGTTGTGGATTCCTGTACCGTTGTGAAGCGCCTCACAGCCCGTCAACGTGGAGTCATGGTTTGGGGTGCTACCAGCACCAACAGCCACTCACCTCTAAGTTAGTACGCATTATGGGCACATTAACGGCTATGTTGATGAGGTGTTGTGGCCCGTGTCACTACCATATCTGCAGGGCGTTCCAAACCAATGTTTCAACAGGATAACGCCAGGCTACATACAGCTCAGATCAGCCTATATGCTTTGCAAGGTGTGCAGATGCTTCCTTGGCCTGCCCTATCCCCCGATCTCTCGCCAATCGAGAATCTGTGGGACACGATTGGACGTCGGTTGAATATCCTCCCACCTCCACGCAATGAAGATGAACTGTAGGATCAACACCACATAGTCTACGATACCCCAGGACATTATTCGGACACTCATCGAATCGATGCCATGACGGGTTCAGCAATGAATCGCCCAAAATGGAGGTCCCACTTCCCAATGACCATTCTATATTTTAGGCCTTGTGTGAATCTGAAAATTTGGATCATTTGTTCTGCACCTGTTTGGCTATCTACGCATGCAGTTTGATCTGTTTTTGAGCATTCCTTCATGGTGTGGCATTTTCTCTGTCAGGCAGTGTATATTATACATATCTTCAAAGCAGTCAATGCTCATTTTTTTTTGCTATCATTTTTAACTTTCATTTTATTTTTGATATTAATGAAATTAACTACATTCGGTTGATTAGCATTCCGTTAATTCATTTCGTTGTGTATTAAATATCAGAACTTTAAAAAAATAAAACCAATTAAAAATGATAAATGTAACAGTGATTCTTTTAATGCTACTGAAAGGGTGCTTTTAATTATTATATTGCTATTAACAACTTTAATATTCCTGCAACAGTAGTTGTCAAACAGTGAGTCAGGAATCTTATGCTATTCCGAGCAGTGTACCAGAGTGGTCGCACGGTTCTAAATAAAAAAAGATTTTTAACCCCAATTTCATTCTTTTAATACATGGTAATATTTAATTTTTACTATGTGCTTATAATGACAGTAGGGCCACCGAATTGAAGATATAGGTAAAGAGGATCGTTAGCTTGAGAAGATTGAGAACACTGATGTAGAAGATATTTCAAATATAGGACAGAAAGTTTAGTACAGCAATAAATTATAAATTGTGATTATTTCAGTTTCTCTGAATTTGTACAACTGCGCATCATTTTCTTGGAAGTAATTAACTCTCTTCTATCTTATTATCGTTTTCCTCATTAAGAGGAAATCTTGTCATTAATGTATTTTCGACGAAGTCACTATTCAGTGCCTCATATTAAGTTATTAAATTTCAATTCTACTCCATTTTGAATAAATTAGCTATAGAATTGACTTAATACTAAGTTAATCTGTCAAATTGACTTAAAAATCTCACGAATCGGTTATTTTTCTATTAAGTAGTCTTACTTCGTAAGACTTCCACAACGAATTGTAGGTTTGATCGAACGTTCCTATTAATATCCTTTAATACGGATGATAAGGAAAAAAAGGATAAGAGAATTAAAACAGAAATAAGTTTTAGAATGCAACTTTAAGTAGAAATGTACGGAGCTGTCCGTCCGTCTGTCTGTCCGTAATCAAAACAACTCAAAAACTACCAATATTGAGAAAGATGAAATTTTAAAAGTACAGTAAGGTTGTACCAACAGACATTCTTATTGATTTTGGAACACATCTGACAAATAGATAAAGATAAGAAAGGCAGTAGAGCAAGTAAACTAAAATAAATTGATAGGAATCTTCGTAAAATCTTCGATATTATTATGATAAACACATATAAACTGTATATACTTTTCTTTGGAACAATAATTATGGAACAATCTCCGCATGCTGGTACACGAAACTTAGCAGGTCAGTTGTATTTTATGTATTTTGTTAATTTATAGCAACGTCAGAAATTAATTAGAGTATAAACATGTTTCAAAGTTTTCCCACTATTAAATTGTATTCTTAAAATACTCGTAATCCGAATCTCACTGAATTATCACCTCTATCACTTCCCACTCTTATCTACCAGAAACCTTCCAGAATTACTCAGGTATTTTAAATGGCATTACGAATATTATTTCGGGAGATTTTGGAAGACAAACCATGCAACCTAAAAAAAAAAAACTTTCTTTCCTTCTATTTTCTGTTTCTTCAATGCAATGGTGAGATACATTCTCCACCAACCTATCCTGGGCATTCCAGTGGCTCAACAACAATAACAAATAATAAGTCATCTATCCCTCCCACAAGTAAAATACCTTTATCACATCTGATAAGGAAACATTTCAACTGACAGTACGAACTGTATAGTTATATACAGGGTAAATCACAACACTCGTGTCAATCTTTTTTCTCGGAAACCGCAGGTGCTGTTTACGTGAAAGTTTTCATCACCAAATAGTACCCAAAGAATCGAATGGTGGGATTGTTGATGTCCGGTAGAAACCGGAAATGGGGGCTAATCGGAGTCAACTTTGAAATTTCAAATAGAGCATAGATCATGTGTGGTATCGCTGGATAGATCTTTTAATAAGAAACAACTTTTAAGAAAATGGTAACTACGGAAGGCACAAAGGAACCAAAAAAGATTTCGCACCCGTGCTGTCACTGGGGAGAGACTGGGACGGCCGTTTCGTCCTCTTTAGGACTCGTCAACTAGACAAACCTAGTGGGATTCTTATATGTTCGCACCTTCTGAGCCTGTCATCGATGGAGTGTGTCTGACTGATGAGTCCTAAAAATGACGAAACGGCCGTCCCAGACTCTTCCTGGTGACAGCTCGAGGTGCGAAATCTTTTTGTTTCCTTTGTGCCTTTCGTAATTATCATTTTCTTGAATTATTAGGCACAGAAAAATTTGTTATTACTGAAAT
>JAFIDM010010028.1:11885769-11905451 GCA_023159025.1 Thereuonema tuberculata | reverse complement strand
ATTGTGACTAAACAAGAAACGATAGAGAAAATAAGCTTTAGTAAAATTTGTTTATTTTCAATCCAACGATATAACACATGATCTATGTTCTAATTTAAAATTCTAAAGATTACCCCGATTACCCCCACTTCCGGTTTCTACCGGACATCCACAATGCCACCGTTCGATGCTTTGGGAACTATTTAGTAATGAAATTTTTAACGCGAACAACCTGTATTCTGTGTTTTTCGAGAAAAACAGGGATACGGGTGCTGTGATTCACCCTGTATAGTTATTTAATATTTAACTGTATAATAAATGGCTGAACAATATTTACAGATCATTACATGACACTACTTGTATTACATTTCCACATATCGTTCAGCTAACCATCGCAAAGTGACTGACTATGAAATGCCTTTAATATTAACGTTCGAAAATCACCTTCCTTTCGACATCACAAAGTTTATTTTAAATTAAAATTTTTAAAGACCCAACAAAATTATCTGATGTAATTATCCTTTAAAATAAATCTATGATAGCCGAAATTTCATCAAATCGAAAGAGATATTGTTTTGTTAAGACACTGTTTTCTTATTATCCAAGTGAACTTAAACTTTATCTGTACTTTTAAATATTTAAAATAATAAATTTTTAAATTGTGTACTTAATTACACAATTAATTTCAAAACTTCCTTTCAGGAATAAACTCGCAAAATTTCTCAATCTTAACAAATTTGCAAATATGTGAATTTCCGTTGACCAAACACTTTTTAAGTGATAGATTTTACCTCATCAAAAATAATCTAAGCATTTGACCAATGTCCGAAAGATAATAATCAAAGGTTTGTGAATATTTATTGCTATTTTAATATTCATTAATCGTATTTTGTAGAAAGTATTCCATCATTACAGTTCAGTTCATGAAAGAAGAGCTTTTGATGACGTAATTTCCTTGTAGATTGACGTTTCCAGGACGTAACAACGCCATCTATTGCTAAAATCCTTAACTGAATCTTATAAACATTACGAAAACATTCTGGTTTTTGTACTTTCTACAGTTACGACTACATAATAATAATTAAAAGTGAAATAATTACAAACGTTCCACACTATTCCCTTTGCTTGGCTATGCAAAGTTTGTCCTTTCTTGGTCACGCTTATGCGATCACAAAAGACGCCATCTTGGACTTACTGCTCGGAGTTCATGACTGGTTACGTTTGTTCCAACAAAATCGATCGCTACTTAATGACCATATATGGCAAACCCTTCTTTTTTGAAAACTACTATAGTGTATGTAAAGAATCTCAAATAGACAGAAACTCGAACTTAGTAAGCTTTACGTAACGTAATTGTCGTACCCAAATCATTGTTCATTTTCATCGTAATTATTATTCTTGTTGTTAGCATATATTTGAATGATAACATATACGAAAATTATGTTTTTTGTGTATATTTTACATATTACATTATAACAAGATGTAATTGATGACATTTTATCGTCTCATTTTTTTTTATTTTTTTTTTTATAAATTAACTGTTTGATGGTTTTTTGTTTTTTTTAAGATTACTATATCATTATTACTGGTTACATAACCAAAACCCCATCGTTAATAACATCAAGGAGTGCATTACAATTGTCTTACTCCATTTTTCTTCGCAGTTAAGGTTTGTTAAGTCTTCTGAGGATGAAAGATGACCTATAACATGTCACACTATACCATTAATTTGGCATTAAATTTTTTGAAAGGGGAATATGGAGGCTAAGAACAGGTATATAAAGGTTAATCACAATTTAGCTAACTACGACATCCCATTAAAGATACGTCCATCCTGTATTTCATCATTTGCTTTCGTTCGTAAAGTAACCTTCACCATGAAGCATGACCGTTAGAGTCACCGGTATGCATCCAAAGGAGACCAAGCTTACCACCCCCGTTCATGTAAGAAGTCACCAAGCGTGGACACTTCCTCTCATACAAGCTTAGATGGCCTTGCACGTAAGAAGAAGACCGTAGGTTTCTGAAGAAGAAAATTGTTCTAGAAAAACCATAAATGCTACTGGTGTATCTCAACCACTTCTTAAGTAATCGATCCAAATAATTAATCTAAAAAAAATTAAGAATTACCCTGTAGCTTAAAATTACACTTGAATTTTAACTTTTTAATTACTAATTCAATTAATTTGTATAAATACAATTTTATATGGCATTATAGGACATATAAGTAGATTAAAATTTATGATTTAATCAAAAGGTTAAATGTATGTTATATAAAACTGTACAGTTTCAATCAATTTTACCTAACCATCATCATCAGCGTGGAAAAATTTGAATGACAAACTTTAGGTAATATTTTGAGGAATACTCTGTTTTCTTTTTCTCCAAAAAAAAAATAATAATAATAAAATATTACCCTACTGCCAAATACTCTATTAAACTATTATATGTGATGGTCATTTTAAAATTAATTTAATAAAAAGGTTAAAAAATACTACATTAGCTGGATTGTTTATGTAACATTTTTTGTAATCTTTTTATTAAATTTTTAATTTTAATCTACATGTGATTTTGTAATGTTTATTAAAGTTACTTATAATAAAAACCTTTTACAATAGAATTTAAGATGAAAACATTTTTTAATACTTTTTTTTAAAACTACGATGAAAAACATTACAGAAGAATAAAAAATACGTATATATAACATAAAATTATAAACATATAACATAAAAATATATGTTTAAATAATCAATCATTTTTAAATAACATTAGCCTAAACGTACTCTTAAATTTATAAGTGTAGCATTATACTTTTTATTGTCCATCATTTTTAAGTACTATGTAACCTAAGTATATAAAAGATATGAGCAAAAAAAAAAATCAGTATATAAAAATACGGTAGACGATTATAAGTATAATAAGCACTGTATTTAAAGTTTTGTTTGTAAGCATGAGTCATATCCTGGCACTCCTTAGAAGATACAGTTGGCGTGACAACTTTCGAATCCCAGTAAGATCGCAAAAAGAAAAAAAAAAAAAAGATGTTCACAGATAAAAAGAAAATGAAAACGTATGATTAGAGAAATTGTAGACGATCGAAAATTCAGAAGAAAGAAAAAGTGAATGATTCAAAGATCAACTGAGGGTAGAGAAGAATGTACTTTCACGGAAGCAAAATTGGTATTTTTTCTTTCTTTCTCTATTTATATCAAATCATATTGAAAGATATCGTATTTTGACTCGTAAGTTCTTTTCTACTGATCCTTTAGGAACATTAATTATTAAAAGAAAATAATAAAAGCTCGAATTAAATAGATAATTAGCGGCATAAATAAATTAAAGCATTTTTTAATTTTTGCTTATTTTATGTCTTTCAAACCATATGTTTCTTTGAAGACTGAAATTCGTTATCGTTTTCTTCTTTAAATGTTCTTCTTTTTGAAAAGTGGATCCGGATCTTCCTGAAATTTCGCATGCATATTTACGGGCAATGTAATTTTTAATAATAATTGAATCTTTTTCTGTGGGATTTTTTGTCGAGAAATTAGCCCGAAAACATGATAAAAAAAGCGACAGGAAAACATCAAAGCCGAAACGATGAATTCTAGCGATTTATTATTAATCCTTTCAATAATCCACTTATTTGCGCCTTATTTGATAAGATTAAATTAATCGGATTTAGTGAACTTAAATAATGCAGATTTTAATTTTTTTATATTCGAAAATGAAAAATTTTTACTTTTTATTTATAAGATATTGAATTTTAAAATAAACAATGATTTTCAAAAAGAAAAGGAAAGAAAGAAAAAATAAAATAAAATAAAAGAAATTTTAAAGAATCAAATATGAAGGAAAGCAGGCTTTAAGTTCTTTCAGGAACCTTTCTTGCTAAAAAATTTTTAGCAACTTTTTAAAATTGTGAAAATAATAGAAAAGTTATCCTTTAAGTTAAACATTGCAAATTTTCCATTTATTTATTTTTTTATAAAACAAAATTTAACGCGTCGTCGTAAATATTATAAAGCCGACTATTTTAGACATCATATCAATATAACATAATAAAAAAAGTCACAACGTACGTTTCGAACCCTCTGCTTATATGGGTCCCTTGTCAAGTGTTGATCCGTTATCCAGATGTTCCGGAACATGGGATAAAGGATCCACACTTGACAAGGGACCCATATAAGCAGAGGGTTCGAAACGTACGTTGCGACTTTTTTTATTGTGTTATATTGATATGATGTCTTAAATAGTCGGCTTTATAATATTTTTTTTTAAAAGAATGAATTAAATCCATAATACTTACGTCGCTTAATCGAATTTATTTCATCACAACAAAGCGTGTGCAAATTAGTGGATTAGTAAAACGATTAAGATGCGATTAGTTTTAATTGCAATTAAGACCTCGATGCAATTAGTTAAAGTTTACTTTCTAATGTTTTTCTATGGGAATTTTTGTCCCAGTCACGTGATAATTCTTTGAAAGGAACTGAAAAATTTTCAAATACAAAAGTATCACCTCCATAAATATGACAGTCAAGTTTCAAGAAGATCTATCTAGCAGTTCAAAAGTTACTAGGAAAATAAAAAGACGCACCACACTTACAAACAGACTGGCTGATAAGATGTGACTATTTTTCAAGAAAAAGTAACAAATATAAAATTATCAAGTTTACTTCCATAAATTTTAAATCACTATTTCATGATTATCATTCACGACCGGTTTCTCCAAATAGTGTTAGTATTTGCTCAAGTCATAATTCTATTGGATTTATTTACTCCAGGACTTAATCCAGGACTAATTGGAGAAATGGTCGTTAATAACTCAGTTGATATAATCTAGCAAACTGTATATCCAGATTTTGAGGAACTTCAATTGATTTGGTTTCTGTTTCACTTTGTCAAAAGACCTAATGCCTACTGAAAGTTCTACTACAACTCCGCTGGCTGTTGAAGGCTGCGAGACTGAAATCTCAGTATTTTTCAGTTTTTAGGCGTTCTAATTTACTTTTAATCGGCGCTGTGGCAGTTTAATCTACAAACGAATATAATAATGAAAACGTATTTAAAATTTACAGAGCTCAACCTTTTATATATATTTACGAAGAATATTTGTTTTTATGAAGTACAACTAAAAAACAACTAAAACAGCAGGATTTTTTCAAAATATCTCAGATCTATTTGGAAACTTTATTTAATATCCTTTTAGGAATGAAATTATTATAAATTATTTAATATAATTCAGTCGTAATAAAGGAAAGAAGCAAACAATTTAATGAAAACACAAACATTGCTACAACGAATTTTGGAAGAAAAACTGCACTGACTTCAAAGATGCTACGTTTTATAAATAAGTAAATGAATAAATAATAAATAAATAAATAATAAATAAATAAATAAATAAATACATTTATAAAAAATAAATATGCTTCAATAATAAATCAGTCATAAATAAAATGCTTATTTCCGAATTTGTAAAGGATTTTTTTTTTCTAATGCACTATTAGGAAAAAAAAATCAATATTTTTTTCTAATGTAAATTTTATAAATGAATGTTAAGTATTTATGGGAATTCCTATATGTATTTAACGGATTTCTCTCGTGAACTTTCGCCGCTTTTGTTACGTACAGCAATGCCGTATATTTCCTGATACTCATATCCTGGCTTTTTTTATTTTGATTCTAGGATATTTTAAATTATTTTTTTTTTTTTTTTTGGTGTTATGAGGATGTTTTTATAAGTCCAAAATTTTAATTGGACTTACGTCGATAATTTTAGTATCCATGAATATGAATATCTTAATTGATTAGTAATTTACAAAAGAAATTAACAAAAAGCTTTTCATTAATTATGTGATCAAAATAAAGGAAATATCTGGTTTCTATAACCCTTATACTTTAAATTGAACTTTTTCTAGTTTAATAATTTTACATTTATATAATACTTGAACATTTTGTAAAATTTAATAGTGACATTTTAATATTGATTTAATAATTCCGACTATTTATTTTAAAGATTTTAAAAATTTTTAATTTTTTGAATTATAATTTCATACTGTATATTTGAATTTGGTATTTTCTGGCTTTAAAATTAAATTTAATATTTTTAATTTTGCTGCAATTAAAATTTAACAATTAAAGTTATTTTTTTTAAATTTGCATTTTATTACCATGATATTAATTTTTATAATTTTTAAAACTGCTATCATGTGGAACTCATGACTGTTTTATAATATTGACTGTGATATAATAATTATAAAAATAGCATGTTTAAATTCTACAGCTGTATGGTTACACCTTGTATTTAAAATATATAACCTGTTTTGGTTAATGTTATATTTAACTAATATTGAATATGGGGTAGAAAGTTTTGCCTACCTGTCATCAGCGAATAGAGGTTGGGAGATGTGAGAGACGGGAAAATGGGTTCCAAATACTCAGCTTTTATGCCCCCTTCCCTCATAATTCGGAAACCCTCTCCCATCGTGTAGTTGAGGAAGTCCCATCGGAATCCGCCCAGAACAATCATCAATAGTTTGGGATCGCGTGTATTCGGAGGCGTTTGCCCTATTACAGAGACGCAGAGCAGCAGACACAGTCCGACAGTGGACGACCGAGCCATGATAATACTCACACTGAATACGGATCCGTACAAGTGCAGTAAGGTCTCACATGGCTAGCACCAGCACGCGGCACCACGCCTATCATGAACTCAGTTGAATTAAAAGATTAGTTGGCGGAAATAAAGTTTGGTGAAGCTATATTTTCGCAAGTAAACTTCAAAACAACTTATTTCAAGAAAGGAAAAAAAAAAAAAAAGATATCTGTCAGAAGATTATTTAAAAGCATTTATTTCATACATTTACTTTGATAAATCTAATTTAGTATTTATAATTATCGTTCCTGTATTTTAGTTTTATTGAATTGGCCTTCAAACTTAAAAAAACAAAAGATTTAATAAGACCTTCCTGTCATGTCATCTTCTGACGTAATTATTATGATCTTATCTATAACTTTTAAATGATTCTTACATATTCTAAAAAACAAATAAAAATGAATGATAATAATAAAAAAATTAATCTTCGACAATAACGTGGCACTTTTAAAATTAAAAGAAGAAATATATATAAAAATAAAATAACTGTAACTAAGAGACTTGGATAATTATTAATTATAATAGGCCTAAATCTAAATTAAACTTTGATTATATTTATTAATAAGGTTCTGAAAGAACTTTTATCGCATTTTACTTATAATCTTTTATTTATTCTTTATTTATTGTCTTTCTCTGTTTTTCTTATTTTATTTTAAAAATAATAAAAATTATTGCATTTTTCTTTAATTTTTTTTTAATTATAAGATCTGTTGAATACAAATAGTACAAGTTCTTTTTTTTTTATTTTTTTTTTCCTGCAAAATAAATTAAATCCGTTAATACTTATTGAAATTGTCTGATTACAATTAGTTTAACTTAAGTTCCCGAAGTTTATGAAGAGATTTAATATCGTCTGTTTAAGATATCAACAGAAATTATTATTTTGGTTGTAATTCTTTCTATAAAAACTTTGTTAAGAAATCAGTATGAAAAAGTGACAAAGGCATACACAAAAAAAAAAAAATAATTCAAGTAAAAAAGTTACATCGTCTCTTAATCCTTAAATACGTATACTAAGTTTCAAGAAGATTCTTCCTGCGGTTCAAACGTTATTAGGGACACAATCACAGACACCCACACAATGGAATCTGGACTTGTATTAAGGTAACTTTCTTCTACAATGAAATCAATGTTAAACAATATATTAAATTGTGTTAATCGAAGCGGCTACATTTTTTTTTTCAATATAACTGATATTTAAATTTTTCATTGCCCCATCTTAGATTTTTAATCAAACTCTTAAAATTGTCTAATAATTTTCGATAAAAAAGAATGATAAAATTAGAAGAATAAGCACTAAACTTACGAATTTATAAAAACAAAGACTTTAATAACACCTTAATCTGAATGCAACCTTGGATCTCAAAAATCACTAACAATTGGCGGAAATATTAAAGTAGAAATGACTCTATTAAATACGTACGGGGAAAATCCGGAACAGTTATATTCTCTGAAAACCTATTTACAAGGAGACGGACTCATGGTTTTAATCTTTTGGTTACAGAAATCAATAATTTGTTTACCATCTTTCTTATTTTATTCTGTTAACCGTTTTTATGTTTAACCGTGTTTTAGCAATTTAATTTACCAGTTACCCACCCGTTACCCGTTTCTTAGCCGTCTGTTACCATTTCTAAATTTACCTGTTAACAGTGACAAAAACCGCTTTTTTTTTTTTTAAAAAAATACCTATTTTTTTTAGCTAACCGTGTCAAATTTATTGCTAATCTTTTTCTTTATAGCCACATGAGTTAGCCATCACAGATTATTATAAGTTTTGTCTTGTAACTGCCCATTAGATCAGAGAACATAGGATTAAAACAAAAAACAAAAATCTTCAAATTCAATTCAAAGTCGAAATAAACCTACGCCTGTCTATCCATCTGTGATCATCACGACTCAAAATTATATACCTTAGATAGTTGAAATTTTAAAGGGAGCTGTAGGTTGCTCCAAGGAAGATTCCTATTGATTTTGGAACATATCCGACCAATAGGTAAAGAGCTGGGTTCGTAGATAATAAACGAAGTACCTTTGCGAAAGTTTGTAGCAATAACTTAGTGTGCACTCAACTGAACAGATAATTTACAGACAGTGCAGGCTACGAGTTTTCATAAGGAAGAGGCATATTGATTGTGGTAAAAATCGGACAAGCAATTAAGGAGCTATAGATAAAAATCTTTCAACATAACTAATGAAGAAGGTTTTTTTTTTATAAAAGAATAAAGAAATGACACAAAACTTAAAAATGCCTGAGCTTTCATCAGTGAGAGTCTGGAACGGCCGATTCGTCCATTCTGGATTCATCAGCCAGACTCACCCCGACCAGACGCTCAAAAAGTACAAAAATGATAAGAGAAATCATTCTCGCACCCGAAGGCGGCTTCCCTCTTGTTGTTACTTTTTTTTTCTTATCTCTTTAACAGGTTTTTATATTCTGATACCATGTTGTTTACCACGCGAACTATTTCTATCATTTAAATGCTAAAAATATAGTTGCCAATCACCTTCAACTTTAACTATAATTCATCAGTCTTAACTGATGACAATTGATTGTCTTTTGATTATGATCCACATGTTGTTTTCTGTAACTTTATAGGATGCTTCAGATAAAAACTGTTCGATTGTAGCTACTAAAACGCTTCATCGCAGATAATAGATAAAAGAAAATATAGTTGACATGTAAACTTTCGAATATCTTGAAGTTATGATCACCTTATCACTGAATAGACAAAATAATAATAATAATAAACTATTGTACTTAGGTAAAAGAATGAAATGCCGAAATATGAATTAGTCATTTGGAGGCTATCGAAAATTGAAAAGAATTCTGGTGTCAATTGATACCGATGTTAAATAAGATTTCAAATTTGTAAGTCTGTTTTTTTTGTTTTTGTTTTGATCTAGTAATGAACAATTTTTAAAAAAGCATTTTTGACTTCGTAAAAAAAAACAAAAAAAAAAAAAACCATGATTTTTATTTTTTAAATTTAATTCTTAGAAATTTTTTTTTCCATAGAAAGAAATGTTTATAACATAACCTTTACTCTTATCTCGGTAGGATTTTTAACCTCAACTGACAGTCAGGTGACTTTAACTGACAGATTTAGGTATATGGCAGTATCTCAGGTCGCTTGGCTGCGGGTTGGAGATAGCGGGTTCGATCCCCGACCTCGGCGGAGGGCAGGGATTTTTTCGATGCTCCATTCTCCTCCAAACATGTCTTAGGGTACACCCAACCCTCTGTACTCTACCACCCGATCTCATCTCAGTCCCGGGTCACTGAAACGTTGGAGACTTACCGTCAGTTGGCCCCAGTGGTTTACCTAATACAGTGGAAAATCGATTAACCGTCACCTTCGGGACCGGGACTGTGACAGTTAACCGAATAGACGGATAACAGAAATTTCGCAATAAACATGTACAGTAACGAAATTTCAATGCTGGTTTGGGACGAAAGGCAAACAATAAATGAATACAAAGAAAAATCTATCGGTAACAGATATCGTCAAACACCAAACAAATAATAATAATAATAATAGAAACATAAAACAGTAGGCCTACTAGAAAATAAGGTTTATATGTTGAAGCTGTAATCAGTCATCGTCTTCTGTTTCTTCGAGGCTCGAGCTTTTTTTCGCGGCAAGGTCCCGTATTTTATGGAGAAGTAGATGACGGATAACAGAGAGTGACGGTTAATCGAGTTTCCACAGTACTAACTATCTCAGGTGCTTGACATATTTTTGCTTCACAAAAAGCTTGGAGACGAGATAAAATTGTGAAGCTTTTGAGCTTTAACCTACTACTTCAGATTAAAATTGGTGTATCTTTTAAAATCAACATATATGTGAAATATCTTCTTCAAAAAAGTAATTTTAAGGAAATGGATTTTGTAAGTGCAGTGATGATAATGATGATAATTTTACGAAAATATCTCCAAGTTGTCTTTGGAACATCGTCTTTAACATCGTTGTTGGAAGACGACGACATTCCAGTTAATCCACAACCGATTGATGTAGATCAGTATTTCTCAAAGAATGGATGGCTACATTATTAAAGAGTGGTATCTTTTGGGAGAGGAACTTTCGCCAATTGTGGAACCATGTCCACTGTAGCAGTGAATCAATGTCCTGTATCCTGGGCGTCAAGTTGCTCGGGTCCAGATTATTATTAATTTTTGATACACAATATATCGTTGTAAAGGAAACAGCTCAAAAAAATGTTGTACTAGGACGCAAAACACTAGGAGCGACCCTGGATGATATGCGCGGTCATAATAACAAAAAATTTTAAACAAGTTTACTATTTTTAGCGACCAATTTGGGAGCTATTGTGATAGCGACCAAAAATGGTAGCTGTTGCGTTTGTACTATCCGTCCGTCCGTGTATGTCCCTCTCTAACAACTCCCGAACGGAAGATCGGATCGGCAAACGGATTTCACCAACATGTTCAGAGGCCCAAACAGTATAGGAATGGGATATTTTTAGGGATAAACGCCCCACCCCATGTTCGAAATATTTGGCATTGTTTTCATTGGATTTCTGCTATTAGCTTAAATGGTAGAAATGCAACCATCTCATTTCAATTATAGATAGATAGATAAGTTTATTTAACTTCATCGGGATTATACCCTTCACAAGTTATAGTCTTGATTCCAAAGCTATTTAAATATTAGATTCCTCTGTATAATTTTTAGTAATGAATTACATTACAAGTTAGGTTTAAATTAAATTTGTTTTTACATATATCGTCCCGATCTAAATAAGTAATTAACAATATAAATAGTAACAATTCTAAGAGAGGAAAAAAAAAATCTGTATATAAACCCACACGCATATATAATTTCATTAATTAAATAAAGCAATATTAGAAATGAATATCATTATATCTATTCTTCATTTATATCTTTTCTAAATGAAGAATTAAAGGAAGTTAAATATAATAACCACACACTTACAATTAATTCAATTACAATTAGTTCTATATTAATTCCATTTTTTTCCTTTTTCAATAAATCCTATTATGAATTTACATAACTTTTTATTTAAATACTATGAGGACAATATTGTATACCACCACCATCTTCTATCCTTAACATTCTTAATTTCCAATATTTCTCTTTCTTCAGTCAATTTCTCGCATCAAAAAATCACATGTTCCCAACCTTACTATTACATTACAACCCAACCTATAAAATTTATCTTCTATTTTTTTTCCCAGTATTTACTTTTCCTCCATATACATCCCATTCTTAATTAATATATACTTCTTTTACATACATATTTTTCACTGTTGTACAGATGTAGTATGAACCGTTTATTTGCCAATTTAAAAATTTGTAATATTCATTATGTGATGAGTTTTGAATTTTATTATACATTTTTTGCAATGCTATTTCCCCTATTCTTTTTATAACTTTTTCTTTATTGGATGCCCAGTAATCGGCCTCTAAAGCTCTATCTCATTCTACAACCCATCCAGCATCAATAAATATTTCATTAATCTTTTGAGTCCAATTATTTAATTTTCTAATTTTTGCTTTCTCAACCATATCTTCGCAACATATTCTCGGCAGTCTTGTTAGATTTAAATTCAGAATTCTTTCCAAATAAAGAAATGCTCTATTTAACAATTCTAAACAAAGAGGAATCAAACCTAATTCCGCATTAATAATATATCCTGGGACATCGTCCAAACAACTTTCATAAAATTATTTTGTATAGATTCAAATTCTTCTGTAATTAACCATTCATCAATTTTCATTCCATAACTTACTATGCTTTTTATCATTGTTTTAAATAACAATCTAATTTTACTCCAATCCTCTAATTTTGATCTTTTTTATTAATTTAACTAGCAGCAAAGCCTGTCGGACGACAAGCATAAAGAAATCTGAAAAATCATTTTATTATCAACTATCAAATATAAAGTGGATGTAATCTAAATACTGTGCTAACTTGTGAACGAAGCTTCTACGGCAAAAATGGTTTTGAGTTTCAAAATCAGACAGACAGACGAACTTAGCCAATTTATATATATATATATATATATAAATCCAAAACACAAAACTTGAAGCTGGTGGTCAAGTATATATATATATTTGATTCGATTGATGATTTCATTTGAAATTTTTTGTGTGTTTTTTTTAATGTTTATGAGACCTATTTAGGTGTACTTCTTACCTGTACACCTGTAATGTAGGTTCTGAGAGTTTAATCTAAAGGATCATTTTCCACCCAAAAAAAAAAACGAAATACCAACCATATCTAAAGTTTAATTTATCTAAAGAATAATTATTATTTTTGACTCATAACGCCGAAAGGCATTTAAACTCACCTTTGTATAATCTAAATACTGCGCTCACTTGTGAACGAAGCTTCTACGGCAAAAATGGTTTTGAGTTTCAAAATCAGCGTAAAAAACTGAGTAAGTACGTTAAATTTCATTAAAATCGGTGCAGTGGTAACAAAATTATTTGGTTTTGAACGTATGTTTTATTAGAATTTCAGGTAAAATTTCATGGAAACAACATGGAATGACAAAATGAACTAATATTACATCCAATTTGAGTACCCTAGATTCAATGGTACCATTGAGAACCGTTGGATCTATCTTAATAGCTTAATTATATCGAGTTACAGACAGACGGACAGAGAGACAGACAAACAGACAGACAGACGAAATTAGCAAATTATATAAGTTGATTACTTCCCAAGCCGCTGCAACACCTTTCTCTTTTCTATATTTCACGTTTTCATTTATACTGTTTTGTGTTGTAAAAAACTTTCCTAAGTATTGATAACTATTTGCAAATAAAATTTCTTCATTATCCCAGTGCCATTTTTTATTTTTTGCTCTTTTTCCTTCTCTCCTAAAAATAATAATTTTTGTTTTCTTTAAATTTATTGTTAGTTTATTAACTTTCGTGAATTCCTTAAGTATCTTAATCATCTTATCTAATTCTGCTTTTGTTTCCGCCATTAATACCAAATCGTCCGCATACAATAAGCTATAATTTTTTTCTTTTCCTATCTTAATTCCACCTATCCCTCTTCTCTTAATTTTAGTTCTAGATTATTAATCAAAACTATAAAAAATAAAACGGGACTTAGGCCGCAACCCTGTCTTACACCTTTATTAAATTTTAATTTTTTCTGTTCCTTTTCCAATTGTAACTACAGTTTCTTCATAGATATTACTAATTATTTTCAAAACTTTACGCTTTATTCCCATTTCTTCTAAACATTTTAATAATATCGTTCTATCTATGGAATCAAATGCCGTTTTAAAGTCTACAAATAATGCATATAATTTTTTTTCTGGCTAAAACGGAGAATAGGGTACAAGCCAATCAGCATCTTCGGAAGGATACATCGGTGACGGGTATTTACTGCTTCGTTGACCGCTAGTTGCAGTGGCCTAAATGGATTCCTGAGTTGTGTTGGTGCTTGTAATTATCGTAAAAGGTTTGTTCTTTGTTTATTTTTACGGTTTAATGGTTTGTATACGCCTAATTCAGCGTGGTTGCCCCTTTTAGCAAGAGGCGGAAGCGGCCATCAAAAAAAGATCATCGAAGGCTTGTACCCTCATCTCCGGTTTCACCGATCTATTTTTTTATAATTTTTTCGGTAATATTTTACGAAATCTCACCTGTGGAAATAGGGCTAATAGAATTGTTTTTGGACGAAAACGATTCGTTAATACCTCGTAGGAATAAAAGTGATGGAAAACCTCGGGTTTTTTTTGGTAGCTTTTAAGAAAATTTGAATTTAAAGCGGGACTCTTTTGCGGAAGCACACATATAAGACAATGAACATGGCGGTCGAAACTTTTGCTAAAAGGCGCTATAAGCTTTTGCCTTGAAAATGTGCACATCCGCCACCTGTGAAAGAGTTCCAATAAAATCTCGAATTTTCTTAAAAACTACCAAAAACAGCAGGAGTTTTCCATCACTTTTATTCGTAATATGCATTAACGAATCGTTTTCTTTTAAAAAAATTTGAAATTAGCCCTAATTCAAAAGGTGAGATTTCGTAAAAACTACCTTTTTTTTCCTTCCAATCATAGAATCTTACAATAATCGGACGTACCTTAAAAGTGTCCTTTGTATTTCTTTTTTCTATTCGGTTGCTCTTTCGAAGGATTGAACCTCCACTCCTAATGGCTTTCTACATATTTCTTTTATTTTTTTCTTCCGTTTGTTCCCATGTTTCCTCATTTTCTTCCTTTATTCCATAGAAGACTACGTTGTTTCTTCTTCCCCTATTTTCCATTTCTATCACCTTTTCTTTTAAATCTTTAATTTCTCTTTCCAGTTTCTCTTTTTCTATCGCCTTCTTCGTTTCTTCCTCATTAAGTGACTATCTGTTGCTCGAGATATATCATTTTACTTCTAAAGAGTTCATTTTTTTTCTTTTATTATTTTAATTAGCTTTGTTTCTTCTTTGGCTGCTTCTATATTTTTCTTTAATTCCTGAAGAACTTTTAATATATTTTCTTGAAAATTAGTGCACAGCTTACTTTCTTCACTTTCCCTTGCTACCTTATTAATGGCCTCGTCTGAATCTAACGAAGATATTTGACTCTCCGTTTCAATATTCCTTTTTGGTCTTTTCTCAGGCGGTGATCGATTTATGTTACTTCTAGTTGCAAATATATCCGACTGACTTCTTGTACTTTCATTGCTATCTTTAATGTAAGATTTAGAGGAATTTAAACTGCCCAAACTACCTGCACGAGGTCTTCTACTAATAAACTCTTCCATCTTTAAATTACTTAAGACGGCCTAAATATTTTCACTGGATTATTTAATCAAATAAATTCACAAGTTCAGTTCATTTCAATTATTATTGTTTTCCGTTTGTATCCCTATTTATATATATTTAGAGTACTTACAGGCCAAACAAGTTGTTCCACCTTCCTAATCGCTTCTACTTGGACTGCGCCTCACATGATTTTATTCTCCAAATATCTTATAAGTAATTTTCTTGTTTACTTATTCCTTATGACTTATTAAACTTCCACAGACCTTTGTACAAATAATTTTCACACTTTGAGCAAACATACACAGAATTACAGCCAATCACTTTGTTAAACATTAGCGGAGCTCAAAACACTGCGACCTTCCATACCTGAGCCTCGCTTTGGAATGTTAGCTACAGGTTGATCTGTAAAGTCTCACACTCATATGCTGGAGGTTGTCGGTTTGAATCCATATGTTTACTTTTTTTTTTGCTTTTTGTTTTGTTTTTCTATTTTACTAACCTTTTTTTCCATAACGTTTATATACTTTCTTTTCTTTATTATTATTTTTAATTTTTTTTTATTATTATGGGTCGTTTTTAAATTTAAACTTTAGCACAAAATTATATTCATTTGTTTAATGAATGTAAGGGAAATTTCGATGGGAGCATGAATAGGGAGGGATGGCGGCTTAAAAATATTGTGAAGCACTTATCTAGAAGTTATAGGCAATCGTCGCTATACGTTAATGTTAACTTATAATTGTGAATATCCTCCTAAAAAAGGGTTATAGTTACATGGAGTTAAAGGGGATGGGGATATATTTAAATACGTTAAATGCGAGATCTGATTAGACAAGTATCGGAAATGGTTCTCAATAACTACGAGAAATATAAAGACACTGTATAGCGAGAACTGTACACTGCATTAATACAAAATCGATAAGAGCATTTACTCTGTTTCCAGAATTAGTGGATAATGCGAAGTAGTGATTGGAAGAAATCATTTGAAAGTTTGACTTGTAACATCATTTCATATCTCCTCATTTCTCGAAAATCTAAAATCGGACTTGTCAGTAATAAAATTGACTAAAGGAAGTACAATGAGTGCAAAAAAAAAATTGTATTAACTTAGTTTATTAGATCATTAATCGTATAAAAACACTTTGACAATAAGTAACACTTTTTACAATATGTATGATCCTATGAATATTTGAAAATATGTTAAATAATAGAAGATAGACCACTGCATTTACAGAAATACTCCCCACTTTAGACCGTGTTAGGAACATAGAAGATCACCAATAATGTGCCAAATATATGTACAAGATCATTTTAAAAATATAAGTAATTAAGTATTTTTTTAAAGGTTTTTCCTTCATGTAGTTTTACATGTTGAAGACAGACTCCAACATTTTAACCCTAATTGCAAGAAAGATTTTTGAGACAATAGCCATACTAATTGCCATTAGTTATTGGTATGTCAGAAAAATCTGGAAATATCGAAATTCAAACTGACTGAAATCTACTACAATAAGGTTTCTATATTATAATTTTAAATAATAGTTGAAATTATTTGTAAAGGAAAGATAATTCAACCATTGCAGAATTTTCAGTCATTGTATCTTTGGGTGAAGTTATGAAATTTTTTAGATTAAAGGAAAATAAAAATGTAGTTTGGCACAGAGATATTATCACCCAAACAATAAGTACCCTTTCCCATAAAGCAAATAATTAGTATAGTTTTTGTCTTTTTTTAAAAAAAAAATATAATAACAATACAAAAAAAAAAATAAACAAAAAAATTAAAGACAAATTTTATAACATTTAAAAACTTAAATGTTTTTATAGTCAAATTTTCACAGAAACTATATTTGATTCTTGAAAATAATTAACAAATATCTCTTAATTAAAACTTAAAGGAATATAAGTCCATTATGTTAATTATTATGGCTTAGTTAATAAATACCCCAAAAATTAAGAGCTATATATAGCAAATAGGCCTTCAGCATGTTACTTATTGATATGTACATAAGTTGTTCAAAAAATATTATTACTTTTTTTTTGTTTAAGTATAAAAATATAAGTGCTTCTACTGCACTCATTGAGTATTTTAATATAAAAATATTAGATTTTAATTGAAAATTAGTAAATAAAATGTAGGGCATTTTCTCAATGACTTCTATAAAAATAGTTATTTTGTAAACATTGAGATTTGAAGACGTTGATTCCCATATCTCGATATGTTTCTATAAGACAACAGTTCGTCATTTTTATTCATAATATCAAATACATATCGAGAAATCTGGAAATCTCTAGGCAATGTATCCATATTGAATATGAACAATTCACTCTGATTTACTTGCTTGCATATACTTGTGGCAAGTTTTTAAAAAAACTGGGTTTTCTGAATTACGTGTCATTGCTGCTTTAACACACTTATTCTGCAAGTTTTCCTTTCAAATCACCAACACTTGGAATGTATACTTGAGCATCAATGATTTAAGTTAAGCAATAAATTGAAAAATTGCATTTTTCGTTATTAAATAAATACTATTAACACTAATATTTACAACCCATTCTAGACCTACATACCCCGAAGTAACTGACCTATGGCAGGCAAGGAGCACAAAAGAGTTTGATAGAATAAACCAAAGGCCTAGTCGTTTTTTATGTGTTTTTTGTTTTAGGCGAAGAAAGTGTGATCCTGCTTGCAGAACTGGATCATAGTAAGCTTGGCCATGTTAGCTCTTCAAGAGTTCTCATTAGTGTCATCTGGCGGCAAGAAACGCAGTTACGTGTGTGACTCAGGATAGGTGCTATCAATCTCGATTTTGTTGTCGTAACTGTAATAGGATTTTCTTTCATAGTTGTTCGATCCCTTGTGCCTTGTGTATACCTTGGGCATAATGGCAGATGGTGTCGAATCACTTGCATCACTGTCATGCTGAAATAAAAGAGAAAAGAAGAATATAACAACCGATTTACAGTTCATCTAACCTCCCACAATGGAAATCTA
This sequence comes from Thereuonema tuberculata, assembly GCA_023159025.1. Classification (NCBI taxonomy): domain Eukaryota; kingdom Metazoa; phylum Arthropoda; class Chilopoda; order Scutigeromorpha; family Scutigeridae; genus Thereuonema; species Thereuonema tuberculata. The sequence continues at coordinate 11,887,056 of JAFIDM010010028.1, read as the reverse complement.
TTTCACTTTAGTTCTACGTACTATTCTGGCTTAATCTTGACCACATTGGCATAGGAATTTTCCTGTTAAATGATTCATTTGTTTTAATTCATTTTTTTTAAAGGCGTAGCAAAATAAATATCATATCAGTTACATTAGGCATATAGGCGCAATGCAATAATATGTTATTAAGTTAGTTAAGTGTTTGGTATTAAATTATGATTAAATTTTTTAAAAAGAAATTACATTAGTAGACAAAAAGTATGCTTTCGCACAGTTTGAGCCTTTTATCATCGCACTTTTATCATCAAGGGTAAATCCTGCTGAAGATTCATAATAAGGATGAAACAGCTGTCCAGGATTCCTGTTGATATGATTAATTTTCTTCTTAAGAAAACAAAACATTGAGAAATTATCACATTATTTCATATAATTAATTTCTCTTTAATAGACATGTCCTTTATCACTACTTTATCACTACAATGTAGGATTAATTTTTGGCTGTAAGAGATTAACATCTTTGTTTTTCATATCTCAAAAATAATACTTATAAAACCCCATTCAAAAGTCCTAGTGATATATTACAGACATAATATTCATTAAAATGTTGAAGGAATGTAATTGTGTAATAACTAAATTATAGAATTATATTAAATAGTAACCAGAACTTATACTTACTTCATAATAAATTTGTGAATTTGGAATCATCATTGTGGATGCACTGACATCGGTAATAGCGTCATCCATGTCTGTACGGAAGTTCTCCTAGAAATAATTAGGTAAAAATTACCATTCTAATATATTATTATTATTATATATCTAATAATATTGAATTAGTTGTAATGCTCAATCTTTGAAACATTTAAAAAATAAATTAACTAAAATATTAATCATTATATATGAAAGACTTAGTAGGTCTATTCTCTAATATAATGGATACTTTTTGTTATTCAGGTATAAAAAAGAATATACTCGTAGATTAAACTTATTATAATATTTTAAACTAATGATATTGTTATAAGAATTGTAACATATTACATTAACTTATGATTTTCATATTAGAATATAGAATTCATTTAAATGTAAAAAGGCTAATATCGGCTTTTTAGAAAATTATATTCACACCATTTAATCAATTTCTTAATCTTTATAATACAATATAATTGGAGTCATGGAAATCGGTTAATATCTATTTTTTTTTTTGCATTATTTTATAATTTTTTTTTTCTAACATTTTATAGTGTTGTATTGGCCCGTCCAAATTACACAAGAGGGTGCAGGCATTCTTGCTGTCTTCCGAATTAAAAG
>JAFIDM010010028.1:11807440-11879750 GCA_023159025.1 Thereuonema tuberculata | reverse complement strand
CTGTACCTAAAATATTAACTTTCTAAGATATTTTTGAGATATCGTAATCGTAAACAGAAAGACGTACGTCGACTTACAATTGCATTTTGGAATTTTTTTTTTATTTTAACCCTTTTTTCTCTCCGATTAATATTACGTTACAGCAAACCCTACAGTAACTCACTACCATGAGATAAAATATATAAAGAAACTCTACAAACTTTAAATTCTAAAATTCGCACAATTATTTTTTTAAAATCCCAAATACGTAGACAGACATGTTGAAGAAAATTTGCAAGTGCTATTTTAAAAGTACAATGTACAAAGTTTTTTTTTCCCAAATACCTGAGCTTTTCATCACTTTTTGGCTTTGACACCGACAAGGGGTGAGAACTATGTAGCTAAGAGCTATGTAGCAGAAGAATCGTTGCCCAGGGTACACCCGTACGAGGTAACTCACATTATATCCGCAGAAACAGATGATACACAGAAGAAGAAAGTTACATCCATTCCTGCGCTGGAATTCAGACGTATATCAAGGCTGTGGCTCAACGGCATATTGTGTAAAGTAAAATGAACAATGTTACTAGTTGAGTTTGTATATTCATTGTCAAAACTTTTAGTTCTAATGCAGATATTTCAGTAGAATTTATATGAACTATAAGGGGGGGGGGGATATTTCAGTTCTTATCAAATGTTCATCTCTTTCATATTTTCCAGAAAATATTCATCATAAAATCATATTACAACTTCATGTTTAAAAACCTATTTTCAAATAGGTGCTTAGCATAGTGAGCACAGAATTATACATATAATGTAAGTTATCATCTGTTTGTCAATTTAAAAAGTTTGAATTGGAAGATATGTTTCCTGTTAATAATTATCTTATGGTATCTATTATGTGACTCCTTGAAATAGATGTAACAATTTAACTATATTAAATTATTCCTTTTAAAGCAGGTAGTTTGAGGGTTGTTTCTTGTTTTCTTTTGCACAAAAAAAAATATTCCTGTATATTACCACCACCCCAAGACATTGAAATTCAGGAGTTAAATTCAGGCCTGTTTTCTCGTTTTGATTTTTGGGTTGGTTTTAGGTCGACTTTCTAACTTTTGGTTCCTCCTCCATACATACGCTATAATAAGAAGGATAAACCAACTACATCTTATTCCAGTATTTCACTGTACTACATTAATAACTTACGTGTTTCCATATCTTCCTGTACTGGCTGTTTCGAATCGTGAACTAAATGTGTCTATATCTGCTTGTTCTCGTGCATCCCGGTAGACGGTGCTGCGACTCCTTTGTGTATCTGTTGCTCCTAGTTTGGAGGCGCCGTAGCTGTCCATATGATGGGAGCCCGAAGCTTCTTGAGAGGAGTAATAGGAAGATTCTGCTTTACCGCCTCGAGATTTCTCGATTCGGGAACTGGAACCCAGAGCTGCTGCAGCAGCAGCGGCACCAGCGGCAGCGGCTGAAAGTAATAAAAGGCCTTATCAAAAATATATAATAGATTTCATAGTTACAGTTTTACCAAGGAGAAATACAGACCTCTAGTCAGTTTTAGATTTCTATGAATCATTGATAAGTGACATGAAATCATTTTGCTTTATTTTATGATTGATTTCTCACCTGAAGATACTGCACTGGAACCACTCATCATTCCCGATCTTTTCTCCATTCCTGAAGACATAGACATTTTAGAAGCACTCTGACTTTGAGAGCTATGTCTTCCTGAGGCAGCACTTGCCATGGCACTACTACGATTCATCTGATGATCTGATCTTTCAATGGTAGCTGCTCTGTTACCGCCTAAATGCATCTTACCCTTACCAGATCCTGGAAGAGTAGCAAACGAACTGTTCTCTTTGTGAATAGCCATGTTTCGTTCCTGTTAAATGTATTGAAATTTTAATTATTTGAAAAAGAAAATGTTTGTAATTAAAGAATACTTGATTTTATCCTTAGATATGTTACATGTATATTTCATAATTATCTTATATGTTTCGTACAGATGATGTACATATTCACAAATTTTAAACTAATTTTCTTAAAATAATGGTAATATACGATTTCATAAAACGTATTCTATCAAATTAGTGCTAATCATAAATTTGATATATTATTATTATTATACATCACATACAGATTGTAAATATTAAATTACAAAAAATAAATATCAAGAAATCTGCTGACTTAAGATGTTAAAAATAAGAGCAACAATTCAACAGCTACTCAATATCTTAATAATCCAAACATATGTGTGATTGGCAAAATATAAAAATATTAAGTACAAATTCAAATAGATGAAAGCTGTGAAAAGTTTTTACTAATTTAAAAATTCATAAATAAACATTTTCACATAAAATAAGAAATTACTGCAAATTTACTATCCACATTTTATAATTTATTAATGGGATTTATATTATATTATTAACCTATGGAATGAAACGAGATTCGTAATTATAATTAGTAAAATTGACAAAACAAAACAAAAATGACATTATTAATGTATTTCAGAGAGTTAGAAACATTATTCTGCGTATCAACACAGAATTATTCGATGTTTAGTATCATAAGTAAATACTCAAAACCTTTAATATATGTTAAAAAAAAAGAAAGAATATATATCGTAAAGAATATTTGGAAAGATCTACCTGAAGATCATCTGAAAAACATATGAATGATAAAAAGTGAAATTAATGAATTGATACTAAAATATTAAAAATAAGATTGTTAATGATAATAAATAATCAGAAAAAGTAAAATGTAAGTGGAAAACTTATACATTAAATATAAATTCAACACTATTCTTTTTTCTTAGAACTGTGTTTATTTATTTGATTTTAACTTTTTTAATTTTTCTTTTAATTCTTATTTCTTGACTATAACTATAAACACTGTATTTCAATTTTCAATTTATGCAAAATGATTTTTGGACAAATTTATTTTTCAAAGATACACTAAATACCATTCTTAAATGGCAAATGGCATTAATCCCACTTAGTTGTTTGCAATAACTCTTTTTCTATTTATTTATTTATTTGAAATCTCTGAACAATTACAACAATTTTAATGGGGAAAGGGGATTCCCAAATCCTTTAGACCAATCCTTTAAACCAATACCTGCTCAATCCTCCCCTCAAAGAAAGACGTCATTTACAAATGATTTCAAAACACAAGAATCAACTGGAAACTTTTATCCTATACTAAATCATATCCCTAATGTTTTTCTCACAAACGCGTCAAGTGAAGATTTTTAATCTCATTACTAAATAAACAGTGAAACTAAATAAGAAATTAAATAATGATATAATCAGAAAATCAGAAACTTACATGTCTTGCATCTGCTTCTAATATAGAGATTAGTTTGCTTTCGGCTCCTCCATAATCACCATGTTCAGCTGAACTAGCCATCATATTTTCCGTGGAGGCAGAGACATACTATGGTACAAAAACAAGAAAAATTTCAAAATAACTAAAAAAACATTATACGTTTCTATACTTTCAATCTGTTAAAGAGTGAGTCTTTTTACAACATGTTCAGAATCAAATATTAAACTTAAAAAGGTACAAGTTCATGAATTAAATTGAAGAAAATATCGATAAATAGTTAATAATAAATTTCAGCTATCGCAATAAGGTTTTACCATTGAAAAAGAATTAAGTTAATTGCTAACGGTACTTACTGGCACATTTCTTTTGTATTTTAGAAAATTAACTTCGTGATACTTACTTAATTTTGGATTAAATTTTGGATTGTTTGGATTAAGTAATTTGTTACATGTGGAATCAAAATTATTTTATAATTAGGGTTACTAATAAAATCAGTTATCATTACATGAGAAGAATCAAAACTTTCCATATTAAAAACTAAAATTGTAATTCTATATCTATAAAATATAGTTTTGTTGTTTAGTTATTTGTTTGCTTGTTCGTTATGCATTCAGAATCGGTTTGAACAATGAATGCCAAGATTAGCAACGTCATCAATTGGCCCGGAATAAGTTGCAGACGAGTTTGGTTCCGATTCGATAAGACTCACCGGACCAATGCCCAAAAATCGACTGATTAATACTAAGGACACATTTGGACAACGAAAATCCAAATGCCTTTTTTTGGATTTCGATAACTAGTAATGAAATAATTAAAGCTAATACATAAAAAAGCTAATACATTCATTTGTTATTTCTTTGTCTCCTATGCACTGCACAAAGCCGAAATGCTTTAACGAAATGATTATAAAGCTACGAGAAAGGAAGTAGTTAAACTATTATCGAACTGTGACCACATAAAAGAAAGATAACATAAATACATAACTTTACAAAAGATTTCGCATTGACTTAGTATATATTTTATTTTAAATCATAATATATAGATTAGGCTAAGCTCATACTAGATTTTTTAGATTTTATTTATCAGTTTTACAAGTTGCAATAAAGACAATCTCTATAATGTATTGTATTGCTTTTAAATTATAGGGAAAGAATATCTGCTGTGAAGACTTATAGCATATCTCTATAAATAGAAGTACGTTATGTCTACATAAAATCTATATTTAAAATGGTTTAATATGGAAAAGTGTTAATTTCTAGACAATAAGATAATTTGATAAAGTGTAGTCAAAGAAAGATGTGATTGATGAATAAAATTATAACAACAAACAATTGAAACTGTGGTCAAAAATAAGTGAGTTAAACTCACTGTAACTATCGTTGGTTTTTAAACTTTGGATGTATTTCGTAATGGTGTGTAATGTAATGTTAATTAAAAATAATTAGCTTTTGTAAAATCTGTGAAGTCTTAGAATTTTAGGTGAGAGGATATCATTTAAGTTTGCAAAGTTAAAGAATGTGAAAAAATAAAAGGAAAGTATGAAGCTTTAAGTAAGTCAGCTTTCTTAGGTGCAGAAGTGAAGTGATTAGGTGTAGTAGCAGTGATTGTCATGATGTTCCAAGAAAGATAAAACAATAAAAGATAAGACAATAGTAAATAAATTGCAGCAAAAAAATATAAAAAAATAAAAGAAAGAAAACAGTAAAAGACAACAGATTTCAACATAGCTAATATGGATAAAAGTGGAGAAGATATAGCTGTGATAGATAAGACATTTAAAAATTGAAATAATATTAAAACAGAGGAAGATATAACAAAGGAAAAAAGGATAAAAGCATCTGAATATATAAAGCTGACTATTTAAAAAAAATAAAACAAAATGTAAATATCAAAAGAAAATGCACAGAAAAATGATTTACACATTAACAATTAATTCTCAATGGTATGGTTTGGCTACAGAAGAAACAGATGAAACTGATAGAATGCTGAACTTAAAAGCAAATAAAATGATTAGGAATGTTTATGTTTAAATAAAATATACTTTGAAACTTCTTGTTGATGATACAACATTACTATCCTGTGTTTGTGTGTGATTTTCTTTCTTATATCAATTTTACTGGGGATTGGTATTGGATTTTTACTTTGTTCTCCTGTAAAGCATTCATTTCTTACCTGTTTAGGATGTTGATGTTTTGCACGAGGAATTAAAACAGGTGCTTCAGTTACAAAGCCTGACATACTTCGATCTTCGTAACTTTGTCCACTCTTTCTGCTCTTGTGTGTACCTGCGCCCTGCAATAAACAAATACATTATTTTAATTCAAAGGAAACTTACGACTGAAATAGTAATATATTTATTCATTTGTTATAGTCCTAACCTTATTATTTTACACTCTTTAATCTTATTGAATGATACCTCGAATTAGCATTAAAAAGTTAACGAAATATAGTTTAATAGGGGCTAATTCAGAAATTTATTTAGTTAAATTTATGCATATTTGCTTATGTCCATTTAGTATAATTCCAGCAATTTCTAATCATTTTCTATTACAAGTTTCCAATAACAGTATGGTATATGGTTGGTTGGGTTTAGTGGTTCAAAAGCAATAGTGCCTGATTTTCACCAAGTCAGCATTATCTTATATAATCTCAATGACGATAAGAATAGCTGTAAGGACATCCAGGATATTAACATTATGTTATTAGTTTATAATCATTCATTTTTGATAAAATTAGTTTGAAGGCTCTTAATGTGTGAGCATAAAGATGAAGAACATAAACGTTAAGAAGGAAGTAACCCTACATTTCCTTTTACTGGATTTTAATGTTTTTATTATTTAATGATCTTATTTGCTTAAATATAATAAAGCAAGAAATAATAATATTAATATTCACAAATTATGCATTCCATCTGCGAATGGAATTGTCGGAGGGAGGATATTTTCTAAATTTCGTATGAAACTGCCCTTGGTAATGGAACGATTGTGATGATATTCGAGAGTGCAAAACGCCTTCTCCCTACCGTAGGTCGCTATTTGCAATCAATGACTCCTGGAGGGCAATCGCGGAACTACTGAGTGCCTGCCACTGAATGTCTGTAACTTGAGTTTTCTTAGAAAATAAACAAGGCGTCGTCTTCTCATTTGTTCTATGTGTGGTATTTTTAAAACCTCGACAATAATTTTGAATAACCCAGTATGTTGTATGTAGTGTGATTAATAATGGATAAATTGTATTCATTTAATTAATTTCAGTATTTACACCAGTAACATTCACTACTTGACCATACTTTTGGCATCATTGGACCATACTTTTTCGAAAATGAAGCTGATCAAGCAGTGAATGTTACTTGTGCTCAATATTGCGACATGAAAACACAGTTCTTTCTGCTTAAATTGGATGATATTGATGTGGACGACATGTGGTTTCAACAAGACGGTGCCACATGCCATACAGCCCGTGAAACAATTCAATTACTTTATGAGACATTTCCTGGCCGTGTACTCTCTCGTTTCAGTGATAAGAATTGGCCCCCTAGATCGTATGATTTAATACCATTGGCTTTCTTTTTATGGGGTTCTTTGAAGTCAAAGGTCTATGCCAACAAGCACGCGTGCATTGAAGGAGGAAATTCAACACTGCATCATCGAAATTCAGCCACATTTATGCAAAATGGTCTTGGAACATTTCGACAAAAGAGTGCATATGTGCCAGTAAAGCCGTGGAGGCCATTTGCCCTATGTGTTATTCCATACATAACCCTATCATGTGTACTTTACGATTCAATAAAAAATAATAATTTAAAGAAAAAAACAGTGTTTTTTATTTAATTCAAATCTTGCGTTAATTTTGGGACACCCTATATATATGTAGTAGCGGGAAAAGGACTTACCCCAAATACATCAGCAATGTGTGCCAGGCGACTTTGTTCTCCACTGCTTTCACTTGAAGTATCACCTGCTATCATGGCTTTTTTATCAAGGGTTCCCGCTCCAACACCGCCACCCAGGATGGGGAAGACACCGGTGGTAGCCACAGCAGCAGCTGTCGGTGTGTGGCGCTTTTTACAACAACCACAACAGCCATTGCGTTTGCGACAACAACAACATAACCAAATGATGGCAGCCAACAATAACAGACCAGCAATTATTGGAAGAATTATGGCTAAAGCTGAAAATGAGAAATAAACAAAACGAAATTAAACTTAAATATTTTAATTCATCCAGAAATTAATATAAATTAGCAATATAAAAATTTCTTTAAAATTTAATAACAGTTATAAATGTACCATAACATCATTATCTTGAAAATCATCTTCTATATTATTCTTAAAAATATTTCATTTCTTTTAACAAAAAACTTCTGGTTATTAGGAAAAGATAAGCTTTCTCAAGACTTCATAATTCGTTATGAATACAAATTTTTGAAACTTAAATTTATAATAATAATAATACAATAACTCAGGTAAATATAGTTTCCAAAGTCAAGAAGAGAAAGATAGGCTGATGATAGAATCATGCATGATTAATTCTCAACAGTGCATGAATAAAGATAAACTTCTTAAAAGTTAGTGAAGTAGCTTTTGGATATATAAAAATGCACATGGAGAATCAAGGAAATAACTGTGGCATCTAAATTTGTGTGTTTTGAACAAACATTAGAGAGGAATGTTTGTTGTTTTATTATTGTACAAAGTTTAATGTTAATTATATTATTAAAGATTAAATTTGAACAAAGTTTTGTGTTAATAAAGCACGATATCAGTTATTGTATTATTATTATTATTATTATTATTATTATTATTATTATTGTTATAAATTTAAGTTTCAAATTTGTATTCATAACGAATTATGAAGTCTTAGAGGAAGAAGAAATCTTTTCTTTTCCTCATGTATAACCTGAAGAATTTCTTGTTAAAAGAAATGAAATGTTGTTAAGAATAATAAAGATGATGTTTTTCAAGGTAATGATGTTATGGTATAAAATTGAAACATATGTCTATACTTTGAGTTATATATGTAATTACAATTTCATTTAAACTTGCAAAAATCATTACAAATTATTAACTAACCAGTAACTGAAGAATAAGAATTCGTATCAATATTAATATCGGAAAGCAGAAAATAATAGACTGGGAAATTGCTCTTCATAAATAAAAAAAAACAATAGATATAAATCCGTTGTTAAAAATCAAAAACTCGTATAACGAGCGTTCGTAAAGCGATGAAAGAAAGCAAAATATCTGAGCCTCACCATAGCCGTTAACTTGACAGTTTTTGCCTAAATACCAATTGTGGCATTTACAGACACGATGACCATCAGGAGACATGACACAGCTACCATGATAAGAACAGAAATCACATGTGGTATCTAAAATATAAAGATAATAATGGGTTAGAATACAATACAATACAGTTATTAGATGACATTTGGAAAGGTCACTTCGTACAATTATTATAACAGACAATATATACAAACAAAATTACATGAGGAGGAAAAGATAAATAAATAAAAGGTCTGTATATACATATATAAAGTAACAAGTATTCCAACAATTCCTAGAATATAAAAACTAGATGGAATTTTAATCTATTTATGTTATAATCTATATATATTAAGAAGTACCTATGCAAATTCTGCCTGGGAAGACATGGTCACCATCTTCGAAGTTGCCTTCACATTTACAAGTGAAAGATCCAGGGGTGTTAACACAGATGGCGTTCTGATGACAGTCATTGAAGTCGGGATGGGAACATTCATCGAAATCTATGGTAAAATGAAATAGGTATTTTATTTCTTTCTTTATTTTTTTAAACAAGCAGATATCAATTAATTTCCATAAATAACAAGAACTAAGCTGATAAAAATTATTAACATTATTGTAATAATAGGTAAGCAATTTCTGATGTTTGATTAATTCTATTGCCAAATTCTAATTGCTATATTTTCTCTGATAACTCTAGAATTTGCTTTTTGTACTAATTTTGAATCTAAAGTTACGAACGGGGAGAAAATAGGTACATTTCTTGTTAAAATCATTAATAGCAGAATATTTTCGGACATAAAAGACTCACATATTCAAGTTATTAAAAAATGATGTAAGGTAATGATCTAAAGCTTAACTTACTGAGATTTTGGTTGTTTCAAGAAAAGAACATCTGACAATCAACTTATGTTTGTGAATTGAAGTATGCACACTGCTGTATTTCATTTCGCAAAGGACGCGCAAGAATTTACTATCAATACTTTGTGTAATTCTGCATAGAAAATAGTCCCTCTTCACAGTTTATAACAGCTGTTCATTTATAGGATTCTGACTATTTTTATTTACAATGTAATTAGTCACTGAATGCCAAATTCAGTACTTTGTTTTTTAATTAACTTAATGAAATCTTGAAATTTTTTTCCGCCAATCATAGGGCAGGAATTTGAGAATATTATTTTCTCAAAATTTGAAACTTAAAGGGATATGTGACATCCATTTAAGTAACTCGCCTGAGGAAGAACGACCGAGAGATGAGAAGTACATTATATTTGTTATTTTTGTTATTAGAATAATCGAATAGAATTATTTACAACTTCTATCGATAAACGCTTATTCAATGAAAGGAAAATTTAGCATTTTTTACCTGTTACTTTGAGAGAACCAGCTGATCCACTAGTTATAAGGTTTGTCTTGCCAAGAGTGAAGTTATTCGCTCGTGCCCATTTATCCAGCTCATTTCTCAACATTAATTCATCTACTGCACTGCTGTTACTAACGTGGACAGCCATATTTGCCACAATGCCTTTGCCAGGAGAATCCGGTGCTGTAATATTAAGGATTCTATTTCCCCGGTAGTACCGTTCAACAGCTTCTGATGCTTGGAACACTTGATCAGCCTAGAATATTTCATTAATTAATAAATATTTAATTAATATTTTGGAAAACGTTTTAACAAATTAACATATTTAATCTATAACTTTTTCTGTTTCATGTTTAAGTAACGTCCTGTTGTCTGATTAATTTTATATTCATTTACCGTGAAAAAAAAATACATGAATTCTATTCCGAATTAACTATTCCGCAATAGTTAAATAACAATATTCTTTTCATAGCAGCTTAAATATATTTTTAGGATTACTTTTACCTATTGAATATATATTTTTAATATTAATACTATTAGTTCCATTACTTTATAATCCAATACATACTTAACAACAAGTTTAATAGAATGGTTGGAATCAATGTGGAGCCTGCAAACCTTAAATAAACAATAAAAAACTCGCCAAAATTTTATCGCCAATTTTCCTATTGGCCAGTTTTTTATTGTTTATTGAGCTTTGCTCCACACTGATTCCGATTTCCTACAAGCCTTTGTATCGAGACCTCGTTGTTTACTGGTGACTGGTCCTAGCTGATGATTACTATATTAGCCTGAAACAGCTGTGCTAGGATGTCATTTAGTAAACAACTTGGTCTCATGCATTGATGTTTAACACAATGGGTTTCTATTTCTTATTTTCTTATTTTACAATGAAGTCAGTTTATTAGCATCTTTTCTATACATATAAATATTAAAAAATTCAATTCTGAAGTATTACAATTCTCTTGCTGATCAGCTGGGAAAGTTAAAGTTCAAATGAAAAACAAAAATAAACTTAGACTCTCTGAATGTGCACTATTCTAATCTTCATGGACTTAGGGATCGTTTTGTTCTTTATATACGATAATTGCTCTTTTTAATTGAATGAAAAGATTTTTTTTTATATGTAAATGAAGTTTTAATCGAAAATCAAGCTGTGCTAATAGAAAAGTTATGAATTTTCGCATTAAAAAAGTTAAATTAAAATAAGACTACTTTTGATAGATCTTTGTTTATTTTTTTTTTAATGTGTTAAATGTGTTTTTTCGGTTATTTTACTTATCTTTTAAAAGCAACTTTTCTGAATTAAGATAAGACCAGTTGACCTGTGCGAATAATTCGCAACAAAAAACCACCTTTGAGAAATAATAAACATCTCCAACAGCTGTCGTGCATGTTAGTTAAACACATTGTCAATAGATGGCGCCTTCTCCATTCTTATAAAAAGGTGTTTAAAATACAGTTTTTTTAACGAAAACATTAATTTTCAACAATTTGTTTACTTTTCGTCATTAGCGGTGAACGTAATCTTTAAAACGATGATTCAATCATTGATTTTGATGAAGTATTAAGGGAGATATGGCGTACCGACACAAAAAACATCTTTGAGAAATAATATATAAGGATTCCAATCTGAATGGAATCTAAGAAATAATCAACAGAAGAAAAAAAAACCAAAAAAATAAACTTAAAAGCTATATTTGGAAAGAAGCTACACTCTTCAAATGCAAATATAATTTCAAAGATATACTTACTCCTCTAGTTGATCCTGAAGCTATGTCTCTGAATTCAAAGGATTTGTTATTCCTGTAAATGTCTCTATAAATAAGATTCTGTTTGTCTTTCTTCGTCAAAGCAACTTGTAATAAATATGTTCTCACCACTGTAAAATAATAAGAAAAAGTTTCCATTTAACCAATTAGTCATCAATATCAAATAAGAAACTGAAAATACATTAGAATTATCTTAAAAATTTAACATTTAGCTGCGTAGTTGATTTCTTTCAAGACATGTATTCAGAAGTAATTTTCATTTTTTCAGTCGTGCTTCTATACCAATGTCGTCATGAAAGTAACCACAATTACTTAATTCACCTTAAATTTATTTCATTTTTTGGTATAACTATTATTTAATGTCAGTGGTGTTTGCTAACTACTTGTGTTTTTGACTTGTGAATGGTGGTCTGGTCGATGGGTGGAGTTGGTATTTCTTGGTGGCTTTCTGGGCTGTATTGTAATCGTTGTGGATTGATTTTGATTGTTGGTAGAGGTTACTGTTGTTTGGTTGGTAGGAGTTAAGAAAAAGAGGTTCTACGTGTTCCGTAGAGGTTTTTGCCGTTTACGAGTGACATCACTTTGACAGCCAACAGTCAAGTTGTTTATTTTTTTTTTCTAATTATAATGGGAAAAAATCATAACCTCAGCCGGGAAACGAAGTTTATCTGTTTTTAAATTATCTGTTTTTATCGGTATTTAATTCATTTTATTCTATTTAAAATTATTTATATTATTATTTTAAATTATTTATTTAAAAATATTTATTTATTTTAAAACATTCCTTTTCTATTTCCTAATTACTGATGTTTTGTTTATTTTTAAATTCCTTTCCGTCGTATCCGTTAAGCCAGTTAATTAATTTAAATTCGTTATGTTTTTATCCAATCATTCTGCATATTTCAATTAATCTTCCAATCAAATTCTTCTATGTAAAATCTATAAAAAAAATGTTTTCATGTAATAAATTAATTCAGTTCAGTTCCAGAACTTGACTCGTTGTTTTTCCATCTCAACGACTCTCCCACAAACATAGTAAAATATACTATCATTAATGTCAAATTAATAAGCAAATAAATAAAACCTCAAACTGTTTCATATCAATTCAACATTGTAAATTTATTCAGACAACCTTTTAAAATAGATTCAAATGTCTATTATGTCTTCATTGTAGTTCTCCGCCGTTGCCTTAACATCATCATTATATTCTATTAAGCAATACTGCTACTGATTCTGGCTTCATTGTTCACTTTTTTTTTAATAATAACTGTTTAACAAAGGAACTTAATGGGATAAATATTTTGAATTTCTTTCAATTGCAATATATAGAAGAGATTCAGAAAATAAATTCAGTGGACTCTCGATTTAACAGATTTTGGATTTAATGGATAATAAATTTCGGTCGAATTTTACAATTAGATGAAATTGAAATTAAAGTGTTTTATTTTGTTAAAAAAAAACTCCTATGAATTTAATATAAACAAAAAATAAAAAAAAGGCGCCGAATTAAGCGTCCTTTTGCTCTTAGGTCAAGATATCAAGGTAAAAAAAAATTTAAAATAAGCTTCAATTAAGAAGTTTAATGTTTTCATATATTCATAGAAGTAAAACAAATTTTAAAGTAAAATTCTCAGCGCGAATTAATGAATCAGGATTTTCTAAGCAAGATTTGCAGTGCACCACTGCTAGACTCCGGGCATTTGTCTGATTAACATTAATATCTACATAATGGAAAATGTATTATGTAAATGTATTATGTAAATGTATTATTTTAGCCGCGCTATTGACGTTGTCGCTAAGACATTGGCCTTTCACCTCTGAGTAGCGGGATTCGGTTTTTATGTGGGTTTCGTGATGCTGGGCAGGTTTTCTCGGCGTTCTCCCATTTCCCTGCACTTCTCCCACCATACTTTCTCCGTCTGTTCTCATTTCCGTGGGATAGCACAATAGACCTACAGGTGTCTTGACTTCCCTGCCACCCACATTCAACACAATCAATCAATCAATGTATCTTTTAAATTTTCTTATTTATTATTTTGTGTGTGTTTTTTTTTATCAATTTGATAATTAAACCATTGGAACTTGTATACTGTGATATCTTTTAATATTACAAAATACTGTTCTCTGTAAATATATTTTTTTAAACACATTCGATTTTCCGACAAAGTCAAGGGTACTGTACTGATAAAATAAATTTGGAATATGAATTGCCATTTTAAAAAATATTATTGATGAACGACTGTTACCTGATGGAAGATTGTGAATGTTTGAAGAAAATATTACAATTTATACCTTAAACTAATAATTTATAAAATGAGTTCATAAATCATTTACGACACCGTCTCACTTTAAGACATTTACGGTCGATTTCTCCAAATAGTACTAGTACTAGCTCAAGTCCCAAGTCTATTGAATTCAATTGTACTTAATGCAGGATGTAGCATACGACTACTTGGAGAAACCGGCCGTTAAAGACATTATCGAAGACTACTTTGTTCTGTCGATCAACGTGAAAGATAATATAGATTCCTTTAAAAGAATTTTTATATAAAAAACAACAACTCGGGAATATAAAAATGTGCAATAAATTAAGCATATTTTTTACTTAGGATTTTTTTGATAATTTATTAAATAAACTAAAAGCTCCTTTTTTTCTACTTACATTCACATCTCTTTGTTTTCGTATTTCTGGCATATCCATATCGGCATTCACAACGTCCTTTGTCTGCAGAAATCTCCTTACATATTTCGAATCCAGCCACATTACAGCCTGGCTTGCATTTGGTATCTAAGGCTTGGATTGAAGCGGGTTTTGCGCTCTTCGTTGTCGTTGTTGAAGTGGTGGTCGTTGCTCTGCCATTACCTCCGAAACCAGCTTGTACCAACACACTAGGATCAGATGCCGGATCATTTGTTGGCGTTATTTCAATGGCCGGAGGTCGAGTGGTTGTCGTTCCGAAGATTTCTATAAGCTCTGAGGGGTCTAGAGGTTGTTGTTCACCATTTACGTACCGAATATTCGTGCTCTTATCTTGAACAACAGTAATGACCATAGTACGAGGTGGATAGACTTTAGTATTGACAACATTCGTGGACGTGAGACCAATCGTAGTTGGTTTAGTAGATACAATGGTGCGAGAACTGCTATCTACACGAGTAATATAGCGGGTGATGATTCCACTAGTTTCGTCTATTCTTTCTGCATTGGAGTATTGTATTTTGGGTCCTCCACCAATCTCAACAGGACGGGTAAACATTTCGCCAAAGACTGTTGTTGCTCCTGACACAATGGTACTGCCTGAACCAATGAAGGTTGTTTTATCTGTAGCAGATTGTATTTTCACAGGCCCATTTCCACCAATTGCTACAACACTACTTTTTCCTTGACTTCCTTCATCATTAGTAATCGATCCACCGAGGGATGGAACACGTGTATCTCCGACATTGTTGGATCCTCCGAGAGTAACAGCAGTCGTAGCGTCTACTCGACTAGTGACTGTAGGTCTCACAAAGAAAGTTTTCTGTCCATTTATCAAAGTTGTCTGCAACTGCGAGGCGTCGATGGATGTCGTAAAGCCGCCATTTGCTAAATACAGAACCGTTCGTCCTCCAAATATTACACTACTAACAATCTGGCCTGGAAGAGAATGAATAACACCTGCTCCAACTCTATCTCCGGCTCCCACTCCAGCTCCAGCTCCCACTCCAGCTTCAGTTCCAACCCCAGTTAACCTTGTGGGGAAACTGCCATCTTGATATAGAACAACTCTAGTTGGTGCTATGGGTACAATTATGCTGTACACTTGCTCTGAAGCTGAAATACTAGAACTTCCTGCTCCGAAGAAGGATGTAAAGAGAAGTGTGCGGGTGCGATATACTGTGCTTGCAGTTGCAATGGTAGGAGAAGACTGAATTGGACTCTCAGTTTTTATACTTTCAGTCACAATTGGAGAACTGACTTGTATGATTTGGGTAGGTGTTACTACTTCAGTTCTTGATAATGTTTCCATTTTAGTAGAAACCACTGGAATACTACCATCCTTAAGGAAAGTTGTATAGTATGTATACGTTGTGAAATAAGTTCTCATATGTGGTTTGTCTATCATAATACCATCTGTTCCAATTGATGATGAAATAAGAGTGCCAAGAGTTAAAATGGTTGGTGTTGGTGACACAACTGATGATACGAGGATGGAGGATGATTCAATGTGAACAGAAGACGATTCGATTTGAACAGGCGATGATGAAACTTCAGGAATGAAAGATGATGAAGGAGATGGAGAGATAGTAGCTGAAGAAGATATGATTTGCGATGGAGACACTGATGAAATAATTACACTGCTAGACATGATATCTTTTCTGTCAGTCACTTGTAGAGTTAACAGAGTTGGCATAACAAGTTCACTAGTTGATACAGTTCTTGTGCCATCTTTAAATATAGTAGTGTAATGTGTAAATGTAATAAAGCGGGTGCTCACCACAACATTCGGAGAAGGCTGCTGGGGTACTTCAGAGCTGACAACACGTACGGATTCTTCTCTTCTAATACTTGTTACAACATTCGACTGCACTGCTGGTGTTGGTTGGATGTGGATGACAGTTCTTGTTGGCACTGGAGGCGCAGAAGTAACTGGAATGATTGTAGCTCCAGAAGCTGATAAAAGATTCGATAGAATATTATCAGGAAGTGAACCATCCACTCGGATTACAGTTTGTTCTCCTTCCGCAGTAATTCTAGATGTTGGAAGAGTAAGTTGATTTACAGTAGAAGGTGTAAATACTTGTGTTAAAGTCTCTTCTCGACTTGTCACAACTCTTTGCCCATTTTCATTTATCATTGTTGTGTAATAAGTAAAAGTAAGCAATCGAGAACTTAGACCAGGAACTCTAGTCTGTTGTTCTATGCGAGAAGGTTGTTCTTGAGTTGTGATTACATCAGCTTTATTGGTAATTACTGTATTCGTATGCTGAATTCCCAAAGGTACCTGTTCATGTTGTTTATGAGAGCCTCCCATAGGTTGTTCTTGAATAAGGAATATTTGCTCATTATTCGCAACTTCTGGAGCAAATTCTATAGGTCGTCGAGGAGGGATGTTAATAATGGTTGGACCTGCATCGATTCCCTGAACGGGGGTGGCTGCAAATAAGGTAGAAAGTGTTTCTTCTCTGCTGGAAACCATTCTTCGTCCGGCATCGAAAATAGTTGTATAATAAGTGTAAGTAATAAACCTTGTTTCAGTTTGGGGGATAAAAAGAAGGGTTGCTTCTTCATTTGGTTGAAAAGAGGGAACTAAGAACTGTGGTTGTTCAATATCTAATTTTTCGTTTCCAATATTCAATCCCAAATGTTGTTGGTTGTGCAGTGGTGGATTTTGTACTATACCGCCCTCATGTAGATGTGGTGGTCGCTGTTCCATTTGAATAAATATTGGATCTGGCTGATTTTGAGGAGGTGGGATATTGACGCGCTCGTGATTTGGCGGAATTTGAATATGTTCCGGTTGTGATAGGTGGGGTGGCGGATGAAAATGTTCAGGTTGATGTGCTGGCTGGGGAATGTGTTGTGGCTGGGATGGTTGATGTGGTGGGTGGGGAACATGTTCAGGTTGGGATGGTTGATGTGGCGGAAGGGGAATATGTTCTGGTTGCGAAGGACGATGTGGGGGAGGCGGTAAGTGGTCGTGATGGGAAGGCCGAGGGGGTGAAGGGAAATGCTCTGGCTGAGGAGGGCGAGCCGGTGGTAAATTGTGCATTATCATACCACTGTCTTCATGCATAGGTGGAGGTCTCATTTCTGGGTGAGGAACGAAATGTTCTGGAGTGATTGGACGGTGGTTTGGAATTATTTTATTCTTATCATCAGAGGGATGCATTCCCATATGAATTATTGATCTGTCATTTGTTGAGCCAGAGTGAACTGTTTGATGAAAATTATGCCCACCAATATTCTCTTGCTGACTTGGCTCTAAGTGGATCACTGAGGGTGCATGGGCTGGCGTGGAAGCAGTGGCTGGAGCTAATACAATACTACTAGGTACAATCGTTCTTCCATCTGGATAAATAGTTTTTACTTGAGATACAGTTTCCTCTCTGCTGGTAACAGTTGTGGTGCTTTTATCAAACAAAGTTGTAAAGTAAGTGTAAGTAGTGTAATAAGTACTTGTTGTTGGCTGTATAGTTGCCAATGCCAAAACATGTTCAATATTTTCAGCTCCTTCTGCCATTGGGTCCATAGAATAATCAACAGTGGTAAAACCTACTCTATCTGTATGGCGATCAGGTTCTAACGCTAACACCATTGTCGTGCCATCAATGACTGATTGGAAAAGTCTTTCTGCTGTTACATAACTATCCTCACTCCCACTTCCTTGCAGTGTGAAAGTCGATACTGACGGCTTAAAGCTATTTCGTGGGCGAGTAATAAATATTGTAGACTGTCCCTGAAATACTGAAGTCACTGTTGTTACAGGCGGTGCTCCATCCTGCTTGGTCTGAATAGGTGTGAAACCTTTCTCTGTTGCTCCAGGACGGAAACTGCCAGTATATATTGGGGCAAGGGGTAACTGATTGTTCGGCACTGTGTTCCCACTTCCTACAGTATTTCCAAGCTCAATGCGATTGTTTGTAAATAGTCCTGGTGGTGGAATATTCATTGGCATCATCTGAGGAGGTGGCGCTAACACTGGCCCACCAAGATTTTGCTGAGGTGGTGGGGGTAATATTGGACCACCAAGATTTTGCTGGAAAATAATCTGGGGAGCATTTGGTGGAGGTGGAGGTCCATTTGGTGGTGGATGTAAATGTGCTGCTTGTAAAGGTATAATCATAGGTTCGTTTCTTCCCGGAACAATGGCTCCTGAAGGTGGCCTGGCCGGTAGAGGCGGGCCATTCAAAGAATTTTTATCAGTATCATTTCTCATAGTAATACCTACCATACCTCCACCAGACAAGAAAGCTGCTGCCAATCCACCCAAAATAGGAGCAACACCTGCTAAGAAGCTGCCTCCTGACCCTACATGAACTGCAGGTGCAGCATTTGCAACTGTAGCAGGAGCAGGAGTTGTTCTCGTAGTTGATGGCGTTATTCGTGATGGCGCTGAAGCAGTTGCTTGTGAATTAGAATGTGATGGATTAATAGCAGCATCAGCCTTCATTGTAAGCAATGATGTTATTTGAGGTCCTGTGAGTGTCATAGTTTTTCTATTGGCATCTACAACAACATACAAAGTATTACTTGGTTCAATTCTCGTTGTCTGTCCGTCAATCAGTTGAAGTATCGTTGGTGCTGTTAGCACTGTTGTTGATATTAATGTTGGTGTTGAAATAATTGTAGCAGCAATCACAGCACCAGTGTTCTGGTTTGAAGCAGAACTATGCTGGTGGACAGAAGTTGATGAAGAACTTGGTAAACTTTGTTGACTAGTTGATGAAGATGAAAGAGAACTTTCTGAAAGGACTGGTAATATCGAACTACTAACTTGTGGGGGGAAAAATACAGGAGACGGAATACTTTGACTTGCTTCCGAAACTACAGGCATTATTGTAGCAGATGCTTGTTTGAAATCTAGAATTGGTGTTGTTAACATTGAACTGAGATCGTTCCCTGTAGTAAGAGATGGTTTTAATATAGACATCATTGAAGTAACAGGCATCTTACTGGATACAACTGAAGGAATTATAGCTTCTGTTATAATTCTAGACACTGTCTCTTTATTTGTGCTCACTGATGTTCCTGTACCATCGAAGAAAGTAGTAAAATAGGTATACGTAGTAAAATATGTTTTTGTGGCAAAAGCAGTTGGTGTCATGCTGTCAGATGCTGAAGTTTCCATACTGGCAGGCTGAGAGTCTGAGGAAACAGATGGAGGAATAGGCTGAAGAACTGGCGAAGGAGGAGCAGACAACCTAAACGGAATTTCTGAGGAAGTTATTGGCGGCTTCACAAACATAATTGGCGATGTAGTTATTGGCAAGCTTGGTCGTGTCTTTTCTACAATTTGCTGTACCACATTTGTAACTACATTTGTGCGACTAGTCGTCAACGTATTAGTTCCTTCAAGATAGGTAGTGAAGTAAGTGAACGTAGTGAAGTACGTTTTTGTTACTATGTGTGATTCTATAGATGGATTTATCTGAAGTAAAACAGGCTCTTTTGTTGAAGAACTGGATGATAAAGATTGCGCTGGCTGGAAAGTTGTGGAAGGAAGAATTTTGCTGGTCTCGGCCACTAGATTTGGTGCTTCTGTTATTGCAATTTGAGTTACAATTTCTTCTGATGAATGGACGACTTCATTAATACCATCTTGACTGGTACTGTAGAAAGTGTTTGTTGTCAAATACGTGTTAGTATCAAATTTTGTCTCGAAGTCAGATGTAGAGAGACTGGATTGCAGCATAACTACATTAGTAGCAATGGAATTACTTGAAACCGTAATAACCCTATTTCCTTCTTTGAACATATTTAAGAAAGTGTAGGTAGTATAAAAAGTTTCAGCTGCTTGTGATGGGGATGGATTGATTTTGGAATCTACAGTGGTAGGTTGTTCAGGCGTAACGTTGATTTGATTGTCCGACATCTCTATTTTATGGCTTGGGATTGCACTCGTCAGGCCGAGTCCGATTCCTCCAATCAGGGTGCTTGGAAGTAGCGTTTGTGGCGTGTGATTTATTGACACTGGCGATAACATAGACGATGACGCATTGCGGGATCCAGCAACTATGAGGGTGACTCCTTCAGGCATCACTTTAGTTTGAAGGGCAACTTTTTGATCAACCTGTAGACTTCCCAAGGAGCTGGCAAGTTCGAGTACACTAGAAGGACCACCTACTGAGAAAGAAAAAAAAAAAAACAGTAAGATAAACATAATCAATAAATGAGCTATTTATTATAGCTTTTAATTATGTTAAACTGTGATTAATGGTACAATTTCAAAAGTTCGTTCAGGATCACAAAGTTTAAAGTATTCTGAATACGAATATTCTCTTTACAACTTTACAACTCTTGAAAATCATAGTTTGATATATTTAGCGTCAAATTATAAATATTTCGTGTTTCTGTGAGTTGTCAAATTCATGATTATAAAATAATATTCATTCAAAAACATAGTGAAAAAATACGATCATGTTAGTGTTTGATAGATTAAAACTTTAGAAATGAACATAAAAATTTAAATTACAGGTGAAGAATATTTACTATTTAAAAAATAATCCTATGATAATCTATGGACAGAAAACAAGCTCTACCCCAAAATATCATTTTTAATATATATTTTCAAAGAAGGGTCTTAAAATAACTTATTATTTTACGAGAATTCTGTATTCAAAATATTTTGTACTTTGTGTAAAGTTCTGCAAGAACATTTAAACATTTAATTGAATTGTTAAACATTTTAATTGAAGTATATAACCTTCGGATTTAGTAACTTAGATATTATGTAGGCCTGTAGATATTTATTCTTTTAAGAAGTATGACGTAATAATGAGTTTATCGTAAAACTTGTCTTTAAATTGTGTTAAGAATTTCTTATATTTTTTGAAAATGAAATTTATTGAAATTAAATGAATACTTAAAGATTAAAAATATTCTAAGAACATAAGTAATCTACTAAGCAAGAGCATAAAGAAAAAATTTGTCTTTATTATTACGAGAATGCATGGTCTTCAATACAGAAATAAAACATAAGCGATTGTGGAATCCCCAATTTTTTATATGGGCTATGAGCCTAAATAAATCTTACAACTGAAAATAGGCCTTAATTTGAAATACTTCGATTTAAGACCTCCCCAATTCTCTTCAGCAGTTACGTATTATATTAATCCCACCATATAACTGAAATGGCTACTGCAATAAGACCGTGTCTAATCAATCTATTAATAAAATTCAGACAAGGAGTACATAGGTGCCCTTTTCACCTGATATTTCAGAAATTGTTTCAAGAGTTGATGGTCAATGGTTTGGATTTCCAATACTTAAAAAAAAAGACTGGAAACCTAAGATTTAAAAATATGTGTAGAAATTATGTAAATAATGTAAATAATACAAAAATACTCTAAAGCGGCAATCCTATGAACGGGATAGACTATAAGGTTTCAAGAAGGCTTAGTATTTTATTATTTACGTACTTCGTAATTGTGTATTTACTTAATCAGATTTGATGTAGATATTTTTTTAAAACTATAAGGATGTAAAAAAGAATTACTATGAAAAATTAAAAGATATGTAAACTACAGATATGTAAAATATGTTTATAAAAGTGCTTAATTTATTCGCAAATGTTATTTTAATTATGCGATGTGGTTGGATTATATAATCAGATGTTAATAATTTTGAAATTTAAGTATTTTAAAAATAATTTTTATATTTTAATTCCAACTTTGTGTGAATCTTTAGAGGATTGATATTACATATTTACGAATTATATATTTTTATATTTTATATCTTTAAAACTTAATACGGTACTTGTAATTGAAGAATAGTATTTCAAAATTTTCTACTTTTTCTAGTATTTATTATTATATTTAGATGTCTTAATAAAATTCTTTAAATTTTACGAAATATTTTGTAAAAAGTTTGGTAAAAATTGTGAATTTTTTTAAGCTAGTTTGTAGTTATTTAAGCTCTTATTTTTGTGATAATTTTGTAAAAATTTTTGCATTATTAATTTATTTATTTTTGCAGAAAAATTCAGAAATTCCGTTACTATAACTATCATTGTTACTTAATTCGACTGAAAAAAAAAATATCGCATTTTATTTATCAAATTATAAATTAGTAATTAAATCATAATAAATAAATAAATTAATAAAATAATTTTAAAAAATTATTTACGAGTAAATTATAATAAAAAATTTAATAAAAAAATTAAATAACGTATATTATTCTTATTCTTTTTATTTATTTAATTATTTACTTACTGTGTAAATAAGAAATTTTATATTTAATTCTTATGTATTTCAAAACAATTCACATGATGATCAGTAATGTATATAATATTTAGCATATCTAAAATTATTTTTTTCTTAGTGTAAAATTAGTTATATACAAAAAAAGAAATAACTATAATATCGTAATTTTAAAAAAAGTAACTTCATAATTAACAAATCTGATACTGAGAAGTAGCAGTGGTGAACAATAGATGGCGCTACTGTGTATGTGTAAATGGAAATTCAAAGAGCCTACTCTCGCCGTAGATTTTAATATTAATATTATTTTACTTTTAAAGTTTCATTTAAAGAAAGCAAAAGTCATTTATAAAAATTTAATGTAATGGACAACCCCACCCCTAACACAATCGTCTACGATTTTGCCTACGTGCCTGACGTCTTTTTAAAGAAACAGAATTTTTTATTAAGAAGTATCCAGGGATAGAAAGTTAGTTTTATTAAAAAAAAGTTAATGATCTAAAATTATTGTGAGTAATAATTTTTTAGTTGAACACATGCACTTTCGTAAATTACATTGACTAATGCCTTCAAATATTTTATATCAACTAAAAGCCAAACTACAAAAGTTTTACAAAAGACATTACATGTCTGATCTAGTTTAGCATATTTTTTTTAAAAATAAAATAAGAATACTGTACAAAATGTCGTATTTGCCATAAGGACGGATACAAAGCATTCCGTACGATATTTATTGGTGCCCAAGATAGGTAGGAATAACTTAAGTGAAATTAATTTAACTTAAGAGTTAACATGTTTTATTTCTACTCCTTCAAATCAACATGCATAGAAATAATATTTTAAATTATAATGCATTCAGAAAATATAAATATTCTCGCTTTTGCGTCAAGCCTAGAAACTGCAGTAGACCATCCCCCGTGAGAGTTATGTATATCTTTTCTGCCACTTCCAATACCATAGTATTTTATCAGGGAAAATATTTATTTCTATTTTTTTTATGAATTTTCTAATTTTTAAAGTTCAAAATAAATAATGCCATTATTCGGAATTTTGCTTTATTTGACTGTGGAATATGTTTTGTCGCTGTATTTTGACTACAGTGTAAAATGTTGTTTTATATTTATACTAATAACATAAATTATTTCAAACTGCAGTCAGTGTGAATCATAGGTTCCCTATATTTTCTGAATTCCCAGTTCTTTCTGACATTATATTTTTCTAGTGAAATTTTTCCCAATCGTCCAACCACACATACACACAAAAAAAATATACAAAGTTACTTTTGTAGCTAATTTCACGAAAGTAAAATTTGTAAAAATAGCAAATATACAAAACAACCAAAAAAAACAAAGGGAGAAGGGGATATATAAACGAATTACACTGTCCTAAGAAGGAAAAAAAATACATTGTTACAGAATTTTCGCGAGAACTTCGTTGAAAATATTGGTATAAATAATGAAATTCAGTTCTGCGATGGGATAATTTTTTCCTTGCTTTTCCGGTGTAGGCATTTTTGCAAATGCTGAGGAATACCTGTGAACATTGGAATATGTTTTAATGACATTAGAGTATAAAAGAATAAAAAAATTGATACCTTCAGATGTGTTAGCATCACTGATATTCAAAACAGGTCTGGATACGACATCACGTGCCATTGGAACTGTAATGTAATTGTATGTATATTAACACACTGCTAATAAGACTTAGTTGTGGGTTAGTAATGCCATGCAAAAAAGTAAATTTAAAAGAACTCAATTACATTTTAAAGCACGCGTGTTTATATTTTGGAATGGTTTAATATAGAAGCTTGCTATTATTTTGATTTAATTCATTAATTAAGCAAGCTTAAGTTTTTAAAGTTGTAAAATTCTTGTGAGAAGTCGATTTGCATGCAGTAAGAGAATTTTGATCAGATAAAAATTTGAATTTCTTTTTTTAATCAAAAATCAATATAAAAGAAAATATTTTTGATCATTATAGAAAGAGAATTTTGGGAATAATTGATAAAAATTTAATACTTCGTAGAGAAGGAGGGAATTAGAATATTGTGTCTTAGGAAAACATTAACATCTAACTTCCTCCATAAGATGGAGGATGTTTGATGTCCCAACTCACCCAATGATGAAGAAGGAATAGGTTCCAAGAGAGTTTTAGTGAGGACGTCAGTGGACGTCTCCTCTCTCGTAGATATCACAGGGGTAGAACCATCTGAGCGGGTTACAATGTACGTCAGAGTAGAAGTGACCGTCTCAAGGACTGTACGAGTGACAGAAGAGGGGGTGAAGGTGGAAGTAGGAGAGAGATCGCTGCTGCTGGTACTGCTGCTGTCAGCACTGCTACCACCACTGCTGGAAATATCCGTCACCACAGGAGTCTCCTGCACCAGAGAGGAAGAACTTTCGGGGGTTGGAGAAGAAGTCAAGTCAGATGTAATGACAGGGCTAGTAGCTTCAGAAGTAGTTTCCGAGGAGACGACGTCAGTAAGGTCGGCCTCGTCGAGCTTGCTTAGTGATGACGTCACGACGTGGAGAGTTCGGTAGGAGGTTCCACCAAGGAAAGGGACAAGCGTGGTAGTGGTGTAAGTTACATAGACCATATTGGAAGGAAGGGGACCAGTGTGGGTTTGACTGCGGGTTAGGAATTTGTGAGAGCGGGTGGAAGTGAAGTAAGTACGGGAGGAGGAGGAGGAGGAAGTCAGACGGGAAGAACGTCCGTCGCCCCTAACGCGAGAAAAGGAAAAGCGAGAGCGTAGAGATCTGTTGGGCAATAGAGAGCCTCTCACTGAAGATGAAGAATGTGATGATGATGGGAATAATGAAGACAGAGAAAACGATGATGACACATCTGTCTCAAGAATATTAGAGCTTATGGGGGCAGACACTTCATCAGTTGTTTCCTCAATGTCTGTCAAAGTTGTGTCCTCCTGTTCGGTGACGAGTTCTGTCTCGTCTTCTTGAACTGGAGTTGGGCTTAATGTCGATGTTTCAATGTCAATCGGTGTGGTCGATTCCAACTGAGATGATTCCAGTTCCGTCGACTTTGAAGTAGTTCGCGTTCTGGTGCGAACTTTCGTTCTTCCACTACTTCTCGTTTTCGACAGAGGGGCCACCGATATGGGACTAGATTCCAATATTCTGCTCAATGATTTTTCATCGCTCGAAGTTTTTGTACTTCTCAAAGGTATATCTTTATCTCCAAGCATCACAAGCGTTTTTGATCCAAGGTTTATAAACGTAGTCACATCACCCAATACATGGGATCCTAAGTTAGCCAGTTTAGACTCGTCAATAAATGTGTAAACTCCTGCCGAATTTTCGTGCTTTTCCAGCATTTCTGGAGCAATGGTTGCTTTATCTGTCGAAACTTCAGTGTACGTCTGTTCACTACTAGAAAACCTTGTGGCTAAGTCGTCAACGAAGGTGTAAAAATATGTAAAAATAGTCATAAAGGTTTTTGGACTATTATCAAGTTTCGGTGAAGCAACAGATTTGGTTGCAGAAACGCTAATGTCATCTGTGGCACTAGCTCTTTGTCGAGTTCGTGTGATTTTAATCACTGGCCGAGATGCAGATAAGGTTCCCCCATCGTGAACTCGAATTCTTGAGCCTACATAAACTACAGTAGTCTTGCCGTTTCTGACACGAGTTCCAAAGTTAGTTGGAATCACGTCGTCTGGTAATTCACTGTAACCTTCACTGTTTTGGATTAAATTAACCAATGCAGGATTAACTGTTTCTTTACTTACATGTGATGTCACCGCTTCTCTGCTGGAAACCTGAGTGTCGTCATCAACTATAAGTGTTGACAGGTAAGTAAAAGTTGTGAAGTACGTTAACGAAATAGGTCGGGTTGGCAGCACTCTTCCACGAGAGATGGCGTCTTGCTTTACCGAAGGATTGAGGAGTTCAGCAGATTTCAGTGAAGATTTCTGGGTTTTGACTCGTCTGCTAGTGAGAATCACTTTCCTAGATGATGAAGGCTTTATAACTAATTCTTCATTGCTGTCTGAACTCAAGTCAGGACTTGCAGTAACTGATTTCGAACGAATACGTATTACTTTAACACGAGATTTTTGTTTTCGTGGCTTTGGTGTTGTGATATCTTCAGAGGTTGTGGCTTCGTCATCATTTAATCTCTCCATCTCTTCTGTAACTTCCTCTACTTCTGGTGATGATACAGGATCTGTAGCAGTTTCGACGTCATCGAGTGTTGTCGGTTCATCACTTTGATCTGTTGTAGTCGGTTCGAATTCTACGGCTTTAGAAGACTGTCGAAATCTTGATCTCGTGAAATGATGTCTAGATGTTTCTTTTTTGAATGGCTTAACAGTTTCTTGTAAATTTTCAGATTTAGTTGTTCTGTCAATTGCTCGAGCAGTAGGGGAAGCTTGAAGTCTTCTTACTTTAGTAATTCGCTGTGTCTTTGTTTTTTTTGTTTGAGTAACAATTTCTTCCTCATCTTCATCAAAGGTTTCATCTTCGTGTGCCTTTGTATGAAATCCACCACCTTTTGTACGAGTTAGTTCATCATAGCGATAATTATTTGTTGCAACTCGTGTAACAGTTTCTAATGTCGGGATAACCACTGCACTTCCTGCCTCAAAGGTGGTAAGAAATCTAGTGTACGTAAAATATCTTGTCTTTGGACGCGAAGTTTTATCAAATGACGGAACCAGCACAGCCAGATCATCTTCATAATCAGCTTGTGGAGAACGCTTTGCCCGTTCTACCGATTTTTCATCAGATACTTCAAAGGATTCTTCCATAGTTTCACTTGTAGGTTCTTCTGGTTTACTAGACTCAATAATAGATTCCTGGCTATCAGTGGTATCATACTGCACAGGATCTAAACTTTCTGTAGCCAAATATCCTTTGGCTGGATTGAATTCGTCTGCATCAGTTAAAGTCGACATGAGAAATAATTCCATATTATTCCTTAAATCCTGGTGAAGACCTTCGTCGTCTCCCAGTACATCATAACCAGATGGGGAGCTTGTCATTTGTAAGAGCATGTCAGTTGGATGTGGGTCAATGCCTGCAGCACGCTTGGCTCTAGTGGCCTCCTCATCTTCGACTGAATCCGGACTATCAAGTGTGACTGTAGTTATGAAAGAATTAAACTGTCCGGGTTTCTCTCCTGACAGGAACAGTGTCAGTACACTAGTAATGGGACCTGTCTTTTCGGGTCTTGGTTTTCTGGGCGGAGGAGCTTGATCTTGTTCTTCTTCCGTTTCTGGTTCCCTGAACCTTTCTTTGCTGACTGGTTCTGTTGTGGGAAGTTGAGGATTTAGTTGTGGATTGAACTGCTGATTTAACAATTGATACTGCAGAGGATTAAACAAAGGGAATAAAGGATTTATTGGTGGAAAACTAGGATTAACTGTGACAGGAACAGTAGTAGTTGTTGTAATTGTGCTTGGTAGTATTTTTCTTTCAGTTAGAGTACTGTACTTAGTCTTATCTCGGAAAACTAAGGGAATAATCGATGACTGTGTTACTGTCGTTGTTACTACATACGTATATGTGGAAGTACTCATAGTTACTTGCTGCTGATTTGGAAAAAACTGATTCAATAACAATTGGGGAAGAAGCAGAGAAGCCAATGGATTTGTTGGTTGAGACGTCTCGAGTTGAGGTGAATTTGTGTTAACTGTTGTTGTTAGTCCATATGCTACTATCGTTGAAGTTCGAGTATCTCTTACCCCTCCACGTAGTCTAGATATCGTTGTAGTAGTTTTTAAAGATGAAGTAATGTGGACTTCAGTAATATAAGTGAGGGTTGGAGTAATGTTATCAGTAGTGGCAGTTGTCGACAGTATTGTTACTGTATTACCATTTCTCTCCATTGGTGTGTAATCATTAGGATGGAGAATCTGCTCACTTAAAGCTGTAGTATGTAATGTTCTGATTTCTGTTTCTCTGCCATGAAAGATAGGAACTACTTTTGTAGTATTTAAAGTATGGGTTACAGTTATAATAGTGGGAGTGGGTTTAAAACTAGTACTATATCGTGTACGTCTAGTATTGGTTCGCTTTACTGTGCTTCTGGAAGTAGAAATTCGTCTTCTAGTTGCAACTACACGACGGGTTGATTCAGGTCGAGAACGGGTGATGGCTCTCCTAGTACTTGAAGGCCGAATGGTCGTTTTTTCGCGAGTCGATTGCGTTAGAGAACGAGTCGCTGAATTTCGAACTTTTGCTGAAGCGGATGACGTACGGGCATTTGTATTGGAACTTCTTCTTTGGGATCTTGGCTCTTTAGAAGAAGCTCTAGATCTCGATGAGGCAGAGCGGGTTGGCTTAATTGTCTCAGCTTCAGTCGTTTCTTGGACACGGGATTTGGTTTCTTGGGAACGTGTTTTAGTTTCTTGGGAACGTGTCTTAGTTTCTTGAGCACGCGATTTTGTCTCTTGCGCACGGGATTTCGTTTCAGAAACTTGAGATCTTGTTGCTGCTTTCGTTGATGGCCGTCCACGGATTGTGATTTTTCTTCTTGGGGGACGAACAGGTCTTGTGACTTCTTCTTCCTCAATAGACTCTGTAGACCGATATGGACGTTGATACTGTCTGACTGCATCTTCTTTCATTCCGTAAATCAAGGGCTCATAAACTTCATAATCATAATTATCTGTGTCATAGATATCTGCATATCGCCTTTTCCGAGAAATTACATCTTCAGTGTCAGGAAAAGCAGCGTGTTCGAAAACTTGTGCAGGCGCTTGTTCCTTTACAGAATGTAATTCACTACCAGACTCCTCTTGATCTACATCATCATTTGAGATTTTTCGAAATGTCTTTCTATTTCTGTTCGGAAATGGAAACGGTCGTCTATCTCCTGGCCTAAATGGTCGAATAACAACTTGTCTTCTGTTACTTGCAGTTTCAGCTTTATTATCAACTTGTTCTTCATCGTCATCTTTTTCATTCTCTTCCGTTTCATCTTCAACTGTTTCGTCAAACGGTGTTTCTGTTTTTTCGGCCGCTTTCGCTTGGGTAGCTTCGTTCTTTTTTGTACCAAACAGGTTTCTAGTTATTGTCACTGCACTTCTAGACGAAACTCGAGGTCGTGGTCTTAACCTTCGAAAACCTTTCACAGTTGGGGCATCTTCCTTTGTGGGTGCAGATGATACAGTTTCCTCTTCTTGTGGTTCGGCAGTTTCCTCTTCGCTTAATGTAAGTCTATCGATATCTTCTGTTGATAAAGGTGGAGTTGGATTTAGATCAATAGATGATTCAGTTAAGGAATTGTCCAATGGAGTCGATGGAAGGAGAGATGCTTCTTGGGTTGATGGAGCTTGTGTGCTACTTGTTTTTAAACCCCTAAAACGAGTATTTCTTGGAGTAAAAACAAATTTTGATCTGGATGACTGAGAACTGCCGGATTGTGTTGCTGAAATCCTGCCAGAACGTGAAGATGTCCTCGTGTTTCCTGCTCTAGACTGTGAACTGAAGCGGGAAAAGCTACTGCTTCTGGTTGATGATCCTCTTCCGCCAGTTGTACTTCCCCGAAATCCTGAAGTTGATCCCCTGAAGCCTGAACTTGATCCCCGTGAACCAAAAGAACTAGATCCTCGGAGGCTTGAAGATCCAAAAATCCGGGATCCTGAAGTACTGAAGCGCGATGATGTTGTTCTAGACTTAAATGAAGACGCACCTGAAGTTGATGAAGCAGATGAAGCTTTACTTCTACTGAATGGCCTGAATCTTGAATTAAAAGGCCGAAGTGAGGGTCTTCTTAATGGACCTTTCAAAGTCGATGTTGTTGTTTCAGTGGTTGTAGTAGGAAGAGCAGAAGTAGAATTTGCTTCAGGTTCTAAAGTTGGAGAGGTAATTGTTTCTTGTTCGATTGTAGTCAATGTTGATTCTGAACTAGAAATTAATGAACTTGATGGTGTAAGTACAACCTGAGGAGTTGATTGTATTAATACTTTATCAGTTAGAATTCTCGATGTGGGTTGAAGTACTTGGGCATAAGAACCTTCGAGATATGTACCTATAACTTCAGTTTCATGCAAAGTAGTGATGCCATCACGAACTTCAGTGCTTCCGGGAATATTGGAAACTAATCCGGTAATATATATATCACGGAAATCTGGAGTAGAAGTAACTGGATCAACCTTTTCTTGAACATTCGATGCAATGCCATGTCCAAGAACAATTCTAGAAGTACTTTCGACAATTTGCGCATAAGTACCTTCTAGATACGTTCCCGTAACTCGACTTGTAAATAAAGTAACTGTACCATCATTAACAATGCTACCAGTAGTCGATGTTACTAATCCTGTAGGATATAGATCTATGGAAGCTGATGTTGGAGAAATAATAGTCAGGTGAGGTACATTACTTTGGATCGGAGTTACTGTAATAATGTCATTATCTGATGACGTCTGCGGCCCAACAAATACTGATGAACTGCTAAGATGAAAACTAGTATATGATCCATCCAAAATCGTGCCGTAAACTGATGTTGTGTAAGCAGTTGTTAATCCATCTCTAATGTCTGTTGACGTAATTGATGACAGTAATCCTAACGGCTGAACAGAACTAGATGTAGTTGATTCGCTGAAAGGATCAACAACTGTTACTGAAGCTTCACTATGGGAACTGCTGCTGCTGAGTGAGGATTCAAGTGTTGCAGATGGGGACACAAAAAGCCACGCTGGAGTATCCGAAGGTGTAAATGTTACTTCAGTAAGAGAGCTCAAGAAGGATGGGGATGGATCTAAAACCACGCTAGAAGTAGTTTCTAGTCTACTAGTTACAAATGTTTGATCTCCATTGTAAGAAGTAGTGTAATAGGTATAAGTAGTATAAACCGTCACGGCAGAAGAGGAGGGTTGTAAAGAATTACTGTGAATTGGATCGGAAGAGGTTAAATCAGTCTTAGCATTAAGAAACTGTTCTTGATTGGAATAGACAGTGGATTTGACCTCCTCGTTACTCTTCACTATCGTGGAACCATCTTGATAGGAAGTTGTGAAATAGGTGAAAGTTGTATATTGAGTTACAGGATATGTAGGGCTGATTTCCGGATGAGGAGTTGAAGTTATCTGTATTGCATCTGAAAGAACATTGGATTGGGTGACTTTCCTGCTCGTAACACTTGTATTGCCATCCTTAATAAATGTGGTATAATATGTATATGTGGTATAATAAGTTTTAGCAGGGGCCGCCGGAATAGGTGTTAGAATGGGTTCAGTAATAATGTTAGATACAGTTTCCTTACGGGTTGTTGTGGAAGAGGTTCCATTACTAATAAAGGTAGTGTAATAGGTAAAGGTTGTGTATAGTGTTTTCAGAGGCGAGAATGGTTTAGAGGTAGGGTTGGTGTTGTCAGTAGTTGATCCGAACATAGAAGACTCCAGAGATTTACCTTGTGATTCGCCTAGAGTGGCAGATGAAGAATTAAAATTGTTACTATTTAATAAATCATTAGCTTGTGGAGTGGAGCTAAAAGTATCCATATTTACCATAGTTCCTACTTCATTAAAAATCTTATCGGATTCCATCACATGCTCAAGGGAATTCTTATTGTTATTGTTAATTTCTGCATTAAGTAACATAGAAGCAGGAACAGCAGATTGGTCACTACTGGCTCGAAGCATGATATTCGTGTTACTATTCTCGATTTCATGTGAATTTGGGAATGGTATCACGATGATGTTAGATGCATGTGAGCCAACTACCGGGGTTATTTCAGCAAAAAGCGTAGGGGTAGCAATTATGGAACTGGGAGGAACGCTCGGATCAACGGTAACAATTACTACAGAACTACTGATGGAAGTTGTGCCTTTGACAAGAAATGTTGTGTATTGTGTATATGTGTTAAGAAGTTGAGAAGATGACGTTAATTCGGGAACTGTTTTAATTTCCAATGAAGATTTGAGATCTTGTTCTTTGGCGTTTGAAGGAACTAAGGGTGTTTTCTCTATTAAGCTTGTAGACATAACTTCTCTACTAACCACCGATGTAGTTCCATCTAAGAAGAAAGTGGTATAGTAGGTTTCTGTCATGGTTACTGTTTCAAATGGTTCTAGTGAGTCAGCTCGTGCATCAACAAATCCATCCGGTTTCTCAATTTGAATTTCTAATCCACTAGCTTCACCACCATCTGTTGGAAATTCAGAAAGCTTATCAGATCTGTCCTGTATTGACATACTGCTGCTAATCTTTTCAGATGAATCAATCAGTACATTTGTAGGAGATATGGATTGTGATGATGAATTTTCAGTAAATGAAACAGACAAAGTGTTTGTTGATTGTGTTGTTGATTCAATTGGAACTACGTTACTTAGAATAACTTCTCTACCATTAACGGAAGTTTCATTTCCAACAACAAATGTTGTAAAATAGGTATATGTTAAATATGTCATTTTTTCTGTGGCAGAAATATCACTTACTGATAGAGAATTCGTTGTATTATCCTCAGCACTGGTAGCAGGTCTAGTGAAAAAGAAGTCGGTTCTTGTAATTTCGGTAACAATATCAGATTTATCTAATTTTTCACTTAAAACATTAGAAACAATTTCTAAATTGGAGGTTACGAATGGGAATTCTCCTTGAAAGCTTGTGGTAAAGTGAGTGAAAGTTGTAAACGAAGTTTTCAGGGATTTTGAAGGATCCACCATTTCTACTGAATCAGTAGAATTTGGTCCAAGTACTTCAACGCTAGAAGTTGCTAATTGAAAACTTCCTTGTGAAACAGTGGTAAAATCAGTAAAGGAAGTTAATGAATCTATTACAATCTCATTTCTTTCAGCAGATGATGATGGAATAATGGTGGATGAATCTACACTTACAGTGTTAATGTCTTCAGTTTTGGAAGTTGCAATAATAAAATCCCCTTCCGAGAGTGTAGTGAACTCGGTGAATACTGATTTCATATTTTCACTATCACCAGTCTTCATAGTTATTGGAATTGTACTTTCATTTTGGGACATAGTTAGTTCACTTGAAATTGCAACAGAAAAATCTCCTTGAGTCGTTGTAGAAAACTGAGTAAACACAGTTTCGCTACTGTGAATTTCATCACTTGGCATTTTGGTCACGGCGTTCGTAAGTATTTCTTCACTGGAGGTAGCTAATGGAAAAGTTTCATCGCTGACAGTTGAAAACTGTGTGAAAGTAGTAGAATCTTTTTCAGGAGGCATTAATATTGTTGATGATCTGTTTTCAACATCATCTTGTATAGGACTTTGTTGCTCATTACGACGTATTGTTTGATAACTAAATAGCTGAGATTTTGTATCCGAAATTAAAATTGATGTATCTTCTATTTTGCGAGAAGACTCAAGATCTACCATTTCTTTGGGTTGACGATTGTCTTGATTTGAAGTAGGGGAAATAATATCTTTCACAGTATTTGTAATTACTTCTGATATAACTGAAGAAGAATCGCCTCTATAGATTGTACTGTAGTATGTAAATAAATCGGTACTGCTAAAGGCATTCTCAACCGTACTTTCAGAAATAATGTCCAATTTTGAAGTAACAAAAGAGAAATCACCACTGGTGATAGTTGAAAATTGTGTCAAAGTTGTGTCTGAATGCTCTTTCTCCATTAGGGATGACACAACAGCAGTTGTTTCGTCTTTGACTATATCCACCCCAGATGTAATAAAAGGGAACAAGCCATCAGTTATTATAGTGAAGTGTTCAAAAGTAGTGGTTCCACTTTCCACTATGGAACTACCTTGAAGTTTACTCTCTATTGAAAGTGGTGGTGTATCTGTAAATTCATTGCTTAGCACCTGTGAAGTAGATGTTCCTAAAGTAAAGTCTCCTTGTAAAATTGTCGAAAAGTCGCTAAATGTGGTAGCATCTCCAATTTTACTGCTAGACAGAGATATAGAGTCAATAGATGGTGTTTCGGCAACAATTTGGGAAATTATTTCCAGATCAGAAGTAACAAATGGAAAATCTCCTTGCATTATGGTTTTGTAATGTGTAAGAGTTGTGAAAGATGTTTTTGAAGGTGATATCATATCTGAAACGGAAATCGATGAAGTATCACCAGATATAGTGAAAAGCAGACTAGATGTGCTTTGAATAATTTGAGCATAATTTCCATCAATTATAGTGCCAATAACAACTGTTGTAAAATGTGTAGTTGTCCCATCATTAACTGAAGTGCCCTCTGTCGAAGAGATCAAACCGAGTGGGAGTTCTTCATCGTCCCATGTTTCGTTGGCTGGTGGGGTTGGCGTGGCTTCCAGATCTGCAATATCAAACATGTCAGAAAAGGGAGACGTACTTGCATCTGCCGTTTCATTCCTTTTCTCAGGATCAGTGCCATTCGTCTTATCTCTGTTTGGAAGAATAATTTCAAAGGAATTGAAATCCAATATGGTGGTTTGGGAAGTGGTTTCAGTAAAAGTAGGAGATGGCTGTATAGTTACAAGAGTTTCAGATATTTCAACAGATGAAGATAACATGTCTTCTAAACTTGGAGATACAATGTCAGACACAATTGAACTTGAGACATCCATTGACTTATTCATCATTGAAGAAATCTCTATAGAAGGCGTGTTAGAAACAGTTACATCAGAAGATTCCATTTCTTTATCTAAAGCAACTGAAGAGAAAATATCTGAAGACAGTAGACTTGAGGACAACTCAATGGAGAACGAACTTGAGACATCCATTTCTTTTTCTACAATGACTGAAGGAGAACTTTTTACAGTAATATCGTTATCAGCACTTGTACTTGAGGTACTCTCACTTGACTGGGATGGACTTTCTATCAGCTGTAAAGTTGGAGATTGTAATTCTCTTGTTTTGTCCATACTGGAAGAGCTGACATCTTCCATAGAAGAACTTAAAACAGGAGTGCTTTCAGATGATATACTGGACATTATAACTGAAGTACCCTTGTAAGAATCGGTTGTAATTGCATTTATATTTCCAGATATAAATACTGCATCAGAAGGAATTTTGAAGGAGTCAATTGTCGAACTCGGTATTACTGTACTTGTGGGACGAACACGTTGAGTAACCTTAATTTTATCTTCTGTCTGGTCTGCCATCGTCTGAGGCATGAAAATAATTTCGGTTCCAGATACCGTCGTGGTGAAATGGACAAAGCCTTTGATTGTGATGCGAGTTCTTTTGCTTAGAGTTTTCTTTGTTGTTTCTGTTTGTATGAAATTAAGTGATCGCCCAGTGGGTGTAGGGGTTCCCATAACCGATGGAGGGGAAGGCGGCTGCAAAGGAATGCGAGACCGTAATTGTGGGTTATTTCCTACAGTAAGGGATTTTTGTTTCATCATGGGTTTATT
The DNA here is from genome assembly GCA_023159025.1 of Thereuonema tuberculata. NCBI lineage: Eukaryota > Metazoa > Arthropoda > Chilopoda > Scutigeromorpha > Scutigeridae > Thereuonema > Thereuonema tuberculata. Next base: position 11,843,859 of record JAFIDM010010028.1, on the reverse strand, counting down.
AGTAGAGGCAGTGTTTTTTGTCAATTTAGTAGCAGTTGAGGTGTCAGTGGCGCTAATTACGGGATTCACTTGCGAGGTTTCCTGACCGGAAATTAATGTTAGTGCTTCCGGCGGACCCAGAGTTTTCGTAGAGGACATTTTTCTTTTCTGTCCAACCGTATACGTTAAGACATAAGCAGGATAAACATGATCACTAGCTTTGGGTAATCTTTCTACCCTGAAAGGATCAGGTTTTCGAATTTGTACTGTGTTTTGAGCAATGTCTTTTTGAACTTGGGTTGTGATTCGTTTTCCAGATACAAAAATGGTTGGAAAAACTTCCATTCTTGACGTGGTGGAGAGTTCTGGCAAGCTTGCAGTCACAGAGTTCATAAGTCCTTCATCACCATTAAAGGCCTCTACAATTTGAGGTTCCTGAGAAGAGCTTAGTTCACCATTGATTGGCACATCATACGTTTGCTCTGCTGTATGGAATAGGTCGTCAGAGTTAAAAGACTCGGAGGGAGTCACGAATTGGGCGGGATCAGATTTTGGCAGCACTTGAGCTCTGGTTTTCACGAACTGTAAGTAATGTCCGTTTGGGTCGTAAGTCCCGTACAGCTCTGTAGCAAACAGGGTGGTAATACCTCCAAGTACCATTGTGTCAACAGTGGAACTCAGTAGGCCTGTCGGTTCCAACACTGGCGTGAAGATGAAAACAGGGCCGCCAAACTCCATTGGTATTCCTGGGCCTTGTTGTAAACAAGGAATGGGAGTCAGTCAAAATTTTATGAACACTGGTTAATTTGCATTTAATGGTTAGTGGACTGGAGATAACAATCATTCATTCGCAATTTCCGGAAAGCTTTGAATTTAATTTTGCTGCTATGTAAAAATTTTGGATTTCCTCAGACAAATATATTTAATTATTTGCTGTTTTTATTCTATTACGTAAAGTAGTTGTTAATTTTTAATTTTAGCAACGTTAAATTAAGTCAATACCAATTCATTCAAACTAAAATACTAAAGCACTCATTGTATTTAATTACGGTCATTTTGTTTCTTAATTAAATTATGTAAATTCAGTTGAAGCTTTTAAGCCTTAAGCATCTGAGTAATTAAAATTATAGAAAAAGCGATATTAAATTAAAAATTTTGAAGTTAATATCAAATATTTTCAAGCCAGTAGCCGAATTCTTTGAATTTACATACATTAATTTTAAACAAAAGAAACTTTATATTTAGATGGTACCCAATAGAACTGTTTGCTAGCTCCATTATTATTATTTTAATATTATATGTTAAAATCACATAAAACACATAGACAAACAAATTCAAGTATTTTCACACCAGACATAAAATCACAACACCAGAGAACACACCAGACAACGGACAACATAATCAAAAGAAACATAAATATGAAAAAAATTTCACACAAATCAAGTAGAATTAAGAATAATTTCGTGTATGATAGAACATGAAAAATATAGAATAAAAAAGATATGACAGAAATTCATTTTTTTCTTTGTTGGGTAATGTTTGTGAATCTTATCAGAACAAAGAAAATATAATTAAAATTGTCAAATGAAAAAGATTTGTTCTGTTTTTCACTGGTAAGAAAATATGCTAAAACCAATTTTTAATAGCCCAACTTATATAGAGTATAATACAAAATTTATATAGAGTAAAAACTTTAATAAATAAATAAATAATAATAATAATAATAATAATACCAACAATTATTTACTTAACAATTGTTGAATGAAGAAATCACTTTAAAATTAATGGTAAACATTTTATATTGCTTATTAAAAATACTGAAATTTAATTGATTTTTAAGTAATATTTGTATTTCAGATTCTTATTCATTTTCTGAATGTATACGGAAAATTTATTACAGTAAATCCTCGATTTAACGGACTTTGATATAATGAATGCCGGAAATTATGATCGGAAACAGACTCGGATCTGGTAAATAGAGTGTTTGGCTAGAATATGACAGAATAATACCTTTTTTCATAAAGACTAAAAAAACTGCTTCTAAAACATAAATTGTAAAGTCATTAAGTACTGCAATGAATAATAATAAGTAATCAGAAAACAGAAGCGCTGTAGAATATGTAATATTGAACTTCGGTAATATACTGTCATTTGATATATATATATATATATATTACCGACAGTATATTACCGAATTGTATATTCTACAGCGCTTCTGTTTTCTGATTACTTATTATTATATATTTATATACATATACTATGATGTATTATGGTATATCTCTATACCAATCATTATCTAAATTATATACTGATACTGTATACACTAATATTCCTTTCTCTTGTCAGTCCATTAAAACAAGAATTGACTGTAATAATATTTATTTCTTGAAATACAATTATAACACGAATTCATATTGATTTGCAGCAAAAAATGAAAAAAAATTATTAAAATATATAATTGATCAATTTACAAATTTGTCATTTTATGGGATTTGGTTTATTTAACTGTCAATCATAGTAATTTTCATAAAATAAAATGACATAACTTTAGAATACGTTGACAGTTGGTAAGGAATACATAACGAATTGCATTATTACTGTTTCTGGTGGGAAGATGGGTAGTATTCCTCATGATTCCAAGTTCACGGATGTAAAAGAAATTTCTAGTGATTTCTCATGACTTCCTCATGAATCTAGTTCACTTCATTGAACAAATTCTATTGACAATATATTATTCAATTTTTCAACGTATTTTAAAGTTAAGTCAAATAAAATAATAAATAAGTAAATAAATAAATTACTGAAAACATTAAATTTATTATATGCAATATCATATACATAATTTATATGACATTTTTAATTTCTTTATTGATTTACTGGAGTAACCTTGAATGGGAAAACTCATTGAAGTTTCTGACTGAAATTTTTGAAAACCTCTTTTAAAACTTTCCTTATGTCTAAGGAGATCGAATGAATGACTAATTAAGAATGATTGGTCAAGTTTCCATTTGTAGAGCCCAACCCCTTCTTCCGTCTGAGCAAAGCAGACACAAATCCCATCACAAATCTACGATATTTCTAAACGGATAGTACAGATTAAGTTTCTCATACAAAACTATAAAACTAATAACTTCTTCAAGTTTCTACGCAAAAAAAGATATTAAATTTTCCCATTCTAGGTTAGTATAGATTTTTCTACTATTACTTTTTAATATTCTAATCAATATTAAACCATGTAAGCGTTAATATATATAATTCTTGTATATTATATAAGTTATCTCATTTTAAAAAAAAATATTGGATACTTAAATGTATAAATACAAATTACTTATTACGTAATTGATACATTTTTGTAGCACGTTTTTTGTGACAATCAAGAGACTATATCCGTTTTTTATTCACCAAATATTCATTAATAGCTCGTAATGGTACTAAGTTTAATATAAGTCATTAAAAAAATTTGAATCCAAAATTTCCATAAATTTTGTAAATTATTTAACTTCAAGTTGTAGTTTTTGACAGTAATTTTCATAGTTACAATATTTTAATCTTTAAAAGAAAATATATGAAATTAGAAAATTTTCTTCTTACCTAATTGTCTCTTCGATCTTTTTATTTTAGACATGTCATTGTCTTCTGCCACAGGACAGATGAAATTGTTTTCATCAATTTCAACTACAGTAAAAAAGGTACAGTAAATATGTTAATGAATATTCGTGGCAGAAAATGTTGTAAGAGAATGTTTGTTGTGTGAAGACAAATCTTGTCTTTATATTATTAAAATTATTGTGATAATTAATATTTAGAACAAGTTGACATAATGCCTTTAATTTGTTTAAAGTAGAGACTGTTTTTTACCTTCATCTGATCCTTCCAGGCAGTCGAGAACGCCATCGCCCACACGTTCAGGATCTAAACACCTGGGTTTCCCGCAAAGACAGCGATGCTGCTCCGGAAGGCATTCTATAAATAAAAAGAATTCATTTAGAATAACAAGTAACAAATATCTGTATAGTTCCCACTTCCAATTCGTGTTGCAATACACCTTAAATATACCTTTTGAAATGATCAAAATTCACATAACTACTGTATATGTGATAATAAATGAATTCCGACTAAATATTTCAGCATTTCAAATTTGATATGATTTACTAACCTTAATTACTACGAGTACAAATTTATTAACAGTTTCAGATATAGAGCGAAAACATTTCTCATGATGTTCATATCTATATCTATAATTATACCTCTACTTATATATAAAAGTCAAAGTTTGAATATTTGTATGTTCTCTATACAATTTCACAATGTTTGACTGATTGGAACCATATTTTGCGTAGATGCTCTACAACCTTGCCGGAAATAAAGGCTACCTTGGTACCCGGTTAAACTCCAAGGTAGGAGGGGGTGAAAAGGGATGAAATATCTGAATAGTGCTACGTAATGGACCTGGTGGCGACAATGGGAATTACAAAAATATTGTTCTGGAACAATTGGGAAGGTTTGAAATTATAGAGCTGTAGAGAAGGGGAGAACCAGGACTCCCCACACGCCGGGTACTTTAAGATAGTTCTCAATAAAATCCAAAACCTTCATTGCAAACTGCATCATTAAAGAATTTTTTTTTAGTTAAATAGGACCAGACCTGTAAAAACCAAAGTTAATCTAATTTAATGTAATAAAGATCTTAATCAATAATTTGCAAAATAGCCAATAACAATTATGGTATAACATAAGATATAAACAGTAACAGAACTTAGAAATACGACGCGAACGACATTACTACTAAAACAGCCAAGGCCAACTAAAAATAAAGGGATACTGCTGTAAAGAAAAGCATCACAATAATAGTCCTGTGGCGCGATACATCAGTACTATACAATAATAACTCTATTACTTACAATAACGACTTAACTTATCATATTGGTACGTATCATATTGGTACATCGCACCACAGGACTGCAATGTTTTTCTTCTCATTGGCCTGTATTTTTTTGTTCGACTTGTATTAACCAATCATAAACCTTTAATATTTTAGAAAAATTTTACCATTACAAATCATATAATAAATATTCATAAACCTTCAAGTTTCATAAAATTGATGATAAAAACCACTCGATTTCATAAGTTCCTGGAATCGTTGAGTATTACCACTTTATGAATTATTGTTTCACTTTTTATTTATTTTCAGGGGCGGAAGGAATGAAGACCAAAATACTCTTACTCAAATTTAAATTGATTCATAAGGAAAAACCTCTCCAAATATTGTGAAAATCAGTCTAGCCATTTTAGCGTGATATAACAGATATAAAAGGAATGAAATGAATTATAAGACTGCACATTATTAGTCAATATCTGTGGTCCAACTTAATCTTAGAAAGATGTATAAAGGAGAAAGAACAAAAAAAACACTGACTGAGTTATAAATAGTTATAAAAAATATTTTTTCTATTTTATCAATACCTACCAATGACCACTAATCATCTGCTTTTTCCTTCACGTCGTCTAGAAGTTCTTCAGACCCATAGTTCTATTTTATTAATTTCAGTATCTCCCATTAGAGCTCCAATATATTTTGACATCCCTCATCAGATTCCCCGACAATGTCTCATTTAAATATATACAGAATGCTTTAATTTAATTGGTTAAATTTAATATAAATTCTTCTTCACGTTCCAATTTCTATACTCTGCTAATGATGGCCTTGTGGACTTAAAACAGGTTTTTATTTTTTTATTGCATAAATATATTTTATCTCCATTATGTGTATCCTGAAGTGATTTTTTTTCAATGTCTTATCAATATAAGAGAAGACTAATTGTTTAAATATAAAAATTCAATTCGTATTCCACTAACCACAGTTTATGTTACAAAGTTCTTTTCATTTTTTTAATGTTGTTCAGGTGATGGAACTCCAAAGTCATTTATAAAGTCCTCCATTACTCATTCTGACACCAATATAATTACCATCTTGAATCTCTGAAATTTTTTTGTATCTCCCTCTCTCTCGGACTCGTCAATCTTTTTCGGACAAGGGAGAGTTAAGCTAAAGAAAGATTTCCATAATGATTTCACCGTCCTTCAACAGTAAAAAAAACGAAAAAGGGCTCTTTTATTCTTAGTGCATCTTTCAAGGGAATTGGTAAAAATACTTCACTGTATTTAAACAGTACTTGCCGATTACCTTGGCTTGAGTTACTGCTATTATATAAATTGGACCTTGACTTTCAGGGGATGAGCTCATGTACATCTGTGAATGACAAGCCTTTTCACGAAGTGGTATTACAGCCAGAAAGGTTAAGGTCTGTGAAAACTAATTCCTTGTTACTTCTGTGCATTTACATAAGAACGGTTATATAACACTATATTTACATAAGATTTATATATTTTAGAAATTCGTTTTCTTTGAAATTTAGAAAATAAGATTGTAGTCCTATAACTGATTGTTATATGTGCTCCCTTAATACAATGGAATTCGCTTACACGACTAAGTTTCGACAGAGTTTGCAAGAGCCAACACAGATTTAATTTAAAGCAACTCGTAGCATTAATTGTTTCTATCTCATTTTAATATTTTTCAATAGAAAATGTTTTCTGTGTTTAAAGGGAGTTTGTTTTATTTTTAATTTTTATTTATTTTGTAATTGCTTTTATTTACTCTGATGGCCAATTTTGGTACCATGTTGTGTGAAACATAGTAAAAAGAATATAACCGCAGTATACGCCTTTCTTCTTATTGGGAAATTCGAATTACTGAGGCCTCAATTAAGGACTGTCGTTAACAACTCAGTTACGTCGGATTTAAGCTATACATTTGAAAAAACCTACATTTTTCTGTAAACTTTTCTCGCTGATTTTTTTCAGGTTCTTTGAAATTTGTGGCTCCAGTTGCCCAGTGGTTTGGACGGTGGACTACCGCTAAAACGGCTGGACTGATTTTTTTAAAATCTGTATGATTCTTATTTAAGGTCAAATTTAAAATATCAGTACGATATTTTTGTTTTCCACTCGCTATCTCTCAAAAACGACCATCCGCTGTATCAATCTGTAGTAGGTCATGGATACCTGAGAGTATTCCTAATAGGTATTTATATAATTTCAAACCACCGAAAAATAATATCAAATCATTGGGCTAAACACTTTTTCTGTAGAGCACGTCATGCTTAGATAGCATTTGTTATATTACTAAAAATCGCTTGCAGGAAGAAGTCTGGGCCGCGGAAGAATTAGAGAAATATAAATAAAAGTTGAGCCCTTTCATTGTTATTGTTAATTTGGCTTTGTCCGAGCAACGTCGGGCTATTGTCTGTATTCAGTATTGATTTCTTACCTTCATCTGATCCATCTGGACAGTCACTGAGCCCGTCCTGGAACCACAGCTTCGGAATGCATTCGCCCGACCGGCACTGGAAATGATCTTCACCACAGGACCCTAGAAAAAAATAAACAGAAAAAATGCGTTACAACCAAGACTATTGATATGTAATTTAAAAGTGCAACAATCATCCCTTAAGTAAACGATAGAACTGTGGCTATATTCCGAATAATTATATTATTTTAAAATCAATAAAAATATAAAAGATTCCTTGATTCCTTGAAAATATGAAGATCAGTACGACAACAAAAGAAGCACAAGAAGATACCGTTTGATTGATTCTCAGTTTTGTTGGATTGGTTAACTTTCATGAAATCAAACCTATCATGTTTTATTGTATGTTAATTATTGGACTTTTATGGCCAGATAAGATATTTAATAAGATATTTTATTAAAAATTTAAATTTATTTAAAATAAAGACTTAAGAAAAGTTATACATAAAGTAATGGAAAGTCCTGTAATTTGGGTTTTCTCTTCGAATGCAATTTCAACTTGATAGAGGGCTGAGTTAACCCTGAAATCCGCTTGAAGGAATAATAACACTACAAAAAACCTCGGACAATTGAACTCGGCTCCTTCAGCCCCTAGAAAAGTATCTGCATTTTTTGATCGGGTCTGTACTAAAATTAATACTTTTTTTTTTTTTTTTTTTTTGCCAACGCTAGGGCTCTTAGAATTGAAACTATTGGCCTAAACAAGGGGCGAGAAATGTGAGCATTTAGCCGACGAAACATTGCCTAGGGTACCCCATAGGAGGCAGCTCACGCTATACCCGCAGAAACGGACGGATTCGAACCCAGGTTCCGACATCGGCCACACGGCAGACTGCCGTATTAAAATTAATACTAATTATATTTCTATTATGTATTTAAAATATACTAAATATACCTACATATGTAGATATATATAAATTGTAGGCAATAAAAAGGTATGTATAGAAATATAGGTATGTACAAATGTACTCCATAAACTCCATTGTGTAGAATCCTTATAAGAAGCCCTAGGAAATAAAAGACTAAGTTCAATAAGGAGCAGGATCCTTTGTATGCATAGGATCATTTACTGTTCAATCATCGTTTATCTGTCTCAAGAAAGCTCTATCTATAAACCAAATCCTGAGTTTAATAACATACCGCTGAAAGAGGAATTGTGCCTCACGACTTTCTTAAGCTAGCTTATGATCTCAACACTTTAATTTAGTCTCCGGGAGACCTACCTACATTCCAAATCCTAAGATACTACAATATCTGAAAAAAAAACCAAAGCGTTAGACTTCTTTAAATGACCTACATCGTTAAATGAACCAAAGATCCCTCAGATGATAGTTTAAGGTACTTTAAATATGTTAACAATAACACATTGAAAAAACATTTACCAACGTTTTTGAGCTTGGAATTGACATGTTTCTTTTAAGCCATTTTGATACATTCTTCAATAGCTGGGTTCAATGAAGGCTGCGTCATGGTTAATTTACATAACTTATAGGAAAAACAATGGCGTTAATTTGTTTCTCTTGTTATGGCTTACTCATTACGTTAAAAAGTAGGATAACATCTGCTTCAGTAAATTCAATGTCAACGTACTTTTACCATCGCTTAATTAATGTTAATTACGATTCTTTATTACCATATTTTAATCTGTTTTCTTTTGCTAAACACGAAGGACTTACCTAGCATCTACCAACCATATCTCTTATATCAATTCATTCTAAAATTGGTGAAAAGGATGTTTATTCCATTTAAAATTAAAATGGTACTAAATTGCACAATGTTTAAAATTATAACCAAGATTAGAATTGTACATTCAGATAATGACATTTTTAATTAAGTTCGGTCAAGAAATCATTGAGCTTTCAAGCGAATTGCTTTTTTAGCCAACTTTTTTCCTGAAAGAATGGTCTATTGATTACTGTTTGTATGAACTCCGGAAAATAACTTTTGAATTAGGGAATTTATTTTATTAAGAACTAACACCGAAAAAGTTTGCAATTATCTCTTCTTTATTAATTACACGCTTATTTCCAACACAAATAATTGAAATGGTGAATTGATCTTCTAAAAAATTGGTGTAAATATTTCAGGACAAAAATTTTAGTTTGAGTGTATTTTGTTCTTCATAGTCACATGAAACTTATCTACAACTAATAATATTTCTTATTTTTTTTTCTATAAAAACCTTTGATCAGAAATCCTTTTTTTTTCTAATTTGCTCTTTAATTTAGCATAAATGCGTTGATTAAGTATTTAATTCAAGTGTTATATAATTTTGTTAGTTTCATATTCTAAGTATTAATTTTTCATAATCTTGACATACGTTATTTACGACTAAAAATGAAATATAAATTTTTACGGTTAGATTTTCTAAACCTAAGTTCCCTGCCAAGGAATTGAATAGTTTTTTTGTAATAGCTGATCAGGATTTAAAATTAATAATTATTAGAACTTATGATTTTGCTGCTGATTAAATACTGTAGTTCTAAAATTTCTCATGACACAAACATTTTCTATCCTTTATTTTATGATAATTTAATTGCCATTATTAATAGATTGATACTTTGTACCATCTGTCTTTGATAATGCTAACTTTATATCTTTTCCGTCCTTCTTCCATTTTCGTCTCTATTTTTCGGTAGGAATTTTCAAAAAGGACAAAAGGAAACACAAATGATAAAGGAAATCTAAATAATAACAAGGTATCTTTTTCAAAACTTTGAGGACCTAACATTAAATGCAGGAATAACATAAAAAAAACCAGCAAACCAGAAAAAAAGATAAGTGGCATGTACAATTAATTAATTATTATGTGAGAGGAATAGGTGATTACAATAAAGGTGAAGGTCACTGTGGTCTATTCTCATAGTCTAAATCTAGACATGCAGCAAACACCTTATTAAAGCCGAACGCTAAGTCTGTTAAAGATTTAGTTGTTCAGTAAAACAATGCAGCCACAACAAAAACAAAGCAATGGTGAGAAAGAAAAATTAATTTAAAAACGTAACAATAGGATTTAAGAACAGAAAACGGTAGTAATAAACACCACAAGCATTTTAGTTGCTTAATGATTTTCAGAAAACGTATTTATTTATGCAATTATAAAATAATTAACACATAAGTAAGAAACAACATTATGTACTCTGTATTTTTTATTAGAGCAAATTGTTGACATAACTATTAAAATAGACAAGAAATTCCTGAAACAACTTAAAGCCTGTTTTCCTGAAGTTATTTTTGCTTGGAATTTCTTTATTATTATCTTTTTCCTTAGAAATTCATGAAAATGACATAAACGAAAAACTTTTATGTTTATTTTTAGATTATGATATCTTTTAAATACAAAGAGTATAAATTTTCTTTTTCTCAAAAATTTAAATTTAATTCTCATTGTTGGTGGCAAAAATATAACGTTTGGTAATTTATATTTAATATAAGAAATATACTAGAATTATATAATATATTTAAATTTGTTTAAAAAAATGCACCAGGAGACTTTCATCCTCCCCTGAAGGGTCTATTTAGATAATTGTATTTAATGCCTTCTAATATACTGAAGAATGCAGTATCTATATAATACACTTGAATGCTGAAGAGGTCTGAACGCGTCCATAAATACAACTGTTTAATCAACTTTTATGCTAAAGTAGAATTCATTTTAAAGTTTAACTCAAAACTCTTTAATCATAAGCAGTTTCAAGAAAGATTCAAATCATCTGCTTTCTTTACGTGAATGGAAACAGACCTGCAAAACTTATCTTGTTCTAAACTATGTTTGCAATATCCTACCTATATTGTAAATCAAAACATTTTTCCACTATTTTTTTTTTCCAATATACAATATTAAGTAGAATAAACCAATGCACGTCCACCGGCTACTTTGTATCTGATCACTATCATGTATTAACTATTTACCCTAGGAGGTACCGCACGGTTAGCGTTGTCCCTATGACATTGGCCTCTTGAGTACCGGAGTTCGGTTCTCATGTGAGTTTCGTGATGGGGGACGATCCGAGCTGAGCAGGGGTTCTCCCGTTTCTCCTGCACTTCTCCCACCATACTTTCTCAGTCTTTCTCTACACCTATCGTTACTTCTGTGAGTTAGTACAATAGACCTCCGGTCGCAGTGCTCGGCTTCCCTGCCACCCACATAATAATAATACCCTAGGAGGCTGAAACTTTACAATCTTATTACTGTGAGGTCCTTATTAATTTCAATACCCTTATGGTACAAAAGTTATTTCAGCGGATATAGCTTTGTTCCAATATTTACTTGACCCTTTAAGTAGAGATAGAGTCCTAGGATTTTCCCTAACTCTGGCATAGAGATACCTGGTCGAAATGGCCCTCTCACTTCCACTTCATCCTGTTAGTGATCATAGAAGCCAATACCTCCTGTTTTGCTGATTCTCAATTGAGAAGACGGACGTGATACTTCAACCTCAATATTTTATCATTAAGATGTCACAGACAGAGTTAAAGTAGTTTTCGTGTGGGCGATACATCTTTGGAATTATTTTTTTTCTTTCAAGGTCAGGTCTCCCAAATCCGCTTACTTTATCCTGTTTTCTTCGTGGAAAATTATAAATGCAAAGTTAAGGTTTATAATTTATAATCCAAGACTTAGATGATTTTTTCTTCCCTACACAATTTCTGATTTATATCTCAAAAGAATGATAATTTCATTGTTTCACTTTGCCATTTCCGAATGTTTATTTATTTCAATGTTTATTTAAATGTTTATATCAGTGTTGTCTAAGCAGTGAGTGCAGCATAAAAATGTTATTTTAAATAGTTATAAGTGTATCAGAACTTTCTAACAATATGTTCATAAGAAAATGACATTTTGAATGAAACAATATGACTCTGAATTGTAGACTATAAGAAAACACCAAACTTCATTCCTGATTACCGATATTTCGTCTTTATATTTTTAAAGACTTTTTCAAGGTCTATGTACATAAAATAAAAAGGAAAAAGAGAAAAGAGAACTTCTCTTCTTCTCCAAACATACAATAATTAAAACATATCATACTACAAAATAATGTAAAACAAATAATCTAACCTTTTAACAATAAAATCATTTAAAACCTTTAAAAACAATCCAAAACAATTAAAACAATCAAACTCAAATGATAAGATTATAATAATTTTAAAATATTGTTAACTCTTTTGTTATTTCTTATAAATTTTCTGAAAATATCTAAGGATACACAACTAACTTTAAGTGATCTATCCTTACTCATTCATCTTCAACAATTTATTACGCAAGATTCCAACATTAATCATATATACTCTTCCTGATTCTTATAAATAATATGTACAATTGGGTCCGGATTGTGACCAAATTTGAAGCAATGGTCCGCCCATTCTGAAGTATTCTTGTTTTTACATCTAAACGCCCTTACATGTTCTTGTACTCTTTCCCTAATTTCATATTAATTTCATATTAATTTCTATTGATATAACTAAATTATATATCATTTAAAATTTATTATGGTACAAAAATCATGAATAAATATAATTTTTACTTTCATTATATTTGAGCATATTTAGAGGATGAAGGATTGGGATTCCCGTGACCTGTTTCTTCTCCGTACAGGCCTTAGGATTCCTCAGCCCTCAGTCAAATAGACATCAAGTTTCTTTCTCTGGATAAAGCAAGTGAGCAATGGAGTGGGTGTCGACTAAGCTAATATTTGAAGGAACATCTACCTCTTTTGTAGCACATCCTTTGAGAATATGGGAGTGATGTTTTGACGTGTAACCTTTAACTTTATGTAAAGAAATGATAATGAAAGCTGTACTTATTATAATAATTCCGCTTATTTGTCTCCATTACAATGATAAGAACACTGAATTCATTGTAATGGGGACAATATTTCCATATTAATAAATACAAAGATAAAGAGGCCATATTTTCTTTAACAACAATGAAAATGATAAAAATGAAATTATGGAGAAATTTCATGATTCTTCTTTGTGTTTCATAAAAATATTGACAATTATACTTAGTAATTTGTCGTATTAAAAATAAGAAAACCCTCGTTTAAAGTGATAACCCTTCACTAATGTTCTAAGGTTCTGTACTCCATTTTAAATTTCTGTAGACCGTTAGTTAACAATGATGTTGATGTATTCTTGGCTTCCGTTAATGAATTTTACAATTCATTTTTGGGCTACCTATTAGAAAGAAAGCATACGTTCTCGTCATTGCTAGCTTTCTAATAATGGTCTGAAACACACTAGTGTTCAGACTAGATTTTTATCTTTTTTTAAATTATTTATATTTAAACAGAACTCTTTGTTAATTAATAGTTGGATTCTTATAAAAGATAATTATAAGATTTCTCTAAACCTTACAGTATATTACTTTCTCATTTCCAGACACAAATCTCGGGAATCAATATGGTATTATCTCCAAAATTAACTTAACAAGAACTTAAAGCCTACTTCCTTAAGATGTTATTCTTAATTTTTTTTTATTATTTTTTTAAAGTCATGAGAACGAACAAAGCTATATTTATTTTTACGTTACAATATCTGCTGATTACAAATCCCCTTATAATTTGTACAAATTTTCACTTTTTTTCTGAGAAATTACTGAGTTGTCTATAGCCGGTTTGTTTCTATAATCCATGCGCTAAAAAACGGATTTGCTAATTAATGGATTAATACCCCATTGTTCAATCATAAATGCTTTTCTATGGAATTTTTTATATCTTTCATTAATTTTTCGACAACGACCCATTCAGATTAAATTTCAAATATACCTTTAATGTAATCTTTAAATATGCGTAATCTTTAAATATGCATACCAATTTTCAAGTAGATTCACCCAGCCGTTTAAAAGTTATTGAGGGGAGGGGGATTAGATTAGTCTTACTTACTTAGGAAAATAAGCTAAAAAAGCAAAAGTAAAAACCACACCAAAAGATTTCCGCTATGTGTCAGCATTTCAACAGCTTCAAATGAATTTTTAAAGCTTATTCAGAAGATAAAAACCGTGTAAAATTAATAATAAATATAAATGGATAATTCCAATCGAAAACTGACCAATCTCAATTTGGATTAATATGTGATTTAACGCTACCTTTATAAATGCCACTGGAGCGTTCATGTATATCATTAGATTTTTACAGTAAATACCCTACTTTAAAACACTTGACATTTGTTTCAAACCAATATGGAAAAGTGAGTGGGATAATTACCTTCATCGGACCCATCGTGGCAGTGGAGCACTCCATCGCGTACGTGTGTGGGTGGAATACACGCCGACCGATCGGCACACACGAAATAGGCCTCAGGACAACCTGAAATACAATAACCAATTCATAAGACACTATGGAAATAGAAACAACATATAAGTAATTTGTAAAATAAAACATAGCAACAGCAAGAAAAAAAGTTCACTTTATTTAGTCTGGAATGTTTGTTTCGCTACAAAATAAAGGATCCAGAAAACGAAACAAAAATGGAATCCGTCTTAAAGTATTAACCGCCTTCGCTTGTTATCTGACCTCCTTATCTAAGAGTTGGTAAACATATTGGCCACCTAAATATGTAAGAATGGCCTTGTGGCCTGACGCAGTGTTTTTTGGACATTACTGAAATGAATGAAAGAAAATTGAGCTCAGAAAAATTAAATTAAATAAGCAGTTCCTGTAAGAACTTAAATCGTACTTTTCTTAAGACGTGTTTTTATCTTTTAAAATCCTAAAATCACTAAGAAAGAAAACAGACATATCTGCATTTATAATTAGCATACAAACAAGCCATCTTCAAATTTTCATTTTGCTGAAAATTAATTGAATTACGAATTCCAAGCTCAGATGCCTGAACGAAGACTTAATTTTAAACAAAATTAATTATCTGCAGCCAAAATAGTTTAGTTAAGCAAAAATTACCATTCCAGTATTAAATGTTACTACAAATCATTGATGTACCGAGATGGGAAGTTTAAGATAGTCAAGATTGTAACCCTTTTTCACTGCGTTCGACAATGTGAAGAATTCCTCATTTTAGAATTATTTTTTTGGTTACATCTTTTTTGTTTCTTACCTTCCTCCCAAAAAAATTCCTGAGCACTATCTCTGCTACAAAACTTATTGTTTGCTATCAGTTAAGAGTTTCTTGTTTCGTGTCGCTTGGAAGTCTGTCCCCCTTCACACGTAAATTTCTTCACAGGAATCCACAAGAAGAAAGTTTCAAATGCAAGAACAGATGATCTCTTTTCCATAATTATTCACGCAAAATTTCAAAACGATCCATTCACTGGTTATCTATTGATTATCTATTGAGGTAGAAGAATACAGATATACCTATATAGCGATTTTAAGACCCTAACTTTCTAAAGTAGAAAATAAGCAACTTACAACATTACCATACTAAGACCCGAAGCACTGCATGAAAAAATAATAAGTTCCATTTGCTTTTCATTTAAAACAACAAAACAAACAAGATATAATTGGAGTACCCACTTTCCAGTATCTACATGCAAATAAAAAATTGTTTGAAAAAAAGGTCATTCTGTTGAAGGTTATGGGCCCGTAGCTCCTTACCTACTATTTTATTATATTATTATATCGTAACTGCTTATCTAAACTCAATAGAGATCATTCTTGCAACAACTACATCTACATCTAAAATTAAACTCCTAGGATGTATTGTTCTATTTCGACTTTAAATTAAATTTTAGAAAGTATTTTATTCTAACCCTTTTTCTTAACCCAGCCAAAAACTTAGACCAAAAACGGGTATAAAAAAAAATTAGAAGCACATAGTAAAGAGGGGCTTTAGAGCTGTGGAGTGATCAAAATGTTACTCCGAGTGTCAATGATCGAACTAAAAAGTCAAAATCAAGAAAAGGAAAAAGTGATTAAAAGCTGAATGCCCATTTTGCGTCCCCTATCTACAATACCCTTCCCCTATCTACAATACCTCAAAGTCATTACCCGCACACACGCTACTGCCAATTTCTCGAGCAAGAATATCACAGAGATTTATGTAATATATATTTCGGAAGGTTTATTTAAGCTATCAGTTTGTTCATTATTCATTTTAAAGCTATTTCAAACTGTTTCAAAGTTTCAACTGCGACCTTTTTTTGGGTTGATTCAAAGGAAAACAGGTTTCAGGTCAAGTCGTTTTTCAAAACTTAAATTTAGCTCTAATATTGTTTGGAAAAAAATAAAAAAACTTAAATCAAGTTTTTTCTGTACATCTTATAGAGAATTTCGGTGAATAGCCCCATAGTTAGAAGCCAAATAAGGTGAGGTCAGCAGAATTCAGCAGGAATAGCAAAATCTAATTTTAGATTTTATAAAGTTTTTCTTTTAAATGGTAAATATAATGCCCCAACCTCAAATCGGGTAGAAAGAAATAGTGGCTGTTGCCATTATAAGTCTGACAGAACGAATTGGAGGTTGCAAGACCAGCTCGATGCTCTTCTTCCTTAGCTCCGTCTTAAGAAACCAAGAAACGTTTAAGATGATGTTCAAACCTTTCACAGAGATTTGGGTAAACCCAAGGACTCAATAGTAGGTAGAAATCAAAACAAAAAACACAGTTCTGACAATTAAACCCACCTCCACAGACAAACGTTTTAGCACTTGATCATCGTACCGTTAACATTGTTTTATTAGTTGTTGTTTCCTTGAATATTTATGCCTATAGTTTCCTTTTTTCCAAGAGATTGTAAGTATGAAGTTGTTGCGATTTCATTCTATCTAAACAGTTGAGCTTTTCCATAATAATTTAAAGCATTAAAAATTTTAAAAAAATATTTTAGCACTTGTAGCTGGAAAATTATAATATCCTGAATACATAAATTATGAAATCATTAATTTAATGGCCCATTGATAGAAATCTATTAAGTCGTTCTAAGAGTCATGAAAAACAAATTAAAAGATCTTCCTTTTCAGTAAATTTTTTATTGAGATCTTTGTGTAAAGCCGTTGCTTAGTAACCTGATTCTCAGAATGCCTTTGAGAGATGAAGCTATAAAATTTGCATTCTATTCAGATAGAGTCTAAGGCCGTTATAAATCATTGACAGACCTAAAAATTAAGACTTATTAAGGAGTTTGACATCAAAATTTATATTTAGTAAAGGAAAATAATAATGGTATAATAAAAACACAATAAATAATAAGGGCTATAGTAATCTTTTTATTTAAACTCAAAGGCCTAACTTTAAAGTAACGGATTAACAAAAAGATTATTTTTAAGTGTAATAGTTTTTAATAACTTAATTTTATAATGTCTTTTAAATAATAAATATTTGAAAAATATATACTAAATGTAAAATTTTTTTATTCAAATACAATTGATAAAAAAAAATGGGATTTGTTCGTTCACACAGTGTTCGTTTGATATTATATTTATTATTTAAGTATATTTTATTTGAACTGTATAATATTCTGATAAATTATATTGTGATAAATTATCTAAGTAAAAAAGCTCAACGTCGTATCGTTATGTCCCTAAAAGCAAGGATACGTGTAATAAATTTAAAATATTGGATAGCATCAGCTCATACACTATGAATGATGTAACATGGTTAAATCGCAATCGATTCTGGACAGGCTTTATATATTATACGATCATTGTCATCGGCCAAAAAAAAAAAAAAATAATAATTTTGCTCTTTCCAAAATGTGCCCCAACTCACGAGCCAACCAACGAGTGGATTCTCGCTCTTATTTATATCAAAATTAACAAAGAGTATTCAAACATAACCAAAGTTTCTTCAGAGAAATACATTGCTTTTCGACAAATACTGTAGTATTTCAAATATTTATTTAAGGCGTTGAGGTTATTAGAATTAAAATTTAATATATATTGATTTCATTAAAGAATACAGATTCAATCATACAATTATTTATCACCCATTCCTATTTTAAATTATATGATAAAATTTATTTAGGTAATTTTTTAACATTTCAAATGCGCAGTTTGAAGTCTTATGCTTTAAAAAAAATCATTGAGACCGTTCTCGCTGGCACATGGATTTTCTCACTGGTTTTTTTCATTGGTGAGTTTTTCATTGTGTATTTTTTCCTTTGAGGCACCACTGCGCTTCCGATGTATTAATCTTTCAATGTATTGAAAGATCTTTTTTTTCCTAAAGTGTATACTGGGCAACCCGTTTATTCAGCAAAATAACCTATAGTTTCCGCTCCTTGAGCGAACGAATGCCTCCAAAGGCCTGGGAGACAGAATCAAACAAATTCCTTGCTATTTTACCATTTTCCATGCACTTTAACCTAGTAAACATATTCTTTTCTTTAATAATTTTTTAATTTATAATTAATTTACTATTTTTTTTTTTTTTGTACAGAGTAAAAATCTGTAAAAACAAAAAAATCAAACATCATAGGCAGATGTTATTCTCATAGATAAATTTTATTTTTAATTCATAATAATTAACTATTGAAAATAATTATTCTATTTCAAAGTTAATAAAAAATTAATTACTACGACAACATAACATAAAATATCGTCATCATATCTGATTTATTTAAATCTATAAGCGAGATTTTTTTTTATATTCTCTTTATCTTTATTTAGATTACATAAAATACTTTTCCCATACTTAAAAGTCAATCTACTGTTATCTCTTTTATCGAATTATCAGTAATAGGGCTATTCTAATTATTCGTTATCGTCTTCATCATATTCCTTGTTTCGTTCTAATCATGGCGTGCAATCTTCGTACCGTTACGTCTATATCCTGCACGCCTTCAATGACTTTCCATTTTAACTGGAGAGAGAGAGACAGTAGATATTAAGAGTTAATGTCACTGGGAATCAATCCGGCGACCCGTCGCTTCGCCATATCACACACAAGCTGTCGCTGTGGGCAATGTGCGAAGTAGGGCAGTGACCCAGAAGTGCTATTTGGCGTTCAATGCCCGACGATATATACGCCAGTCTCCCAAGAGGTCCTCTTTCTTCCTGCCGATCTTTACGAGTGTAACGAACGTCGGGATGAAATAGAACAGGAAAAATAGAAAAACTCTGCCCTCTTCACTCCGAGTAATTGCAAGTGTCCCGAAGAGGGAAGGGAGGGTTTACTGTTATCAGTGGGCCACCAGAAGTCCTCCGGTAGCTATTGTATCCGGTCTTTTATCTGCGACACGACGTCTTTTGATGGAAGAACATTCAAGAAGCAATAACTTCATCGTTACAATGCGTCGACTGCGTGATTCAGTGTTCAAAGAAGCTCCTCTGAGAATTTATGAGTTACTACCACGCAAGAAACCAATTCTTTTCAAGTGTATGCCTCCACATCAACCAGAAACAATGGGAGATATTTAGGACTTTTCAACAGGGCCGAAAACAATCTTCCTACATCGAATCTATTAAGCTTCCAAAGAAAAGGAGAACATCATCAACATATCAGAAAACTTAATTGAAGAAAAAGAGTGGAGAGAACGGAAAAGTGAAGTTTTCAGAAGATTGTGAGAAATATAGAAGGTTACGAAATAATCTGAGAAGAGTTCGACGTATCTTGGGATAGAAGGAAAACTAACGGAGAGAGAAAGTAGGATAAGGAAATGAGGATCTATCAAACTTTAAGGAAATCATTTCAACCGGATTAGTCAAGGATTTTGGGGGGCATTTGTTTTTCAGGGATGGAGGATCGCGACCAAAATACATTAGTCTATGTTTTAAGATGGACCCTGAATAAATAATGTACTAAATTTTAAAGAAATCAGTCCAGCCGTTTTAGTGTGATGCAAACAGATAAAAAGAAAAGAACATTGTTCAAGTGGAATTGTGAGATTTGCATATTCAGTCAACAAACTGTAGAAGATCTTAAGTCGATTGCTACAAAGAATTGCAAATAAAAGGCAGAAAGAAGAGAAGAATGGCAACTTCCGTAAACCAAATCTTCCATTTGCTAACCAAGAAGATGATGTCTTAGAAGTGAATATCTTAGAAATTTGCAATACTTCGCATCCTGAACAGCAATCGTTATAGAAGTTACAGAAAGATGATTGGAAACGAAAAGAATTGTGGATATAATCCTCCAGGATTTATGTTAATTAAATCATCTCAGAAAGAGACGGAAATGAAAGAGAAGAGGGAAAGAAGAATTTAGGCCGATATCGCCGGATTACCGTCTATTACATGAAATAAAGAAGAAGAAATAGATCATTATCATTACATCATACATTCCAATCCCATAGAAACCCACAACATCTTATTTATTCACTTCAACGATAGAACAGATATCAATAGGTTAACTGGCGTAAATAACGGAAATTTTAGATATTTCTCAAAAGTAGAATTTTTCTTCGATATAAACCATAGGCTTATCTTACATAAGTTTACATAAAATTATTAGAAAATCGCTATTCTAATTTTTTAAAATTAATTCTAATTTTTTCATTCTGCACATCTTTCGAAGTTAAAAATCAGGATGTAAAGGCCTTGTTTTTATTTATTACACTGTCTGTATCTGAGTATGCGTGTTTCATACTGTCACGTCTACTATCTCAAATAGGCTATAAGAAAGAAATAAGTGTGTTTTCTGAGTTTCTACGTAAGAAATTGCGAAAGCTGTACAAATTTCTTGGTTTCCTAAGCGTCAATTTCCTTTTTGAATTAAATATTTAATTGCCTTATTCTCAGAAAGATAGTAAGTTAGCATATACAAGGTGATTCATAAAGTACTGGAAAGTACTGGTAGTTTTCACCGCCCCATATCTTTTAAACTACTGCGCATAAAAATCTGAAACTTTTTATATACAATCGTCAAACATATAAGAGTTTTAATTTAATGTTATTATTTATTCATTATTATTGAAATTCATTTTATTTGCGTTCAAACACCCCCAATATATCGAAATTATTATCCCAAAAAATTATTCGACTGTCTCCCAAACAAATCATTTGACAGAATGCATTTTCAAAAAAATACATTTTCTTTTTAAAATTAAACAACGGAATTACTGACAAAAGTGTTTAGATTAAATTTTCCTACTTAGGTTTCTGTATCATTTGAATATTGGATCAGACAGAGATTAAACAATATCACAACAGTTATTTAAATACACGATATATTGGGGGTGTTTGAATGCAAATAAAATGAATTTCAATAATAATGAATAAATAATAATATGAAAATATAACTCTTATAAGTTTGACGATTTTATATAAAAAGTTTCAGATTTTTTTGAACAATAGTTTAAAAGATATGGGGCGGTGAAAACCACCAGTACTTTATGAATCACCTGGTATATGGATACATATATAAGGTATATGGCCCAAATATCGCCCATCTAAGAAAACCTGCCCATATTCTTGTCATTTATCGTCTCAGTTGCTTGCAAACAATTACAATATATCATATGAACCTTCACTTACATGATCCTGAACCAATTATAGATATAACTATTATTTTGTATTTTTCCTCAATTTTTGTTCAGGCAAACCTCATATTTTGAATTTTTTGAAAGTGTTCCAAATATCGCCCACACCATTAAGTACTTTGTTTTTTTGCACTTCTTTGCATTTTTTTTGTTTTTTTCTTAATCTTTTCGCAATTCTTTATGGGTGTTGCGAGCTTCTTTTGCTTTGGATCGTCTAAGTTCAGCCCCTTAGGACTTAGTTTCCTTTTGCTGAGAGAATTCATTAGAGCAATTGTGAATGGTGACCCACTCACAAGACTGGGACATTAAATTTTTTGGAAGCTTTCAGAAGGCCCATTTTTCTATTTTTTACAGGTCTGATAACTTCTCTGTCCCATGTCTTACGTTGAGACATCTGTAATAAACCAAAATAAACTATCGCACAGTGGGCGATATATGGAACAACGAGGTGGGCGATATTGGACACTCTCTAGCTTGTCAATTTGGGGGACGCTACAGACAAACCGGCTACCTCTAACAAGTGACAGACATTATCAACAGATAGGTTATTTCTTTCACTAATGCACGATATTAGATGGTTGCGATGGCATGAATAATTCATAAGCTGCAGCACTAAAAGAAACAGTAGGTAACTTAACAGTAGGTAACAGTAGATAACTTACCAGAACGAAAAACCTTCAATAATTCATAAAAAATAAACGGGTTGAACTAACACCACCAAACGAACACAGCGTGCTAATGGAAGGAATGGCAAATTGTTTCCATCGGTCCCGTATGATAGCATCACTATCCCGTCCTACATCGCCCTGGGTGGTATTAGGAACCTGGGCGATATTTGGGTCATATACCTTACTACATAGCAGATGTCCTTAACTCAACATCGATCAAATATATACAATGTCTGTAATGAACTATAAGAATATATGTAGCAGGGTATAAAACGAAGCAAAAAGTGCACTTCAATACCTCTGAGCCTACTTTCATTAGAGGAGTTGGTTAATGGAAGATATTTCAAAGTCGTATTTAGTAACTCATTGAAGAGTTCGATAATCTTTTGCCAACTCTGGTCTAACAGGATACCAATATATAATGACATAAATATTTTAATATTTTATCTAGGATGATGATATGGGGCCGTCCATTAATTACGTGAGGTGTTTTTTAAAAAATTTGACCCCCCTCCACCTTAGTGAGATTTGGTGAGATGTGGTGGGACCCCCACCCTTACCTCACGTGAGATTTCGAAAAGTCAAAAAATCAAAGTTCAAAAAGTCAATATTACAAAATGTTGTAATATATTTTAATACGTATATTCTCTGAATGACGTATATTCTCTGAATAACGTATATTCTCTTGACGTGAGATTTTCGTTGACCCCCCCTCCCCCTTGATGAGATTTGGTGAGATTTTGCGGGACCCCCCCTTCCCCTTTTGATCTCACGTAATTAATGGACGACCCCTAGGAGATGATCATGGTATCCTTAAACCAATGGTTGGAATGTAACTAAACCAAGTCTACTATTAACTAATTTACTCTAAATATGTTTCCTTATTTCAGAAATGTTAACTTATCCTGTTTATGCATAAATAAAAGAATTCATAAATGAAAAGTGAAAAAACAATAAAGAATATATCTTTTTCCTAATCACTTTGCGACCCGTTATTGAGAGATATTGTGGAAATAACGCTTCATATTACTAAGCAATTTTCAACCAATTACCATGTGGCATAAAACAGTTCTTCAAAAATCCATTATTAATAGTTCATGGTGTTTGTGATGTGCCTCCTTTTTTGTTTCTTACGGGTTTTTTTTCATATTAAAAAACGAAAGTACAATAAAACATAAGTTTTTCTTGATGAGAATGGTCAACAGTTTAAATTTAACTATTTTATGATATAATAACCAATTAAAATGATTAAAATGACTTATTTCTCTGTTCTGTAGCTGAACTTTCTCTTCTTACTTTGAAAGACATAATTGTAATACACCTCAATTAAGAAGTAACTTTACTATAAAACTAGTAGATGATAGTAGTTTTCTAGCTGATGACTTCTAGCAAGAGTGAAACTGTAGCAATCAATGCAGTCTAGTCTACAGCCAAAAATAAAACACTATTTTTTTTTTACAGTTTTAACTATATTAATGAAATTTTGAAGACTTTTAATAATAGTAAATTTCTAATAAAATAACTCCTAATCATTCTGTTTACTTTGAGCTAACACTGGCACACTCCCCTTACCTTCTTGAAGTACATTAGGTGCCAATACATCTATTAACAAAAGACTGCTTGTTTTGGGTCGTTCTTTGAACTTTTTGAAAACAGAATCCACCAATGAATTGTCAGTGGTTCCAATCAAAACAAGAAGAAATAAAGTGGAACAGAGAAATATTTATTACGAAATCTACTGTTCGTTACCTTCTCAGACACCTTCATACGCCCACATTGATTGATTGGCCAAACAATAGCCATCCATCAAATATTGAAAGTAGTTCCTTTCAACCTCTGGCAAGGTTGCTTCGCTTCCGCTTACTTTCAATGGTTCTGTTTTTTTAAAAGCTGCTGCTACAGTTTTCGTGTTTTCTATGAGTTTATATAACTTTTTATTATTTTATGTAAAAATCGATACTAGAATCTCCAAAAAAGTTTAAAAAAACAAAAAAAATGTTCACTGTTATTAGGAAGCTTTTGCAGACTAAATTTTATTCACATCAAATCTATAGATTTGTTTTATTTTCATTTCACTGTTTAGAAAATCAAATTCCTTTCCTTAGCTAGATGGCGCCACCTTACATACCACGTCACCTTCTTAAAAACTACTTTTAATACTATTTTCTTTTTAAAGAAAACAACAACTAACACAAGTCATTGTCTTTTCGAAAATAGCTCATTTTAAAAGTAAGTATAACTAATAAATGATTCTCTATAACTGAGATTATAACTATTACTAAAATGTCCCATCAGTCATAGTCACAAAGCTGAGTTTTTCTACATATTAATGCAATATTTACTATTATATATTTAATAGTATTCAATATTGTTAATATGCTGTTATGATAAAGTGCAGCTTGCCAATATTGAAATACATTGTAAGGTGCATGAATTCCGAAATGTCTAAAAAGAACTAAATGTATTTTCTAAGTTCAATAGAATATATAATTGTCTGTTTATATTCAATATTTGTTTCTTTATGTTTTTAGTATTAGATGAACAACTTAAGGATTTTAAAAAATACAAAATGCTCCTCCAAATATAACAGGGACAGAAGGCTGCTTATCTTCACCCCAGTACAAAAATATTTCAAAATAATAAAATATTATCAGTGCCTAAAAAAACAAAAACAAAATTATATCAAATCGAATCTACAAATTTATTATGTTGTAACCAATAATGGTAAAACAAAACAACGATAAAACACTGGGCGATTTGAATGCTCTTCCTACATTTCAGGTTTCATGAAAATCACTTCATTATCAGGAGACCATTACATGTTCCAAGTGACAGAACACGACGAATTTAAAAGTATTAATTATTCGTATTGTACACTCATTCAAAATTTTACTAATTATGAATACTGAGTTCAAAATTTTAGGTATTTCTAGTGAATACAACACAATTTTGTGAAATACTTTGAATTAATAAGGTCAGTAATATTGTTTTATAAATCTAAAAAGCATTAAAGCAACTATTTAATTTTGATTTGTAATTTCTTTGAAAAAATATTCCCAATAAATCCGATACGCAATTTCTTACCAAACTTCCGTCCTTCATTTCTATTTCTAAGTTAATAAAAATAACACTCCTATATCCTTAACAGTGAATTTTCCACGATATACTTTCCTCTTCTTCCTGCTACTCAGCTCAAATGAAAAACGAAAATGATAATCTTCTATATTTCAGATGTAGAATTTATTCTTAACCTTCCTATTTCAAATATTATTATTTTCAGTAGATTGTTGTATTTGTATATTATTGTAACAATTAAGTTATGTGTGAAAGTGACATCAATATTATTTCAATTATTTACCTAACAAAGAACTTTCGTGAAGCTTTTTACAATCTCCTAAAATACTCAGTTTGAAACCGAGTTTTTGTGGAATTATTTAAATTACGGAAAGTGTAAAAATATGTTCATCTGATGTATAGAAGATCAGTGATTTTCTGACTCCGTCAGGATACAAAAACAAAATAAAGAAGGATTCTGGAATGTTACGAATTTAGGTAAGTATGTGTTTTGCAATAATATCCAAATATGGATTTGAAGAATGTTTTGCTTATGAGAAAAATCTAAGATTCTCTTTTTTTAACATATTTTTGTAAAAAAAATTCTAAACTGTGTAATGTATAAAAACATTAAAACTTCATAATCCTCACAATTCAGAACTGTCGTAAATGAATACTCTTTGCTAAATAATGTCTTCTAATGTAAACCAATTAATATTTTGGTGAAACTTTACCACCTATTAACGTCGAGCCAAGGATATATCACTGTTTTGTCACTTCCAGAATGCAATTATACATGATTTCCTTCCTTTTTACCCAAGTTTCTATTTTATTTGCAGAAAAAATTACCGTTAATTTTTTTTACATCGTTTGAGCTCAAGCTGTAGGCGCGAAGTGCCAGAGCGAGTCCTCTGTGACGATTAGCTGTAGGTTAGGTTAGTTGAGGTAACACCCACTCCAGGATGTGTATATTGAAAAAATTTAAAAATAAATATTCGCAGGTAATTCAACAGCAACGACAGTTTTTTCATACATTATCCCCCATCTTTAAAATAGTGCAATTACAGCCATCATCTCATAACTAGGTACCGTGAAGTAAAGTTTTATCAATATTTTTATATCATTATGAAAAGTATGGCTCCAAAAATGTGCATACATCTCGGTATATAACACTGCGGTTTAGAACCACAGAGTATTAGAACATAATTTTAAGTAGAAATAAGTTTATCCTCTTATTCAAAATCTAATTATCCTAGAAAGCTAAAACATTATTGAATTATCTTTGAGGCTATCTAAAATGAACTATTAATTTTAGTAGAAGCTGACCTTATAGATAAAAGCTAAAGCCTAAAAGTAAAATTCTCTAGTGTCGTTATAGCTCTAAAATCACAATAATTGAAGAACTATTGGAGGAGGGAGAGGAATGATAGCTGGCTGAGGAGACCCTAAGAAATTTTGAAATTTACATTTTTTTTTTGGTTGTCCTGTATCTCTTACCCCTCCCCCTTCCAAATCCTATATTCGTTCCAATTATAATCCCGCGATTTTTCACAGCCAAACAAGCTAGTATTAATATGTATAATGGAAACATGCATGCTTTATAGCACCAGAAGAACTATACAATAAAAAAGAGCTTGGGAACAATTTAACCAATTAAAGTAATTTTAAGATGTAAATAGTACATTTCTCAAAAATTAATCTCTTATAGAGTTATTGGGTTCTACACAGGTAATACGCTTAACTACAACGGTGATATTAAATGCGGTTATCTATCACGTAAATTGACTCACCTTCGTCCCGGCCATTTTGGCAATCGACCCGCCCGTCATTCACGCGGGAGGCCTCGAGGCACTTGGGTGACCCCGTCACGCAGTCGAACTGCGTTGCAAGACATTCTGAAATAGAAAAACAAAAATATCATAAATAAATTATTGAATTCTTCCATAAGTTTGAAAATTGGGATATTTTTTAGTCATCCTGTATGATCAGTTTCAATGAACGGTAAACATGTATTTAAAGAGGTAATAAAAAAAAGTCATTTAAATTCAAACTTCACTTAAAGGACTTCACTTTTTTTTTCTAACTCTGTCTGAAATTGCTAAAAAACGAAGTGATAAACCCATCCTCAAAATTTAAGCTACTTAACATAAAAAGCTGTTGAGAAATCGATAATAGAATATATTATATCAGTGGTTCTAAATTTGCTTGGGCGAGGTACGATAGTAGGATAAGCAAGTGACCTAAATATTATTGAAAGTGCTAAATATTTTACAAATATCTTAAAGTTCGTCATTTTGGGATGCAATGTACATCTTTTGGAGATATACAAGATAAATCTCGAGATAAATCTAGAGATATGACTATTACTGTTGAGAACCACTGCATTAAAGCAACTTATAAGTGTAGTTTCGGTGTCAGCCTTCTTATTAGTCAGTACAACTTTATCAAAATTAGTAGCAAATAACTTTCCTGTATTCTAAACCTATTACAAAAGTTTCAGCTCTCAAAGGTCAATAGGTTTTTAAGTTATAATCGTAGAATAACGGACGAAAAGTTGTATTTTGAACTTAACTCTTTACTAAAGCTTGTATCTGAATGTTTTCACTGATCAATATATATTAAATCATGTTTAAAACGTTTCACCAAAACCATATTTTATTGGGAGCTCAGTTCCCTATGTAGATTTAATAAGAAATATAGATTTGATTTTGTTATCTCTGAAAAATCTAAATATCATTATAGGGATTGTAGGAATATGGATTTTTTTCTGTTGATATTTTAACAAACATATTTATTCTGTTGCCTTATGAAAGCAGAATTTAATTCATAGTTACAGTCATTGGCAGTTAGTTAACTGAATTTTCAGACCACAGCAACGATGGCTATACTGCGCCAGAAAAATGAAAGCAAGAAAGGTAAAGGAATGTAGAGTATAAAGTTAAATTAAAGGGGAAAAAAAGTGAAGGAAATAACTGTTACATGCATATAAATAAATTTAAAAAAGGAAACTGAAAAACTGCAGTCAGAAATAGTGCAGTCAAAATTTAGATGTTAAATTTTGTACAATTTTATACCCAATAAATAAACAAACGATATTTTTTTAATATAGAAAAATAATGAATATCTTTTCGCATAAATTAAGTTAATAAATATTTCACTTCTAGATTAAATAAAACTTGTAAATTATATAATTGTTTAAAATAATAATTTTAATGTGCTGTAAATAAGTAGGAAATGAAAATAAAGCAGCAGCACTTGAATAGAATTGCCTTTTCTGATTCAATTATGGGGAGGATTTGGGAACGACCGTTTCACCCTGCAACGGGATCGTCAGCCCAAACCCGAATCAGAAAAGGCAATTCTATTCAAATGCTGCAGCTTTATTGTCATTTCCTATATAATTGTTTCTCAATGAAAACTTCTATAACCTACTATTTAATTATTCTAGCCTTAATCTTCTTGAAAAATGATCATTATATGTAAATAAAGATAATTAGTTGTCAAATAAAAAAAAAAAGAATCTGTCTAGTAAGTTATAAGAGAAAGTCTGGCTCATCAAAATCAGTATATCCGCTTGTGTCTGCCCGTGTTCTCTCCTCGTAACTTTTGAACCGGGGAATAGATTTTGCTAAAACTTGCCATGACTACTTAAGGAAAGAGACGAAGACTTTTTTGGATTTGAAAATTTTGTCACGTGATTTCCTGTTGAGAATCTGTGCGTGAAGGTAACAAAAAAAATGAAATAGAATTAAGTAGCGGAACAATGAATTTTTATCAATGTCTAATAGCGTATATTAATCGGTTGATGAATCCAACTTCACTTGGGAGCATCTTAAGCTTAGTAAGTCTCCAAAACGATAATCTTATTCAATCGTGATATACAACTAAAATTTTAAAAAATAGTGTAAATTGAATATATGAATTTGGAGTAAATTACAAATTGTAAATGAATTGCCAGAAAATAATGTAAATTGAATATGAATATGAAATGTCAGCAAATTGTTAGTAAATAATTTCGTAAATACGTTCGGTACATATATTGTTGAAACATGTTGTATTTGTAAAACACGGACGGAAAGTTCATATATTTTTATATGGGAAGTATTATTAATTTTTAAATGTAAATAAAGAATTCTGGAGGAAGAAGAAAGTTTTCTTGTCCTGAATTTGACCTCAAGAAGTTTTCTATTGTGGAAAACGAAATATTGTGAATAAAGAAAGGAATTTTAAGAAGAAATTTAGTTGTATATCATAATTTAGTAAGTATTTGCGAATTTATAAATTTTAAGAAAATAGAAATGTTCTAGGTATTATTTGTATTCGATGATGTAATTTGCATGTAAGAGAAGACATTGCCTTTGTTTTAAAGACTTAAATAAAAACTTTAAAAAATCATTAATGGCCTGAAGTTCTTTCTCTTGCTCTTAGTGTATTATTTATTATCGAGAATTATAATAATCCACGACTTGTGTTGACTGTGGAGCTCGTGGAAATATGAAAATAACAAAAATAATAAATATTTTTTTAAATAACTTATTGTAATTTCAGTTGTAAATCCTGCTTGTAAGCAACAGGAAGGATAGTTGTCAATGAGAATAATTATTATTCAGCATATAAGTAGCAGGTTGAAAAACCTGAACAGGAAAAATTCCCAAGAAGACTTATACAGGAATTCGCAACACACACATACCAACAACGAAACAAAAAAATAATAAATAAATAAAAAAAAACTAACAAGAAAAAAAATCAATTCAATGATTCGTGATATCTTTTTTACGTTAACCAATTAGCGTCTTTTTTGACAAGCATGAATGATCAAGAATTAAAGTTAAAAAAAAAGGGAAGCAGTGACTGAAGTCTGTTCCACTGCAAAACTACTCAGATAGAATTTAATTAAAATTCTAAATTTCCTGAAATTCGCTGGAACGTTTCACACTTTCTTGGAAACAATCCCCGTAACAATCATTCCACTTTTGAAACACTGATTATTTGTTACTAGAACTTAATGAATTGCTATAATTACCAAGGGATGTATTTTTAACATTCATCAAGGGATGTATTTTTAACATACATCAAGGGATGTATTTTTAACATACATCAAGGGATGTATTTTTAACATATATCAAGGGATGCATCTTTAACATATATCAAGGGATATATTTTTAACATATATCAAGGGATGTATTTTTAACATATATCAAGGGATGTATTTTTAACATATATCAAGGGATGTATTTTTAACATATATCAAGGGATGTATTTTTAACATATATCAAGAGATATATTTTTAACATACATCAAGGGATGTATTTTTGAGTTTCTTTACATCACATCATTCAGTCAGTGTGTCTGTGTCTAACCATGATAACTTGTCAGGTAATGGATGGATCTTCTTGAAACTTGGCATGTATATTTATTACCAAAAGTTAATCTGATTTCATATTTGAATTTTTGCATATATGGGTCGTTATCGAGAAATCAGCGGCTGAAGATGACACAGAAAATTTTAGAAATGAAATAAGTTTATGTCTGTCGAAGGGTGGAAATCCTTTTAATTCCTCGTGCTTTGGATATTACAAAACTTAATCTCATTTTAACAATTTAAGTTTTAATGCGCATTTAATATCATTATTTTCAAAAAATGGAAAACTTTTACTTTTTTACTTTAACAGAAAACTTTCTTTTCGTATATTATGATTTATAAATAAAAGAAATCTTTTCGCGTCTGTCGTTTTCAGTAACATAGTAAAAAGAAATAAAAGTTAACGAACTATATTTTAAGGAAAATAAATTGTTTCAAGAACTTCTGTTTAGATGAGTTATCGAATTATTACCAGTTAGTTTTTCTGTCATTTGGTCCAAAGACAGAATATAATAATATGTAATGTTTAAAACAGCGTTTTTCTGTTGTTCTTATTTTGAAAGCAGTATATCTATGAGACACTGATATTTGACATATTTCAATATTCTAATAAAAATACAACGCAGTCACAAGTACAAATTAAATATTGAAATTCTCTACACCTGATTTAGCGGAAATATCTTGTTCAGAAAGATTAAACAAATATACAAATATAACAAACTTTTATTAAACATAAATTCTTCTAAAATAAAAATTCTCCACAAGACAATATTTCAATAGCTTTAACTGCTATCTTTTTTAAGTACCAAGTAAAATAAAATCAAATAATACAAACAGAAAAATCAAATTCACAACAAACATTAAAATAAAGAACATAACGTGCTACATGCTCCACGAGACATTTTCTGCTATAACAATACTCGATTACAACAAAACTCGATCACAACGCTCTATCTTTTAAAATGCTTAATTACAACGCTCCATATTTAAAATTTAAAAATAAAAAAATAATTAAATTTTCTCTGTTAGTTTTATTTTATTTTATTTTATTTTATTTTACTTGGTATTGGTACTTGAAAAAGATAGCTGGTAAAGCTATTGAAATATTATCTTGTGGAGAATTTTTATTTTAGAAGAAATATACAAATATTTGGAAATTGAAGGAAATTGAAACGTAGCGAAAAAGAAGTCATTTAGAGATAGAGAAGAAAAAGAAAACTCTGAAAGGAAAAATAAACAGTTGAAAGATCAACTAAAAAGAGGAAAAGAAAAAGGAATTTTCTAGGAAAGTAAATTATAGATTTTGAATACTGGGATCAGAACTGAATGCGAAGTATTTTGGCGGTTTTTTTTTTTTTTTTGCCGGTAGCTCATTGGTCCAATATACACCAAAATCAATAGGGATCATCTTTGTAGTTACCGAAACCTATTAGCAAAGTTACTTATGTTTAGGATAAATAGCCTTGATGGGTATGCGTGTAACAAATTGAGTTTCCGTCTCCCGGGAGACTTTACAAGAGAAGTTGTAGAACTGGGAGAACATTGAATTCTCTTGTGGTTGAAATTCGATTTCATTTTCTTTCGCTCTGGTCAACCACAAAGACAGAGGTTAACCAAATTTTGACTCAAGAATCGCAAACATATTTTCCCGTTTTATTTCTTAAACAAAATCAAAAATAACAAAAAAAAGCAATTCCCATTATTAAAAAATTATATTAAAAATTGCAAATCAAAATTGATATATTCAAATTCGCGTTTGCCATATATTCCACGGCATTTAAGAAATAAGTATACTGTTTGATTGTATTTCATTATTTACTATAGTGAAGAACTGTAAACGTATAATTATTATAACAAATTATTATAGTTTTTTTCCTGACTTTGTTTCCCTTTAAACGAAATAAAATTAATTAAAAATAAACAAAACAGATATATATGACCATAATCAAGTATGTGAATAGATTGACATATCGTTTGGTAAGATATATATCTTAGTAAAAGTCTTAGTAAATGAAAAATCTGGACTGCTCGGTACTGAGTCGATTCAGATTTTTCGGATTTTTGGGATTCTCGAGCAGTACTTTTAAAATCAAATTTAAGATGAAATAAACAAAAGGTGAGCAGGTAAATTTCGATAGTTTATTCATTAGCAAATAAACCATGCTTCATTTATGAAAACGAGCAATTTTAAAGAAAAATAGTGAACACCTGACAAAAATCTAAGCATAAAAAGTTTCAACAAAACAAAACTGTTTCAACTGTTACACCAAAAAAAATAAAAAAATAAATAAAGAGCGTGTAATACTTAGAATCGTATTTAATAATGAACACTGTAAAAGAAAAGTACGGTATACAAATGAAAGCAGAAGTTACATTCGCGCGCACACATACAGAAGCTCGCGAAATTTGGAAAGCTTCTAAGTTTAAGAAAATTCGGGATTCTCGGGTGGTCGGGATTTCTGGAATCCGGATTTTAGAAATTTTACTGCATATAGTCATATACAGTGCATTTCAAAATTTTTATAGATCATTATTGACCATTATTGAATTCCCTTGTACTTGTCTTTGATAGAAACGAGTCATCATTTATATCATGGTTGCAATGATCAGATGGACGGTACATGTCAAGATTTCAGACTTACGACCATTTCGAATTATTGATTGAACTACGTTATCTGATTAAACTGTCTCTTATTTCGATAGACGTCATTATCCGCTGTTTTGAAAAAACAGTAATTGAAGACTTAAAAAAAAAGGCATGTTATGATGACGAAATGAGCAGTATTTGATGTGAACTGTAACTTGTTCATCAAGTTTTAAATCTTTCTACTCAATCATTCCATTTCTGCTTCATCATTCTTCTGAATGTTTCGCCTTCTGCCCACAAACAACATCGTGCTTATTCATTTAGTTCACACACAAAAACATAGGCGCCTTCTTAACGTATGCTGAACTAGCGCCATTAATGGCGTGTGAAGGAACTAATTTTATATTAATGATGTAGCCTTCTTTCGTTCAGTATACAGAAGTTTCTAGAAAAACCAACTTCAAATTTAGAACGAATATGTCTTGGAATATATTCTCGAAAACAATTAACTGATTTCAGTAGCATCAAAAGGAAAATATCAAAACAGGGAGAAATGGATCATCGATTGTTCTCAATCTTCTGAGTGCCATCTATTGCAGAACGCGTAAATGCTTTATTTTATTTATATAAATATTCTAGAAAATTTTAATGATATCTGATTCCAAACTACTGAATTTTAAATAAAAACTTCATTACATCT
This sequence comes from Thereuonema tuberculata, assembly GCA_023159025.1. Lineage (NCBI taxonomy): Eukaryota > Metazoa > Arthropoda > Chilopoda > Scutigeromorpha > Scutigeridae > Thereuonema > Thereuonema tuberculata. The sequence continues at coordinate 11,809,763 of JAFIDM010010028.1, read as the reverse complement.
AATACAATTCCTAAAAAATCTAAAGTGATGTTGCAGTCCAGACCTTAATTGATCGGCCAGGTCATGCCTAAATAAAGTAAAACCTACATTTATAAAGCAATACATAAAAAATGTAAAAAAGACCATCAATTTTTCAAATTAAAAATTAATGAAAAACATATTTAATTTGTGGAACCAAACAGATGGCAATTTCTAAAATTCATTTATAGATAAATACATGATGATGAAATTAAACTTTTCAAATATTACGTGGAGAAATTTATAAGAACAAGAGAAATTTATTATTTGACTTCCAACTATCTCCTTAAAATAATGGAGTTCAATGATACTTCAAAAATGATTTTAAATATAAAAACAAAAATATTTATAAAATAACTCCTTTAGGTCATGTACTTCTTTATGATTTAAAAATGACTATCTTTGTATTTTAAATTATTAATGCCTATAAATTTAAAATATTGCTTGACACTGCAATAAAAATTGTATTACATTTGACAAGCCTTAACTGAATTTTAAATTCTTTTTGAAAATGCTTAATTTGAAATTTTTACTTTTAAAATTTATTGACAAAGTTTGAATTCGTTTTGTTTTTTTGGAACTAAGAAACAACTAATAAATTTTGTAGTTGGTTTGATTTTCTAAGAAAGATAATTTCCTCAGCTTAAAACATCGTAAATACATTTCTCTTAATGTCAAATATAAATTCCAAAAAACGTCTACGAAAAATGTATACATAAAAAAATAATACGAAACACGATTTATTGAGGTCTTTTAGATGAGGGTCAGACTTGAAGGTCATTTTAAGGGCTACCAGTCCTCCTCCTCGGATTTTTTATTAGGCTCAAAAAAACACAACAAAAAGGGGAATTGAATTGACAATTTTAATGTAGTGTCTGCAAGATTAAGTAAGCAAAAAAAGAAATTATGTAGTAATTTACAGTGAAAAATCGTTTAAAGAAAAATGCCATTTTTCTAAAAGTTTGTTGTAATGAATTGAGAAAATCAATGTTTGGCTGACAAAAATAAGATATTTTTTATTGTTATTATACAATTGTGAAATCAGTACAATTTTTCTATCAAGAAGTACTTCCAAGAACTAAAGGCCTATTTTAAAATAGGTTGTTGTTTATTAATATTATTTTTCTTTATTCTTAAACTACTGAAAATAATGTGGATGAAACGATGTCTCAAAATGAAATGTGCGTTTCAAAATGTATATTTAAATTGTCCATTTGCTGAGAATTCATTAACTCTACATTAACTGAAATCACCTAATTACTATTTTTGGCATCAAACAGATTTAATTGCAAAAATGCATCACTAAGTGACAATTAGAAGATATTCATCGTTTGTCGTAATTGAAAGTTATTGTTTCACTTCTAACGTTTTGTAATGGAAAGTTTTGTGATCTTTACAAGGAGGATTCCTCTAAGAGAAAGTCTGAAGAACAAAATAGAGCATCTCACGTCCCCATAGAAGATCCGTTCACTGTTTGTTACAGGAATGAATACAGATACAGCTTCATCTTTCATCATCTGGAAAGATTTCAAACTCTTTTCGTAATATCACCATGACTACGTCGGTTCCTTTCGTAACGAGAGGTGAAACCTTGAAACAGTATTATTCTAGATTACTTAAAAGATTTGAAACTCAAAGGTGAAAAAAGTAAAAACAAAATTCATAATTTACTGAAAGGAACTCAGAAGAATTAAAATTAGAATCAATTAAGTGAAAACAGTCAGTTAAAAGATCAGGAGATGATTAAACTAAGGCTTTAAAACCGAGTTTGCATATATTCAACAGTACAATTTTGCAAAGGGAGAGGCAGAATAAAATGAAAAAAACACTATTTCAGCCTATAGACACCTGCTTCCCAAGTTATTTATTTATGTTGCTAAACTCCGTGACGTTGTCGAATTTCTATGATCTAGTCAAGAAAAACTACAGCTTCAAACTGACAATTAGGCGTTTTCAAAATTACAAATCTACCATTGTTCGTTGATTTCCTTTTGCATGTAACGTCAATCGAACATTCTCAACATTTGAATTTTCTTTTCTGCATTTCCTCTATCGAGTGGCTATTCACCAACTGATAAATGTCTACTGTCAGTGTTTTGATAGTCAGTGGATAGGGCGTGCCTAATGAATGCCAATATGCTTTTCTTCTAAGGGTAGAAGGACACACCTGAAGGTCATTGAAAAGCACCGTTACAACGCTGCCAAATTCCAGACAGGGCTGCTCGGAATAAATTCCACATCTCTTAGCAGACACTTTCTTAGAAGTTGGAATGATTATGAAGTTTCTACGTAAAAGTGGAACCAA
>JAFIDM010010028.1:11753032-11805872 GCA_023159025.1 Thereuonema tuberculata | reverse complement strand
ACTCCCAGAATAATGTTAAAAATTAATATTTAAGAAACATGCTAGAGTTCTTCTTTTTTCTAATTTTCCTTTAATATTTGGATAAAGCTTCATAATTGGCTAAAATTGTGAGATTTCACAAACCAACAAGAAAAAAATCTACATTGCAACATTTTTAAAGATATTTATGCATTTTACTTACTTTAGCAATTTTAATTCAAAGACTCAGATATGACGTCATTGCTTTTATTAATTTACTGAAAATATATTTAAATATTTTTTAATTACAAACACATAATCAGAAGAAAAGTTTAAAATTTAATGACTAAAACGTTACTAAAAATCTTTGCTGAAAAAATATTTTTTTTTAATCGGGAGTCCATCGGAAAAGCAGATAATTTCTCCAGGAAAAAAAACCCGCAACACCTTCATCGCCTCTAAGATATTCCACTAGTGTACCAACATGAAAACAGGCACGATCTTAGAGTGTAGGTCACACCCTGAAAGGGTCAGCAGATGATATTGACCCGTAATAAACGTGAATTAAAAAAATAATAATAATAAAGGAAAGATACCCGAGAAGTAACTGAAAGAATGTTCGAATGCAAAAGTTGTGTAAGAGGAAAAGTGGAAACATTTAACATAAAAAAGCGAGTTAATTCCAGTTTGTAAGAAAAGGAAGCTAATCATTCACTTCATTAAGTCTAGATAATTTCAATGAGGAAAATACTTTCTTGAATCTATTCACAACATTGGGATCCTACAAGGTTTGCACATGGGACCACTAATATTGAAATAACATTATTTTAAATAAACTTAACATAAATTTGTAAAATCTTATTTTTTCAACTTTGGAATCCCCCAAGGAATGAATATGGGAACACTAATAACAGAATATTATCATTTCAGATAAATTTCATGAAATTCAAATACAAATGTTAAAGAAATCTGCGTTTGTGAAAAGTAAATGGAAATACAGCTACAATTTACTTGAAATTTATTGTAAGTTTCTTTCATTTCGACTTCAATGGTCAAATTGCTATAGATAGGAGGAACAATTAACTGGTCACGTATAACTGTACAGTAGATACGGTTGAACTTCATTTTAAATCTTGATTAGTGTTTGTTTGAGATGAAATATTCTCATAACTGTGAAACGTCCAAACGTAAATAGAGGCAACGTGACAGCAGCAAATAAGGAAATGCAATTCTAAATGTTCTTATTCAAGATTAATATTTGTCTATATGTCGATAAGAAAAAGAAATAAAAACAGATACACTTAATAAAAATTAAAGAATTTTCTCAATATACCCTTTCATTTAATTTTCGTTTGTTATAAAATGATTAAAAAATGCCAGAATATATGTTATCTCTATATAATAAGCAGTCAGGAAATCCCAGAAAAATATGTAGTTACTAAGATTATTTGAAGATACTTATTATCAGATCATTGCACTTACTATAAAAGAAATGTATTTATGTCTTTATTACCAACTTCACTGAAAAAACTATACTTGCAGTTCTCGTTTACGTAACGTAGTAGTAGAGATATATCTTACATGTGTCGATACTGTAGATAAAATGATGAAACAATACACACAAAAGATAATGTGTTATAAAAACATAAAAAAAAAATATTCTTTTATATTTTTATAACATTTTATCTTGTGCGTTTTTTTTCACCTTTTTTATTAACATAGTACTGCCGATTTAGTGATAGACACAACATACGATTTCCCAATGCTTGTATTAAATAGTTTGTAACTTATAAATATATTTTTAATAAAAGCTACTATATTAATAAGACCTTTATGTAGAATTTAAATTTAACATTTATAACATTATCGTATATTCGAATAAATTATTCGTATTATTATTTTTCTGTTTGAAGCTAAGGAAAGGGAGATGTTTTCTCCTTTCCTTTGGAATTTTTATAATATCGCTTGAGAAAGGAAAGGCCGTTTAAGCTTTCTGAAATATTGTGTTGATGTAATGATTTAGAAGAAATTAAAAGTATGTTTTAATATTTACGGTTTTGTAAGGAGATTAAATTATTCGTATATTTGAAGCTTTTATAATACACAATTCTTGGTTTTACGCCATTTTATAAACCATTATTTGATGTTAATTCAAATATTAGATAATATTATGTAAATTTTTTGTAATTGTATAATATATTGTAAAATAAATATAACTTTTTTTATGAAGAGGACAGACTTTAAATATACTATTAGTATGACAGTTTTATTAATTTCAGTTTTATTAATCACATAGTATTTAAATACTATTTTCTGATGCACAATGGCAAATCGTAATACTTCTCAGTAACTTAATACTGTTACGTTGTACTTCGGTTCAAATTTATATGAACTATTATTAGTGTTTTAACAATGACGTTGATGCAACTTTTACATGTTTGTATAAATACCATTCTTAGCCATCTAATAATGCACAAAAGCTTTCTGATATGGAATCTATCATAATTATAGATAGATGAATTACAGATAGAATGTTATTACTTTACCAAAAATTGCAAATCTTAACAGCATTTTACAATAAAATTGATGCACGATTTTGTATATTAAAGATATAGGACAGTGTACTGCTATTACTTCATAAGATTATCATGAAGTCAACAATTTAATGATTATTTTCTTTCAATTTTTTTTAGCAAATTAACCCGTTTCTTTAGATCTCCTTATAAAATAATAAAGCAGTTGGAATTGTGATTTACTTCAGTTATTCTTAATTGTCACAAGTTACTTTTTTTAAAAAATAACAGACTAACATAACGATAAAATCACATAACATGAAAAATAGTTTAGACCTGTAATGCATTAGATGAAATATTAAACGGAATTTTATTTCGAAAGAAACATTATTTTTCTCGATTTCCTTGTAATATATAACTGATCGTTCTGCAATTCTTTAATTTCCTACATTATCTGTAGAATGATTTACCCCAACATTTATATTTTTTATATCAATACAGATTTGTTACACAATTTCTAACTTTAAATCTTTGTTAATCTGTAAGATTCTCCAAAACTCTGATGTGCAACTCTTACAATTTTCGGATGAGTTCGTTTCCAACATTTCTTTATTATTAGTTTCGTTTTGATAACATCTCCTTTTTGAACATTATTTTCGTTCTGAATCTATGAATTTTTACCTTTTCTTTTAAATGAAAATTATCTGTTATGCGAAAGTAAATTGCATTCATTCCATAAGATTACCATGAAGTCAACAATTTCATCATTATTTTCTTAGTTTATCATTTCCATATTTCTTTACTTCTGACATTATCAGAATGACTTACTCTAATTCCTATGGGTTACTATGGTTCTTTTATAATTGTCACAAGTTATTTCTTAAGGAATTGAACAGAGTTTTCATATAAAATACATAGAATCAAAGAATATAAAAAAAAAACATTCATGTTGAAAGCTGTATTTGAAAATGCTATTGCTTTACTCTTAAAAAAAAAAGGTCATAATTAACTTGTAACGCTTGTAAATGCGTTAATGCCTATTTTATAAGGAAATTATATAGTTCAGAATTTTGACTTTGATTTAGATTCGTTGATGATAATACAGAAAACCTAAAACGAGATTAGTCGTCAACAGTTTTTAAGCCTATTCGGTTCAATGTAATCGTAAAATCTCTCGCCATAATCTATCAGAAGATTGACAGAACAGAATTAGAATGTAAGACAGATAGATAAACAATGTGTAATACGTCAGCTTAGACTTTTTTATATTGTGTAAAAATATTAAAAGAAATACAGTATATGAAATAATCTCTCATGTAGTTTTCCAAATCTATCTGTGCGCAACGCACTTCCTCTGTGTTTGAAAAATAATTTTAATTTCTAATGAAAAATAGAAATCATTTCTACAATGAAACGTTCGCGACGGGAATCGAATCTGCAACCTTCTGATCAGACATCTTATTCATTAGGCAGCGTGGATTCCATTCAAGTTACTGTTAAATATCACTCCCTTTGTGTGTATGACGCAATAAGAGCCAGAGAAAAAAAATAATCATTACTGTTAGCCTATTAGATTAAAATTTAAATTTCAATGTTCATTTTTTTAGTCTACTACAAGCGCAGATGCAGAAACTCGCTTTCAGCGACGAACCGAAGCGTCGTTAGAGACATTTCTCGACATGAATGAAGAAATTAAAAATAATATTTAAACACAAAAACAAACGTCTACTTAAAATTTAATGTTTCATATATTTTTTTTACAAATAATTAATATAATTACGGTGGCTAGTCTTCATTAGTTAACAAATTCAGTGTTTCCTTGACTTCTTAATACATCGTTATATTATTAAGCATAAGATAGTCCACCATTAATAGTGGACCAAGCTATTAAGTAAGATTTTTTGATAAACAAATCTATCTGGTGGCATTTCTACCACCCTCACCTCCACAAAATTTGGAATATGCCCAGTCTTAATGTTAAGCTCACAAATTATCGATTTATCAGTATTTTTACATTTAAATCAATATGTATTAATGAGCAATAAACAAATTCATTTATGTTGCTAGCAATGCGTTCATTTTTAATTTTCTATAAGTCATTTATACCATATTACGGGCAAATACTGTATTTCAACTAAAAGCCTTCACGTTGTTTTAACGTCATTGTTGACGGGTCGTACACACTAGTTAAGATCTAGTCATTCACTTCTAGGATGTTAGCCATAATATTATATGTTTCATGACTTTTGACAGCCGAGGAGAGACACATCAAGAAGCCTTTCCTTTCTTTGCAAGTGTTGTGACCTGTAGATCACGTAGACTTATGGAACACCTTTTAGAAACAAAGCACAGCTTATACTGTCAGTTCTTCCGGCTGTCTCTCAACACCTCAACGAAAACATCTGATGCAGAGGGAGCGTTATTTAGTTCACTAGTAACTTCTGATGATGATTAATGTGTGTTTGTTGAAGACTTAACTAAGACGACATTCATCAACGCTCAATGGTACGACCAGGTAAAGACCATCAAAAACATGTCTGTCCAGATTCCATTTAGTCTTTCAACATAACATCTGTGGGCAATTGTAGACATGATAAAGTGCTCTTCCTTCACTTGGTGTATTTGCATTTTAATGATTTATCTATCTAGCTATTTAACATTTCGTATGACTCGATGCAGTGACCCTAACTCCATTTTAAAAATTTCATTTACTTGTTCTTTTTTTTTTTTGTTTTGTGAATTTTCCTTAATTTTTATTATTAAACCATTACTATTATGTAGTTGTATTATTTATATTAATAATGTTATTGTTTTGGGATATAGTCTATATATAAATAAATACTGCATGATAACAATAATAATGAATATACATAAATATATATTTAATTCATTATCCTATTTTACATTTTATCTATTTTTTTATCTATAGTTACTATAGTTTTTTAATATAAGCTTTAAATATTAGCGAAGAGTCTTTTTCTTTTCTTTTCTTTTCTTTATTTATTTATTTATTTTTTTGTTTTTTAGACTTGTGGATGAATTTTAGATGAAGGTTTGTTAACCAGTGCAAAAGGGAATTTCTATTCCAAAATTCGCTGCATTAGGCTCTGTTATATTTATATATCAGTATTAGACTATATATTATTTATGTATGCACAAATTTATCAAAGAAGCTTCATTTTGTTCCAAAAATATTAATGTTTCTGGAGAAAATCTACCAATTAATTGTTTTATTTTTACTTATATATTTTTAATTTTATTGATTACGAGCTGTGCCCCGCGGCGTCACCACTGTAAATTCTCGGTAATGTTCGGTTCTCGTCGTGCGGCCAAGCCTTCCCGTCGCCGCCGCCGCACCCGTTGACTGACGTTTATAATTACTGCTCCGCTCCTATTAGTGGTAGCGTGATGTCATATAGCCTATAATCTTCCTCAATAAACGGGCTAACTAACGCAAAAAGAATTTTTCGAATCGGACTGGTTGTTCCTGAGATTAGCGCGTTCAAATATACAAACTCTTCAGCTTTATATATTAGTATAAGAGAAGGTAAGATAAGATTTTCTGGCTTTTGAAGCAGGATCTAACTTATGGTTTGGTGAAATATTTGTGATCGGTTGCGTCCACATTACCAGTCCAATTCACATATATCATATATTAAGAGCTTCATTCATTTATTGTTAGTTATTTCTAAGTTGGTAAAACAATTTTATATCTAAATTAGCGCAATATCTCCAGAATCTAATAACACTGATTTCAAGTACAGAGATTTTATCCCTAAACAACGTAACTTTTTAGTAATGTAGCTAAATTTAATCACCCCTTCGCACACTGTAAAATATCTCTAAAAACCCATAACCATTTGTCGCTGATAATGGTCTAAAGCTACGTGACCAAACGTCTTACATAGTTCTATCTTACATACATTTAGAACTTCTATATGTTTAAAATCATTTGTTAACATCATCGTCATTCCTTTCATCCCTTCGAGAAGCAAAAAGTCTTAATAAATGTTCATCACCAATTCTGTTGTTCGCCGTATCTTTGAGTTCGGGTCCAATTGTTTCCTTGTTCTTCAAACTCTTGTCTAACAGAACTGCGATATGTCTTAACCATAAACGAATTACAAAATAATTAATGTATACTGAGCATCTTAATCTTAAAAATTAACACTCCATTCTTTATAGTCATAAAGATAAAATTAAAAAAAAAATCTCAGCCAACTATAGCTATTGAATAATAGCAGTATTAATTCCAACTGTATTACAGTTTAATACACTACATAAATTAATAGTGTAGAGTACAAAAATTAATAAATTAAAATATAATTTATGTCCATTAAATTTCATCTTCCGTTAAATTAAAAAGACAAATGATAACATTCCCATAGAGGTTTCACCCTATGAAGGTTTCCTTAACACCACTACACAGCAAGGATGGTGCGAATGGTGTCCCCGCATCAGACGCCGTTTCAATAGAGACGTCGCAGAAATCTTAAGACTTTTTTTTTCTTTGGTTGTTACTGGTAAAGTTCCAAAAAATGTCAACTTTATTTTGGGTTGTTGGGTAGTCACCCTGATACCTAACATTAATAAACAGAAAAAGAAGCACAATCAAAAGTACTTCGCAGTAGCCACCAAATGGAGTTGTTGTGGCGCTCAGTGTCCAGGAAGGTCGAAAACAAAAAAATCTAATCTATTATTTTACCTAGGTAAATGCCAGTTTTATGTACAGTTATTTTCAAATATTTTATTGTTTCACCTATTTTTTTTTAAATGTCTCTGTGACCTTTTAAGCCATCGAGATTTAAAAAAAATAATAAATAAAAACAGGTTGTCTGACCTTGAAATAATAAATTGATAGTCTGAGATAAAAAAGGGTTTTGGTAATATCTGCAGTACGTGAATCGTGCGATGGTGAATTAAATCGAGGTGTTTGCGCTGTAATTTCAAAGTCTCTAAACCAGGCCATCAATGAAAAGATACAAGATACTTGATAGATACCATTCTGGCAGTCATTTATGAGCACAGACTGTTAAATGAACAGAAGTGATATTTAAGTAGAACCAGCAGGAAAAAAAAGACTGTACTCAAGAACTTAATATATATTTAAAATTAAAAATGTAATAAAACGTCACTCCGCCATTGTTCTCATGATACAAATTCTAGGCACCGTGACATTAGGAGATGAATGTCACCTATATTTTAGACTATATGAAGCATTTATTATTGCCCAAACAAAACTGTCGATTGACCTAAGCATATCCTGTAACAGTAGTTACAAGGTCATTCTACACAGATCAGCTAAAAATAGTATTATTTCAGATCAGTAGAGGATTGTTACAGTCTTCTGTAAACGTACTTCATCTTTTTTTTTGAAGAAATTATCAGGCTGACATTTTGTGTGCCATGTTTTCAATAAACTAAAAAAAAAATGTATAAAAAAAACAGAAGATAAAATTTTCATTAAAATACTATATGAACCATTTTCACATAAAATATGTTCAAAATACAAATAAAAACATATGACAAGTACATATTATGGACTTTATTATTTATTATTTTGTTTTCTTGTCTCTTTTTGGTTTCTACATACTATGGAATTATGGCTTTTTTCTCTTATAAAAGTTTAATAATGTTTTTGATTTGTAATTTTTTTTTTATAAATTTTCGCTACATTTCATATGAGAGATATTTAATATAAATATTTCAATCTGTTCAAAATCTTCAAGTTTTTTGCTATACAAAATTTTAGATATGGCAAAAAAAAATCAAGAGTATTAATACCGTTAATCTGATTCAAGACCAAAACAATATTAACAATAATAAGTGATTCCTATTTTTTAAAAACAAAATCAAAACCCAAAAAGAAATTAAAAACAAATAAACGAAATAAATAAAACCTATAAAAAGAAACGATACTAGAAAAATAAGCAACTGAAATAACAAAAAATGTACTATTTAAAAGATTATTTAAAATTTCATTACGTTATTATTAGTCAATTAGTGCAAAGAAATGAAAAAAATATAAGATATGGTATTCTTATTAAAAATGCTTTATTCTTATCAACACAAAATTAATAGAAAATTTTATATTTATTATTGCTTGCATAATTTACATTTTATTTATTGCCCGTTTATTTTACATTTTATTTATTACCCGTTTATTTTACATTTTTATGCATTTCCTTTTCATTATTTTCTTCTTTCTTTTTTAATGTATTTTATATTTGTATGATTTATCCACTTTAGTTAGGATTAAATTTATTTTTAATTTCTGGGATTTTTTTAATTTTCTATTATTCTTTTTTAATTTGATCATATATTTGAGCTGATTATTATAATTATAAATGCATTTTCAATAATTTTTGACAATGTTTTGATTTTAAATGGTAGTTATTAATTCCACCATTAAAAGGACAAAAAATCTTATTATAAAGATTTTTTTAATCATTACAACTATTTAGATTTAAATTTAAAGTACAAAGTAATAAGGCAAAGTAATACTGTGCAGCTTATATATATATCATATAGTATATAGCCAATAGTCTATATTTTATGAGGTACTAAATAAAACCAACAATACTAAAGAAAATTGGACGTTTTAAATTTTAATTAATTAATATTTATAATTATTTTAAATTTTAACATAAATTAATATAAATTGAATATATAATAGATATATTAATTACATAACTTTACTGTAGTTGATAATAGTATTTTTCCTACAAATCAACTTATATAGTTTCAAGAAGATCTGTTGTGAAGTAGGGACATACACAAACATATACAAATCTGATATAATAACCTTAATAATCTTACTTTCTTTCTTTGAAAGCACGATAAAACTAGCTGAATTTCTTGTTGGAAAATTTTCTATCTTCGACCTAATTTCTAAAAAGGCAAATATTATAAGTTAAAATAATTTTTACCACAGTACCTGTGTCTACTATAACCGTTCTTCTGTACAACTTTTCCCTATATTTTTTTTTCAGGAAATTACAAATAAAACTAATTCCATTGTGCTTCTGGCCTACTACTAAAGAAAAACCATTCATTTAAAAATAAGTAATGCTTAACTAATTCTAACTGCGTAATTGTTCTTTCTATGCTAACTGATTTCATGAATGATGCTACCTTTTAAATGAAAGCCTTCTATTTTCATTATTTTACTAATCAAATCCTTAATTCAGAAAATTCTTTTTTCCTACAGGATTCCCACTGATTACAAATTGAATATCTGCAAAAGAACAGTTACTTTAAGACATGTTCATTCATGAATTCGAGAAAACCAATTAGAGTTCTCAATACTCCATTGTAAAGAATAGGCCGCTTCCGCAATAAGACTGTTCTCACTGATGCGATATACCAGCATCGAATGACCGTGACCTTCCATCGAAGATACAATAGATTCCTCCTCGTAAAACGCTAAAGAAAAGATAAAAAACCATATGCTTTATTTTTATCGGTTAGTTCATCAGGCTCATCTTCATCTTTTGTTTCATATTTTCTATCACTTTTTGTATTTGTTTTATTGATAAATACAAAAGTAAGCCTGAATAGGAAAGTTCTCGAAGCAGAAGAGAAAACAAAAGAAAATCTATACCAATTCTTGGATCTTCAGTTCCAAAATACTCATCAGATAAAAAAACAAAAATAAAAAAAATATATCAGAAGTTGTAATAAAAGTCGTTAGAAAAACTAACTTTTAAATATAATAAGATCTCAAATTTGTTTAATTGCTGTTAATTTCACTTCTATCGTGTAGCTTAATTATAGCGGAAACAATATAGAGATTCACTCTTCACACGCTATCTAGGAAAATGCGAGTCATGCTCTACACAAAAATCGAGTTTTCATTGTTTTAAAGTACATCGTGGACCAATAAACAGACAAACATTCCAATTATTTGAAACAGTCGATATTAATACTAATAATAGAGTTTTATATATGTTTGTAGAGTAACATATAATTAATGTATTAGATACTGTATATCGCGAAATTTGTTAAGGTCGATGCTTATACAAAGTACTGACGTTATTTAATTAACATTAAAATTTAACTCGAAACTTTTCGATGGTCTATAAATTAACTGTTATTTAGTTTTGCCATTGATGAATTGATTTCAAAACCTTCAACGTGACGGTTTTTATGTTTTCTTTTATTTTCATTCTTCTTTCCAAATTAATTAATATAGATGCTAAAATGAATTTTATAAATTAATCAACTAACATATCTACATAAAGCTAATAACTTCTTTCAAAATTTAATAATAATTACAGTCCGACACGTTTCAGATCCCCTAAAGCTAAGATTCTTTTAACTGAATGAGAACAATTTTGCAACAAGTGACTCTAGCCACTTTTGTTTTTATTCAAGTGGAAAAATCATCATTTGAACCTCTTCAATTCATCCAGTTCTCGTAAAATATGGCTTATTGCACGTTATTGTGCAATATGGACATTGTAAGTTTTCTACAATATAATTAACTTCAGCTGACGTCATTTCATCAGGAGATATCAAGTGGCATCAATACAAGGAGTGGGAGGAAGTGCAAGGCATAACCCGTTTTTAATCGGCCAAGGGCACCACACCTGTGAAAATTCTTCCTTGAATTTTATTCTTATATCCGAGATCTATAGATGTAGCATCGACCGTTTCAAAAAGGCAGCACGAGTCGTACTCCTGAGAAAAGGGATGGGCGGAAGTCCACACTAGCATCTCTAACAGATTAGAGCTTCTAAAAATAATCAATTTTCTCTTTTAAATAACAACTCTAGTTCCGTGTCTAGAAGTTTCCGTCAGTTGAGGATATCAAGATAGTGTTAAATTACTAACAGCGCTCTAAGTTAGATTTGATAAATTATACTTGAACTTACAGAACTTTATCGGGAGGTCATTACTATTTCTGTACGTTCCTCCAAACTAAACTTTATAACCATTTAGTACAGTGCTTCTCAAACTATTTCAGCTTTTGACTTTTTATATTTTCAATTTGACCTCTTTTTCCAGATTTATAAACAAATTTCAAATATCTGTATACAGATATGTCTGTGTGTATATATGTAAATCAAGCACTTAAAATGGTTCTTGAAACACTTATATAGTAAAAGTGTTATAATAATCATTTTTTATCAAGTCCTGTGCGACTCTCAACACTAAAGCCTGAGTTTTCTGAAATTACAGTGTTGTGAAATACTGCTTCAGTCACAAGAAATAGAAATAAATCAAATTTACCTATTTCAAGGTTTTATCTCTCATCAACAGGGTTAAATGCAGAGATTTAAAACATGATTTGGACTATTGAAGGTTTCTAAACATAGATTAAACTTAACAAGATATTACAGGTTTGTATAGACTTTTTTCATATGAATAGTAGAACATAAAGATGATAATAAAAAATACTTTATTATCGAATAAACTTGTTCAACCATCAAATATATCAATGATAAAAAAAACTATGTATGCAAAATACTTAGAAATATTTTATTTCGAATTAGAATTACCAATATAAGATCCAAATTATTATTCACAAAAAGCTAAATTTAAATATCTGAATTTCAGGTAAAATGCAATTAATTGGCTCTAAATGCTGAAAATCTAATTTTCTTCCACTAAAAACGCTAGTTTTCAATTCAAAACACGTATTGAAGTTACATATTTACATTTTGTTTAGTGTTTAAAGCTAAAAGCAAATACTGCAAGAACTTTTTATTTTTCAACTCATTGCTGAAGATACTGTCAGATGTTCCTTTATTTATTCTGTAAAATAAAGTACCTTCAGGGGAAGCATTCCTCGTAAGAAGGATTGGCCCCCTATAGAGACACAACATTACCTAACCCTCGTGACACGTTCGTACGCGGGCCTCTGACCGAAAGAGGAAGGTGAAGGACTTGGTAGAAGAAGATGAAGATGATGATGATGACTCGTTAACCTAGAAGATGATTAAAGAGCTTTGAAAACAGAAATGAGGATAGGTAACTCTTGCATGACACCTGAAACTGAGAAGATATAACTTATTTCCCACGCTAACTTTTATATTAAAGTTTCCTATTTATTTATTTATTGATTTATTTATTTATTTATTTATTTGTGAGTCTGTTGTTTGGTTTTACAATATATTTTCTCCAACATGTCATTAAAAAATAATAAACTTAAATCAAGAAATATTAATTCTTTTTTTTATTTATTAGTATAATAAATTTGAAAGAAAGTTATATTTAACTAGCCAACTTCTAGATTTGGAAAGTGTGCAAGAAACTATAGAGAACTTATATTGGTAGCTTGTGGATTTGGTAGCTCAAGTGCTATATTGCTGTTCTATAGAAACGATGGAAATGCTGTGGTTTCTATGGTGGGCTACAACTGATTGAGAAGTGTTCGATCCCAGGCAGGAGTCTGTATGTTTCTCAGGTTCTAACAGTAATTGGCAAACAGGCTCAAAGCCAAGCGGGTCGAATTGACCTCCCGATCTGTTAATCATTCGGTTTGTCGAGACTGTCTAGAGCAGAGATCGCCAAACCGTCGATCGCGAGCTACTAGTAGCTCGCGGGGACATTTTCGGTAGCTCGCATTAACGCTCCGGTTGGATAACATTGATTCCTCCACTGAGCTGACGCTGACGACAACAAGTGCTTGTTTCTCCCGCGCAACTGCCATTGTTCTAATTATGGCGTTTGCAAGCAAAATGCAAAAAACTTATCACTTTCATTCGGAATGGGAAACCAATTACTTCTTTACCCAGGTTAAGGACAAATGTGTGTGTTTACTGTGCTTTGCAAGTGTATCAGTTGGGAAGAAAGGGAACGTCGAACGTCACTTCAAAACAGTTAACGCAGTGATTGAAAAGGATTTCCCACTGAATTCTGTTCTAAGAAAAGAAAAGGTAAGGTAGCTAAAATCTAAACTTAATGCTCAACAATCAAGTTTTTTAAAACCATTAAACAAGAATAAAGCAGCAACTGAGGCGTCATTCCGAGTTTCAAATATTATTACAGAATAAGAAACCATACGAAGACGGTGAAATAATCAAAACTACATTTTTAGAAGCTGGAGATGCATTATTTGATAGTTTCAAAATTAAAACTGAGATAATGTCTGCTATTAAATCTGTACAAGCTTTCTGCAAATACAGTAATGAGAAGGGTTGAGGTTAAGAGTTCTGACGTTATCTCACAACTTAAAACTGACTTTGATCGCTGCAGTTATTTCTCCCTGCAATTTGACGAATCGACTGATATAGTTGATACAGCTCAGTTGGCCGTTTTTACAAGAAAGGTTTTTGATAATTTCGAAATAAGAGAGGGGCTGGTAAAGATTATACCGTTAACAGGACGCACTACAGGACAGAATATATTTTTAGCAGTTAAAGATCTTATCAACTCTGAAAATATTCCTATAAATAAGTTGGGGGGTTTAGCAATTGACGGAGCTCCAGCGATGGTAGGCAGAGAGAAGGGATTCATAACCTTGTGTCGTAAAGACAACAGCTTTCCGAAATTTCTGTCTTACCATTGCGTAATACACCAGCAGTCACTGTGTGGAAAATTTTTAAATATGAACAATGTAATGAAAACAGTCATAAAAATAGTGAACAAAGGTTACAGCACATGCAATTCAGAGACGTTTGTTCTAGTTTACTGATGAACTAGATTGCCAGTATGGTGATCTACTGCTTCATATGGAAGTTCGTTGGCTTAGTAGAGACAGAGTTCTACAACGTTTCCAAGAGTTGCTGAAGAGTTCTCTACTTGTGTCATGGAGCATTTTGATTTTCAAGAAGACATTCCTGCAGTGGAGTTGGAACTGATTGATTTTCAAAATGATTTATCTGTAAAATCGCTTTCTTCAAGCTCTGAAAATATTTGGCCTCTTGTTCCTAAAGAAATTTTGATCCACGTTGGTCTCAAAGTGAAGGCAATGTTCAGCTCTACATATCTGTGTGAGGTTTCGTTTTTCCAGTATGACATTTATAAAAATTAGTACAGAAACAGATTCACTGATGAACACTTGGACAACTGTATTCGAATGGCAGCCACTACCTACTCTCCCAACATTAAAAAACTTGTTGATGAGAAAAAAAAGACTCCTTCTCATTGAAGTTAATAAGTCTGATAAAAAAAAAATCTGTCCTTTCATTTGTTATTTATTACTAACTACACTTGAATTTCTTTTTATGTACAATTCAATTTCAATTTTTTTTTGTTACATACAATTTAATTAAAATTGATTTTGTATTCACTAGAAATATAAGTTTATATTTGTTTATAGGGAATAAACAAATGTAAGATTTTTTTTAAAAAGTTGATAGTTCTTTGGGTTGGTAGCTCACAGTAGGATTTAAAAACGGTACGGTAGCTCAGAAGCTTCGTAAGTTTGGCGACCACTGGTCTAGAGCTATGTTGTACCCTCAGGATCCGTTGCAATAGATAGATCGGTAACCTAAATCTATAATAAAGCTTTCCACTGTCACCTCACTTCCCCAAGGAAAAACAAATAAAAAAAAATACCCTGATCTTTAAGGTTCAAAAACAACAAAAAAAGTGAAAACACAGATATTCAATGTAGAGAATTTCCAATGTAAAAATTCGAATTGAACAACGATATGAAGAGCAACTATAAACAATAAGAGATTTTTTAGAATACCAATCAAAATTGTCTCTTCATTAATTGACAAACTAAAAATTTTAACCGATTTTTTACTGATTTTTTTTTTTGTTTATTTTAACTCTGATTTTATGTTATTTCTTAATCAATTTTCATTAATTAATTGCATTTCAAGTTCTTAAATTTCGCTTCCACTGCATATAAGTATTTGTTTTACATATAAGTATATAGGCATTTGGTTAAATACAGTATTTTTCTTAAGTTTTTTGTTTTTATTAATAATGATTAATTAATTTTAAAATTTCTAATTTTAAATATTGATTAAAATATATTTGAACTAAAGATTACGTAGTAAATTATAATAGATTTCATACGAATTTACTAATTTCTAAATTTTATAAGATAAAATTTCTAAATTTTATAAGATAAAATTTAATGCTAAATTCTAAATTTTAATATGATAATTAATAATTAATGATGAGCTCAAATTTAATACTGTATGACTCTGACTACAAAAAAAATCAAACTATAAAATAAAATAGTCTCTTGGGGAAGGGGATATAGTTTTGTAATCACTCACCTTTTACCCCTATTTCAAACTATAGGTGTTGACTTTCTTTTTCCTATTAGCTAATGAATATTCATTAAAATTAGATGAGTCAGAATTTGAACTTGAGGTCAGACTATGAATAGAGCCAAAATTTCTCTTTTAGGCTTGAGGAATGTCAAAAATGAGAGTCTTCCGCATGGCTTCGGTTTTCTTATCTCGTTACGTGATTTGTTGCCTCCGAATTAGACTTTTAATGAAATCTAATTACAATAAACTGATAAATATTCATGGGTCGTTGAGTCCAGTTTTTGAATTTTTAAATCTTATCGCAAAGTTACTGTTGAAGACAAATGTACTTCTAGAATTTTTAAGTTTCAAAATAAAAAACGATATTTGTGAATTACAAATAAAAAAAACGTAGAATTTAAAAATAAAAGGGTTAAATGTGCATTTGGTGAATATGAGAAAAAGTGAAATAAAAGGAGAAATTCACTTTTTTTTTTTATTCTTGTTGGTTTTTGAGATCCCACTGGCGGGAGCGAGAGTGTGAAAATCCATAACTCTTACATCTTATCACTTATGGAAATCTCACTGATGAGGCCTAATAAGAACGAAATGGCCGTCTTTCTTATTCAGTGTATCATTTACTTCTTTAAATATCAAATAAGAAAACTGCAACTGGCAAATTTTCGAAAATTCTAAATGACAGAAAAAAAAAATTCATAAAATATCAATAGATTTTTCGGATTACTCCTAGTCCGGATTATTTGGAGAATTAAATATAAGAAAGACGAATTTAGATTTGTAATTCTTTTCAGGCAATTATAAACATTCTATAATCTACAAATTCTGGGTTCTTTTTTGATTATCATCAGATCTTTTGTTAAATCTGTGACTTCGCTCTGATTATCAGAAACGATTATGAAAGAAAGCAACTTCTCTCTTATTCTGTAAGTATTATATTAAATATTAGAATCTACAACTCAAACTTAAATGCAAAAGTAATAATTTCTAAACTATTAGACATGACCAATTTGTTCAGTAATTTTTTAATTGTTTTTCACAAGAGGTGATTCTAGCCAATTAAAATTATTATAAGTCCGTTGTATTTAACTTTAAATTGTAATTTTACAACACTCACTGACCTACAAATTTTGTAGTTTATCGTTATTTCTGTAATAGAAAATGTATCATTACATATAATCATATTGTAACAGTTTGTATGTAAATATTTTTAAAAAATCATTTATTTGAATTTTTGTAAAATTATTTATCTGTATTTTATTCATTTTAATATTTAAACGTTATTTATTTTAAAACATTCCTTTTCTATTTCCTAATTATTGCTGTTCTGTTTATTTTTAAATTCGTTTCCATTGCAGCCATTGAATCGGTTAATTAATTTAAATTCGTTATCTTTTTATCCAATCATTCTACATATATTTATTTAATCTTCCAATCAAATTCTTCAATGTACATATTATAAAAACCAATGTTTTTCATTTAATAAATTAATTCAGTTCAGTTCCAGAACTTGACTCTTGTTTTTCCATCTCAACGACTCTCCCACAAACACCAGTAAAATATCATATAATAATTACTATATGTAGTTTTACATAGCTCTATTTCTTCCTTTTTCTAATATTACATATTTTTTTCTTCATTAAAGTCTTAATACTGAATCCTAAAATCATTTTCAACATAACTCAAGATAACTATCACCATATCTCAACTCTTGTTGAGAGCTAGCAAGATAATGTTATATTAACAAAGCAAAGATGAAATTATTCCCTTTCTTGGCGACAATGTGTATTGTCAGATAATTTGCAGATTTCAGAAATATAACAGATGTTTGTTTGTTTCCAGAGTAAAAGAAGAGCAAATCAAATTTATTTTTTATCATAATTTTGAAAAGACAGCGTAAAGAGACACACTTTCCAGAATTGAGTACAAATTGCCTTTTCTTGTAAACACTATTTTCTTATTCATTTATTCTTTAATGTGTAGTTTTCCACTTGCTAAGCATTTATTGTCGTGTGACTTGCATGTCCAAAGGATTAAGTTACAGTTTTCAGAGCACAACCCACAAAATAATGTATGTCAAACAGAAATGCTCCAACAACTGAAATACAAACGAGGGCATTCCTTCACACTAACACTGGGTTTATTTGCTGCGAAGACAGACAAGAACTTTCTCCAACGTTTCTTATGTAAATACAACACTGGAAGTGTAATATTTGGGTCAAAGATTCGCAAACGGACTTTTAAAAGAAAAACGGCGTAGAATTCACTAACATAAACAGACCAATGAACTTTTAAGTTTCCACTGAAGTGACAAAAACAAGTAAAGTGATATTAAACATGAGTAATAAAGACAGGGAAAAAGATATGGGAAAAAGACGCATGTTATGATCTCACATCTTATGTTACTGCATTTATTTAGAATGATAACTGCAGTGTAATGTTAACTAACTACAACAGAGAATGTACATCAAATAAGAAAAAAAGAAGAAATTGAAGGTAGAAAATGTTGTAGAATCTAACAATTGAGACATGTCCATAATAAAACAGTTATTTGCAGCCATATGTAGATAACGAATCTAAAAACACTATTATCTTTTAGTTATTATATACTTTACTATAAGCTGTATTTTTTTTAATTTATGGATAGATATAAATATACAAACATTGAGTATATACATACTCAAGTTTAAGACTATTTTTTTTAATTATAAATAGTAAATGCTAACTGTTTATTGGTATTTTCGCAATGTACAAAACTGTATCTATGCAAAAGTGATTAAAATAACAACATATTTTCAAAGAAACTATCGAAAAAAATTAATGACAGATTTTAAATGAGGTTCGATTTAATTTTTGTAATTAAAAAGTTGAATATAAAATTTCATCAATATTTAATGAGGAGAAATAGAAAGATGGTTTTTATTTTGTGTGTGTGTGTAAATTGTAAATATACAATAAATTTGTATTTTGAATATTTTTTATTTTAGACTACATCCACAATATTTGTTTTTTAAATTACAATTTTTTTTTTTAAATTCACTGATATATAAGTAAATAGCAATTTCACTGAAATACTTTCGGTTAAAAATGACTGAAAAAAAAACTAATAATACAGAAAATAATTATGTTTTTTTCTTTGCTTAATTATTACTGTTCAATAAACAGTAAAGGCTATTTTCCGTACATTTGTTTGTCAGTTCCTCAGTTTTTTTTTTTTTTTTTTTTTTATTATTCATTCTGTTTTGGGTTTTTTTTATTTAATATTTAGGGAAAAAAAATAACGAAATAGAGGTTTCAACCTACTTTACTCTCGGATTTTCAGAGGACAGAACCTCAAAAGAAAAAAAAGAAAGCGATAAGGAAAAGAAAAAAAAAAACGAATGGGACAGAAGGGGGAAGAGAAATAAGAAGGATAATTACGATTTGCTTAAGGCATTAGACTAGCTAAGTTGTCTTTTGTAAACTTTTAAAATAAAACTAAAAAATGTCCTAATTATTACAACGTGTTACAAAGCAACACCATGAGATGCTTAACGGTTTCTACAGAATGAACACCGCTATCTTCTACTTCCTATTCGAATTTGCGGTATTCAGGGTCAAGGACCTCACACTGCACTTCCGCTTGGAACGAAGTGAGGTGAGTCGTCATTCAACGACAACCGCATATTTTGAGAATCTGCAATGGCTTAATGCTATTTTTTTACGTTGATCAAAATATTGATTTTTTAACAAAATTAATATTCTACCAAAAAAAAAAACCATTAAATTTATTTATTTTTTTATTTTATTTTTAAAAAGAAGCCTTACTTTAGTGATATTGTTTTTTTATTTTACGAAAAAAAGATATTCCTACTGCACTCCATAGTATTAGTATGTTTATATAATAATAAATGACAAATGATTAAAATTATTTTTTATAAATAAATATTTTTTATTTACATTTAAGTTAATTTACGATATATATATATATATATAATTAACTTAAATGTAAATAAAAATGTATATATTAACTTAAATCTTATAAATAAATAAATATTTATAAAAAATTATTTTAATCATTTGTCATTTATTAAAAAATAGCAATTAATTTAAGCTTAATATCTTTTTATCGAAATCGCAGTGGCACCTCAAAAGCTAAAAACAACAATACTTTATTAATAATTCAATGCGCAGATTGAATTTTCCATGCATTAAAAAAAAAAAATCATTGATGCCGGCAGACTGCTAGCACATTAATTTTCTCACTAATATTCTATTAGAGGGTTTATTATTGTTGCTTTTGAGCTGCCACTGCGATTCCGATGATATCCACAATAGCGTCAGTACCGTGACCCAGCTGTTAACTAGCTGGTCCTTGCTGATGATCGGTAAAGAGCGTGAAACAGCTGTTCTAGGATGTCATGTGGTCTCACCCATTGTTGCTTATTATTTTTTATTTAATTAAAAAACATGGATATTTATAAGCTTAATGCTATAACAGTCCCAAGTACTGATGGGTTTTAATACAAAAAACAGCATTAAGCTGATTTTATTTCTTTTAAAAAAAATCATATTATCATTATTTTTTAGAAAAAAAAATTACATAATTATTCAATAATTACAAATTATAGAATAAAATAATTTTATAGAATGAGTAAATGATCTTATAATGATATGTAGAACGTAACCATCAGCATTAAACCATAAAATAGAAATTGAGAATATGCAAATTAAGAGATTAGTCTTCTTGCAAATTAAGGACTTAAGTAATTAACAAGAAAAGCTCCAATCGTAAGAAGCGGGGCAAAAGAAATTGTAAAATGTAGTAAGTTTACATTACACTTCTGTTCAACATGTTTTTTACAGGCATTCACGTGACTTTTTACTAAAAATGAAATATTAGATATGAAGATTTGAAATGACCATTTATGATATTCAGGTAATTTGTAGCTATTATATACGGCGCGTTTTCACATCAATAATAATCTTCGAATATTTCATTGATTATAATTCTCCTATTAACTTCTCTTAATGTAAGAATAATATTATTGGGTCATTTAAATTACTTAATCCGCAATTTAAAATTCTTCAATTTGTTTGTAATTATAGAACGCTAAATACAAACAGAATTCCTTTTTCCTCCAAAATCAAACGGTCACTTCAATAATAATAAGTATTATTAATAATTTTACAATAATAATAATGGAAGATGTAGTAGTATCAACTCTGACAGATCCCATCATTTTTTTGTATTCTTGATAAAGTTAATGTAAGATTTCACCATAAAATAATTTATTTTGAAGCATTCGCTAAGAGGAACAACGAATCATCAAAATAATAATTAATTAAAAATGTTAAGAAACAATTTTTAAATTATATGTTATAAACGTAATCCATAAGGAAATCTAGGTGATACAGGAAAAAAAAATCTAAATAAAAATATTTCTTTTTAATCAGTTGAAAAATGACTATTAAGTAAAATATATCTTAAAATTATGGTCCTAAAATTATTCAAATTAATTTTTAAATTTTACACCATCAATTTTCATCAAACACAAATTATTATATATTAAGATTACCAATTTAAAAAAATTATCCACAATTTTTGAAGTCTTAATCAATGAAAATCTCAATTACATAACTGATTTATCATAAATCTTTTTCTTATATACCTTATCCTGCCTACACTTTATATATTTTAATTTTAAAGGCTATTCTATAAAATCCTGCAATCTGTTTTTATTTTGAAGCAAGCAATAAACAATTTTTAGTTTCTACGGTTATTCTCTTTCCTTTTCTCGAAACAATAGCATAAGGTCAAGTGAAGCCCCAAGAACCTACGAACTCGTGTGATTATTCATTAACCTCAGTGTTTATCCTTTCACTGGGTCTTCACACCACCTGTATGCTGAGTCTCAGGACACCGGAAGAGCAACACTAGCCCCGATTGCTCACTGGCATTGTCTTTGAATGCGAGGCGTGACAACCATCGGTGACACTCTTGCCTTTTGGGAAATGGCGCTCTGGGTCAATTTGTGCTGTTGTCAAACGCGTTCATCCTTTACATAGAAAAACACAGGTCACGTGAGCAGTCTAGCAATCTAACTACTAGTTTCAGTTTACTTCTGGTTTTGAGCTACAAAACAACAGGATTTCCAAACAGAATTTGTACTATTTACCACTCAAAAAACACAGTTTGGAACTTATTGTTAAGTGGCCTGGAATATTATCATTGAATTTGTCTTTTCAGCAAAAACTAAAGAAAGAAAATCGAATACTTCAGTTGTGGGTACTGATCTAATTACCTAAAAGTATGTTCTCGTAAAAGCGTAAACAAAAATGCAGAAATGATCCCATTTTTCTTTAACCTATATTTCATACTTCAAAAACTATATCGTTACAAGGTTTTTCTTTCAGAATCTGCTATTTTATGGTGTTCTTTCACGGAAGCGACTTTTGTTACCACTTTTTAGCAAGCGTTTCTGTGAATAATTTCTCAATAAACCAGAAACTCTCAGTGATTTTAACTTAACTTTGTGGTTTAAGTCACTTTTCAAAGCGTTTTAGTCTTGGATAACCATAAAAAAAATAGGCATTTCCTGTTTCTTAAAGAAAATATTTTTTTATACATCACATGGTTCGTAAACAAATTATTTCTATCGTTACAGTGAAATTAGCTTTATTTAAAAAGAAAATATAACAAAGATAATCAACTACTTATTATTTGTTTACCTTAAATTTGCTATTTCATCTAATAATGCGACATTTTATAAAATACTTTATAAATAGTCATTGTTTACAATAATGTATGACTTTCTTACAAATATAGAACCTTAATTTATTTACTGATTTCTGAAAGTTATATGGTTTTATTATAAGTTTATTATATGAGATTATATATTATTCTTAAACATGTAATTTTAGGTAATTTATTTATACTATATTATCACGAATTATTTATTGAATAAATTTATGTTATTTTATTTATTGTTTATTTGTATTGATTATTTTTTGCATTTACTGCAATTATTTAAAAACTGACAATTAGCTGTTTTTATAATTTCATATTTGTACAAATTTTCCGAAGGCAGGGAATTCGTTGTAGCGCCATCTGGTGATTACTTTTCTAATATAAACTCCCGTAGTTGCTCAGAGAAGTCAAAAGTCATGGGAACATCTACAGTTAAGACGATTAATCAGAGCGAATAAATTTTATTTCATCAAATTTTTGCAGTTTATGTTTATTTGCTGCAATAAATACGTGACAATATTCTTCTTCTTATTATTAAGTCATTTTTTTCAAGGAAATAAAATTAAAATATTTACTTATAATTCCTGAAGATTATTTCCTTTGAATGCAGGTATTGTCTATATATTTTCCTTAATTTTTTTTAATATTTCATTATATTTTCCTTTTTCTGAACATCGGCTTGTTCAATGAAATTACGTTGATTTGCTTTTCTTTATTTGTTCATTTTTTCTATGCAAATACTGAGAAGAAGTGAGACAAAATAAAGAAAAGGCAACATAGCACTAAGTTTTACAATATGCAAGTTTTAGAATACTATAAAAATTTCACTGTTTAGTAATTAATTAAATTCAAACTTAATAATTAAACAAAAGTTTATAGAATATTGCGATTTAAAACGAATGCAACTTTAACAGTTTATCAAAAAAATACCAAAATATTATTATCCGACAAAGTTTAAATGACATATAAACTTTTCAGTAACTGCTACAATCATTACTATTATTATTATAAAATTCAAATAATTTTTACATTTACTGTATTTTATGTAAACAAGGTTTTTTTGGTTTCCTAAGATATCTTTTAAATTAAGTATTGTTATCATTAAATTTTTTAAAGAGTTTATTGAATATTCCGTTTTATTACTATTGAATTTACTTAAATTCCGGTATGTAAGTTATTTATTCTATTTATAAACAGCTTATTTTCACATTCTCAAATCTGTTTTCGTAAAGTAGAAGTCCTTGACTATAAATAAGATACAATAAAAACCTACGGAATTCCTCTAGTTACAAGAAAAGAATATTCCTTCCCAACAAACTGGTCAAGAAATCGAGAATAACTAAGTACATTCTTGAATCTAAATTCTGCATTTCTCAAGGAAGAAGTAACAAACACAATTATCCTTTAAATGTGTCTGTTACTAAAGGGAATGACACTGTCTACGGAAGTCTACATCTAAAACGAGAAACACATAATTAAAATTATTAATTCAGTTTTTCATTCATTTAGCGAGTAACGGTCGAGTTTGAATGTTGGTTGCGACCAATTATTCTTAATCTTAATTTTTTCCTTTTTCATTTCCTTTCAATGTTAATTTCATAAAGGAAGTTATAAAATCAAAATTACTCTTGCACGCAGTGTCTTGGACTTTCTCTGTGGTTTTCTCTGTGGTTCTCTGTGCACAAGCAGTACCTGAATGTTATACATAGAATCAGCATATTCGTATAGTAAATTAAACCTAATTACAAGAAATGGAAGGAGATTTGTAAAAGACTCTTCTGTAAATTTTATAATATTACTTCGTAGTACTTAGCTCACCAGTATTTTAATTCAGAATCAACTTTTTTGACCTATTAAATTTACCGGTATCTCTTATATTATGCAAAACGAAAGATTACAAAAGGGACATGGTAATGGATTAATCATTCCATATATCTGAGCGACATCTGTTATTGGAAAACTGAACTATTATAATTACTTTAGGCCTGAAACGCACTGGAGACAAAAATGTGTCCCCTTTTATTGAACTTATTATTCGGCTGTTCCCCTCTTAAAGCCTACGGCAATGTAATAATCACCTTTCCATTGTCTAAGGGAAGGGGTCAAACCTCAAGGGGGATTAAAAGGGGAAGAGCTTATAAAAGGGGACACATTTTTGTCGCCAGTGCGTTTGACCTCTAAGAATGAATGTTAACATAATGCGATGTTGTAATTTTTATGATTCCATTTTATCCTGAGCTTTTCTATATTATTATTATTGAAATTCACAACTAAACTTTATTTTTCAATTATCAATTTTAATACTTGATTTGTTTCATTTTGAACAACTGCTAACACGTGACTTCCAGACATAATTAAGAGTTAAGACGATTCCATGCAAGGCAAACATTCTTTGTGAAAACTACTGTAAAAAGCTTAACTGAAATACACTGAAAATTACTGATTCAAGAAATGCTAATAAAGAAGAAACAAATAATGTATAGTTGAATGTTTATTGAATTGTCCTTCACAATGGTTACCAGTCAAATGAGGAAAACCGAGAAGTCAGTAACTATTGAAAACCATGCCAATCTCAGAATATCATGTGAACTTTCCCAGCGTTTGATTGCCGATGAATCTAATAACAAATATTTAAATTACAGTCAATTAACCAGTCAGCCATATCGAGATTCCTACAGAAAAATCAAACAGGAAGTGTTAGCAATTACCCCTGAAGTGGTGGACCTGTAACAGTGACCGACCATCGGAAAACTAAACTAATTGTTGCTGGGTCAACCTATCCTCAGACGAGACTGATTAAAAAGTGTGACAAAAGGGCCTCTTCTCTCAATCTATTAAGAGAACGCTAAAAGCACATCCTTTTCACCATTTTAGGTTATATTTAGTCAAGGACCTACATTGTTATGAAAAGCATCATCAAAACTGAATTAAAGATGACTCGATTATATTTGACTTAGTAATTAAAATATACGAAACTTCTGCATGGAATGCTTGAAATTCCACAAAAAAACTATTTGACAAGCATTGGTATATCTCAGTGCTTTTCAAATAGTGTGCTGTAATGTTTATGAATCCAACCTCTTTATTTCCTTTATAATAACAATAATTATTGTTTTGTTTTCGCAAAACTGAAAAAAAATTAAAAAGACACTGTATATATAACTTTACTATTTTACTAATATTAAACATTTACATCATGTTTACTGTTCACTGTTGAACTGAAAATTCAACATACCATCTCCATTTCTTATACTTTTCTCCTTCACCTTTTTCCTCAGTGATTTTAATTTGATCTTTCTGAAGACTGTGGTTTTCTCATATTCTCTTTTTCTATTCTTGGAGTCCATCTTCATTTGAGATTTGCTCTATATTTTCTGCTTCACAAAGGCCAATGAGAACGACATACTGTTGTAGGATCGCTCTAATAAAAATCCTTATAGCTGATTATATGCAATTACTCATGCAACACTATTTCCAATCTGGTTTTGATTCGTAAATCTCTTTTAAACTATGCTTTAAGCTAAACCTATCTAAATTAAGCAACCAAGTATATGAGTTTGTACTCATACAAACTCACAAAAAAAATGCCTGAGTTATGCCACCCACACAAAATAAAAATTTGAGACACTCCGAATCCCAAGACAGCTTCGCGAACTCTACAAGATTATTCTAGAATGATTTAATCAAGCTTCTTACTTTGATTTTCCCATACATTATAGTCCTAAATTGTTTAAAATTCCGTTAACATTCCATTGTCCTTGAAGAAGATGAAATCATGAATCTTAATTGGCTAAAATGAGTAACATATACAAAGAATAAAAGCAAAAAAAGAAGAACATGTAATTTTATTGCATTCTAGACTATCCTGAATCTGAATCACAAGTTTGTTATTTTTACAACAGAATTCTCCCAACGCCCATCACAATGACTTCAGAATATTATTTTAGGCTAAAAAGTTCCACTTTTTTTGGATTGCCTCAGGTATTACAAATCTTTGGTATTCATGTCTTCTTGAATAACTGTAAGGTAATCACATCCTGTTTCCAGGTGATAAGTTTCGATAATTATGTGGTCGAAGAGTTATTGATTTATGAATGCTATT
This sequence comes from Thereuonema tuberculata, assembly GCA_023159025.1. Lineage (NCBI taxonomy): Eukaryota > Metazoa > Arthropoda > Chilopoda > Scutigeromorpha > Scutigeridae > Thereuonema > Thereuonema tuberculata. The sequence goes on along the minus strand of JAFIDM010010028.1, from coordinate 11,779,391 downwards.
TACATTCCTCTTTCATTTTGTTTACTAAAGACGAAAAATCAAAAAAGATTTGCTAATAAAAAAAAACTTAAATCTAGATTTGAGCTATATTCGGAGTTCTTGATCTGAAAAGGGATTTTCAAGTCAGGAAATAACACTATTTTGAAGCAATTAAATATATAAATACTGATTAAAGTTTAATATGAAAATTTACATTATTGTGAATCATTATCTTTCACTAAGTAAAACTGTAAAAAAATCTAAGATTAATTAAAAAAGATAGTTAATTTTAAGCAACAACTTAAAAATCAAAAATTGTTTTTATTATTAAATAAAATTAATATATATATCTTCAAATTTTTTGAACCCTTTAATTTACTTTCGAAATTTTGCTTTAGAGTTATTAGTATTACGTACATAATCTTTATAAACATACTATGTAAATTATCATAATTCAAATATTTTATTATAAATATATTCATGCTTTCTTGCTGCTACCAGAAAGATTTAGATCTAAGTATTTTAATATCTCTTATATTTAACTTTGTATAGTCTGTATATCTATTATATTTTTTTCAATTAGTAGTTACTGTTTGTTACAAATTGTATAAATCTTTGTATAACATTGAACGACTTTTGTGCCTCTTTAATTTTTTTTTTTATAAATTTGTAATGTCTATAATGATATATGTAACTCTATTAGAAAACTAATAAATAACAACGAATAAATATATTATAGAATAAACCAGAATATTATTTTATTTCTATTTATTTCCGTGATTAAATTTTAGAATTTTTCTATTTTTAACACTTCCGGAAAATGACAAGCAAATTGAGATTTTTCTGTAAGTATCTGAGTCTGAAACATTTATTTCGAAAAAAAACACTGTTTCAAATTCTGGTTCTTTCAATTTTCAGTAGTAATTTGGCGTTACGATTCATCTATTCGATTTAGTGTTATTTCCTTACGTTTTTACTATTTAATTTTTCTATAAACTTTCTTATTAGGTTGTAAGTTACGTATATCATCAAAAGTCAGAATCCTAACCTATACTGAAATGGTATCTAATACCTATTCAAGGAGAAATTAGGTGGCCTGATTCACAGTTCCATGTGAGAATTTGTTGTGGAGGAAATGATGAAACTTTCGAAGGGTTTAAAAGATCCATTTTCATTGAGGAGGAAAGATTTCCTTGACTGATACTGATTACGGATTCATCCAAGGCAGTTATTGGTCTCCCTTGAGTATTTGGAATACCTTAAAGAATGGCAGATAAATATTAGAAAATGACTCTTACTGACCCCAATGCGCCCACCACTGCTTTGATTTGGTAAATGACTAAGACCTCCCAGACAATACAAATAACGGAAAGGTCAGTTTTCTTTCTTCTGGACCCCTCCCTGGGCCTCCACCCTCTCTTGAAATAAATTGAGAGTAGGTGTAATTGATGTTTTGAAATATGGGAAAAAAAAAAACAGTTAAGAATCAGCAGGATCCTTGATTTAAGCATGACATGGCAATGGTCAATGCTGACTCTACAACATTACTATTTTAGTATTTGTTGATAAATATTTGAATCATAAATTACTGAATCTAAATTTGGCAACACATAAATTTGAAAATATATTCTACACAGACGATACAAAACTACAGTTCATGAAAAATTAGGAAAGGGATGTGGCAATAACAATAAATTAATTACTTTTAATATCTTAGAAACATCTAATATTGAAAACTGAATTGTTATATGTAATGCATTGTAAATAATAATACAAAAATAATCTATTTTTGAAAGTCCTTATACCATATTATTATTGTAAACTCAAACATTAACTTATTTTTCTAGTATCAATTTCATTTGGTAATCGATTCGTTTGATTCATATTTTGAATAACATCTGTCGTATATACTGTAGTGTAATATCCGTATAAATCATAGGCGTAATAATAGTTCTGGTCATTTGCTTATTGATAAATTCTGTGATGAAAACAACTGCACGTAATGTTTTTTAAATGTCTTTTCTGTTTTAACTTCATTAATTTTAACTCTAAGGTCTAAATGAAGATTGATCACTTTTTTTAGAGAATATGATGTCAAGGCCATTATATCAGTCACGAAACAAAGCAATATATTTTATAAAATAGACTATTATACTCTACATATTAGGGATTTTCAGTCTTTAAGAAGTTGCTAACTTTCGAAGTTGATGTTTTTGTGGATGCTTTCTTTTACCAAATATTTTTTTAAATAAAATATTAATTTTAAAAAAATAATATGTGATGGCGACAACTTTTAAAATTAAACTGCTATAAGTTTTAGGATGGGAATTTTTGTTTTAATATCTTAGGTGTTACCCTAACGTAATAAATTGTTAATCTTGCTTTTAACGTACACAGAGTTTCCCTACTAATGAATCAAACTTCCCAATTAAACACAGAGATGATAATCCACGACAGTATGTGACATATAGTTGACGTAATGAATTTCTTATGTAGGTATGTAAGTAATCATCATTACACGATAATATAATATATTCAGTACCTGTCATTTGCCATGAAGATAATCGCCATCAACTGCTTATTTCTCAATATGTCAGTGATGAATTTAATGTCAGTCCCCCCCTGATAAATTACAATTTTAAATTTAAATTTACAATGAAAACAGGACAGAGAAACTTCAGGACTTTTGTTTTCAGATTCGAAATCGTCAAATTAGAATATAAAATGAGTCATCATTTCCTATTTTATCAAATGGCCTAATCTCTCACTTCGTATTCATGTTAGCAGACTAACCTATAAAAACTGAAATATCTTTAAATCCTCAAAACAATGTATCATCAAAAATAACATTTTCTTTACCAAAGTTGTTTAAAAACAAATATTTGAATAAGTTATTCTACTTTTTTTCTTAGAATAGAACAAAATGTGTAATTTTAATTTTATAAAAAATTGCAGAACAAGTTACAGCAGACTGAAATAAACAATTGTAATTTATAATTTTGAGCAGATGCTGTTAAAGAGTTGAGAAAACGCTAACAAATGATGAAAAAAGATTAAAAATTGCTGGAAATTCACTGAAAACATTAAATGATACATTAATTGGTGTTTATTGTTATTAATTAGTCACTACTTTTTCTATTTGAATTGTTGCATCTGACACCATAAGCTTCTATGTTGCGATAAGTGTAAGATAAAAATTGTAACATTTTTGATTTGCTTTAATGTCGGTTAATTTCCGTTAATAAATATGAAGCTGATTGCTTATAAGAAATAATTTATCATAATCTTAAAATAACTCGACTGATTTCCGCGATTTCGTAATTACGTTCAAATACAAACTAAGACATATAATGACGGCAGATTAAAACTGCAATGATATGGTAAATAATAATTAAAAATAAACTCCGTTTTAATACCTCATTTTTTGCAACCTACTTTCCTTCAAGAAATTACACTTCCACAAGTATAAAAAAAAAGTAAGAAAGCAAAAAAACTCCAATTCTCATACAATTATATATCGTGATTATTTATTTTTATTTGTTAGACTAAATAACAATAGTATGAAATGTACGAAATCTGTTCTATTAAAGGCCAGTGGTCTCATTGCTTTCCGACCTAATTTATGCCTAATTGTTGACAAAAAAATTTCCACCTCTTTTGTATAAGGAAAACTGAATAAATCTGAAAGGCAAAGACTACGATGTGAATCAGCCATATAATATTTGGAGGTGTTGGTTAATAAACGTATCCTGATGTTCGCAGCGCCGTTTGTAATATGTTAAGGTTATTGGAGTGATAATCCAATAGTCTTCACATATTGAAAATTTTAAATTAATACACCTTTTGACGGAAGTGTACAAGGGTACACTGAGCAGAAAAGCCCAAGGCTTTGACATTATTTACTTATTCCAGGAAGTGAAGTCTTAAGAAGATGATTAAGTTTCTAAGGCATAATTTAAATTCTTTTCGATGGTTTTTATATACCGAATTAAATCTCATGTCGAAAACACCTTAATTTCTTGTAATTTCGATGCCTGTAGGTTTATGGAGTACCCTAAAAAATCTGAACAGATTGGGGTGAGTGTGGAAAAGGAGAAAGGATTAGCTCACAGAAAGAAAAGATTAGAAATAATATACTTTTAAATCAGCGCAATATTTTAATTGGGTCATGTTTAAGTAACTACATATCGAGGACCACACATAAACTCCAAATCACATTAGTTGATTGTTCCCAATACAAGGTTTTGTAATCGATATTCTTAAAGTATTGCCATTAGTTCATGTAAAAAGTATAGTTCATTACCTATATATTGTAACCATATATGTTTATATACCCACATATTTTATCAATATATGGCATTGGTAGAATAGTTCCAGAGAACATTATCAGGTGGAGTCCAAAATCTCAAATTTCTCTTAGGTCCATCGCTAATTATCACAATCCGAATTATCACAATTTTTGACATCTTTAAATCCGAATAAATAACAGTATCTATTTTTTACCAAGTAATCCAAAATTAGATTTAGAATTACCATACCATAAGAATTTTTCAAATTTTTGGTTTTGTTGTGTTTCTGTAGCTTTTATAGGACTTTACATACAAAAGTTGATGTTTAATAATTAATTTATATTTAGCAAAAGGCGAAGATGTCTATTTAGAATCTATTTAATTTTTACTCAATGTTGAACAGTCATTTTACAATTTTATTCAATATGTCAAATAATTACGTGCTCAGTTGTTTTGTTTTGCTTTTTTAGGAAAAGGCTTAAATTTAAAAAAAAAAAATTAGGGATATTCAGGTTTTATTATTTCAACAGACCTTTTACATACCGAATAACTGTAAATCCTATTTCTGTAATATTTGTAAAAAGTTTGTATTTATTTCTAAAGAACCTGTTGTATGTCATGCATATCCAATCAATGAATCAGTCATAATATTTTCACATTCACTTATAATAGCACAGTAATCGAAAAAATAAATATATATTTCGATTCCCTATAAAACGTTCTATCTCAGTTGATCTTTGAACTATTTGCTTTTTTTCTGCTCAATTTCATAAGTCTCCAAAAGAGTTTTTTAAATTTCATATATTTTCAATTAACCTTTTTGACATTTTTTGTTTTGTTTTGGGTTATCACATTTTGTCGTCTTAATCCTACGGATATTCAAAAGTTGACAAGCTATATGTTTTGTCTAACTTCTGCATTTGGAATGTATCTCACACCTAAAAAGTTAACAATAGTGTTTAGCATAATTTAACTTACCATTTATCCTTTGTTTAACTACCCAACTCGTTAAAGAAAACAGGGAAGTTGAAAAACAAGCAAAAACAAGGAAATAGCACAGTTAAGGCTACTGTAAGGAAGAAAATAATTAAAATATTTTTTTTTGCTCATTTGTGTTGCAAACATAAATCAACAAAACTATTTTGAATTATTTTCCTAACACACAAAAAAGCTACATTATTCATGAAGAAAATTTACAGTTTTATTGTTTAGGAATCAGGCTATTAAAACTTCGAATACAATTGGGAATTGGTGGTTTATGCAATAATTCTTTTCGAATCAACTTCCATAAATGATTACTTAACACAACTTAAATATGAAATTGCTTTACTCTGTAAGTAGGTTATATAAGCTGTCTAAGCTGATCTATTAAGTATTTAGAACAAAATATTGTTTTCTGTGTTGAACGGAGAGAAATATTTAAAAACAGATTAGTGCAGTACCATTGGAATTCTAGGAGTCATATTGCACTCATAGGTAACATCGCTTAAAATAGATATGAATTACTATTTTTTTGTAAGTATCAAATTTGACACTTTTATTATTGTATTTGCTCTTTAAGGATATTATATCTTTAATTTTATTAATATTTGCTTAAAATCATTAATTTATGTCAATGAGTTTGTCATTAATATTAAAAGATCATTTTGAATATGTGCAGCTAAATTTAGAACAAATCAACATGATGACATCTCAACAAGATAAGAAACAACAATTCACACGAAAAATAAATAAATCAGGAAGCCGAAAGGAACAAAAGAAGAGGAAAAAAGGGAAAAAAAATTAAGCCATTATTGATTTCTATCAAAAAAATAAAATAATCTCCTCTTATGCCATATCGTGAATGTGTATCTGTCAAGTTAAGAATTTCTATATTTCCAACGTAATTCTTTTAATACAAGTTGAAGCTTATAACTAATTAAAATTACGTTTAGGATGCAATGAATTGTTTTATTTTGACCGTAATTCTATGGATATATATCTTCTTCTACAGCGCCAATTTTCTCAGCGATAAATGATAAGCTGAAGCCTAAGAAAATAAAATCATCATTACATCATTGGCTTTTAAGGACCATATAACCATATATCAACAACCTCAGGAAGCTGAAACGTTAATGGATTGTCTCCATTTCTGTTACAATAACTATCGTTTTTACCTTTTCATGTAGATACTCAACCTATTTACCAACATACTTTAAGTAGCCAGTATTTATAAATGTAGTTTCTTGTCTTTAGGGACGAAAAGTAGAATTCCAACTCCAGGAAAAGTTACGATTTTTTTCCCTTATTGCTTCTATAAAGAGGTCCTAGGGTTTACACAGCCTTCTCTCAAACATCCACAAGATGCTTTCTCGAGATGACGGCTGAAGATCTTTTGGCTAACGTCCCATTCGTTTGCAGACACACTGACAGAAGTGTTGGAAGCTTATACTTATAGTTGGGAGCTTATAGTACAGACAAAGACCTAGACAAGATTTCAGGTTATATTGTGTGTGGTCGGTTCGCACCGAAGTGCGAGCTTCGTTGCCGAAGCATCCGTGCTCCAGGGAGCGCTAGTGTTCCCAAGACGGCGAACCCCTAGCAGACTCCCTAGAATTACAAGGGAAAGATACTGGGGTGGTTTCCCGTGGCCTTCCCCAGGACGCCATTTAGGAATGACGTCAGACCGAAGAGAAAGTGAAGAAGAGGCTACAACACAGGAAAGGAAATTTTTGAAACATCCATGCTCGCTACCGGGATTTGAACCCGGGCGCTGGCACATTGATCTCACGACAGACCGACGCCTGAGACCGCTCGACCACACCAGCGCGGCAGGTTATATTACGTTTTATCTTTTAATTTGTTGAAGCTGGATCAATTATGTTTCTCTCTAAATTGTACTGTGCTTATTGTTCTTTTATAGACAAACCATGATTATGATTTTGAACAGTTTCTTCTTTTCTCATTTCCTACCTAAAGACAGTTAGGTTTCATATCATTATCAATGACATTCATATAGAGTTGAATAATAGTTAAGGCCTTCAGTTAATGCGTCATTCACAGGAACTGAAGAACTTCCGTTCTATGCTTGCGAACGTTCAAAGCGGAGGAGTTGCTTTTGGTGTTAAGGTCGTCTCTCTTCAACTGAAACAACACGATTTTTCCTATTCAAAATCCTTTGAAATCCAAGTATGTCACGGCATTCGACACCAGGGGCGTGAGAATAACCAGATGGTGCGTTAGGACGATGCTACATCTTTTTATTACCAGCCTGTTTAGCTTATAATGTCCTATTCACAATTAGTACCAAAGCAGTAATCTCAGCAACCATTCTCTAGGAGAGTACCAATCTGCAGGGATACATTTCCGGAATTTTTACCATCAACGCTATGATTCGTCGAGTTATTTTCCGTTTTGAGCTAAGATCTGTTTCACAATTCCACATCCTTATTTCATATTTAGCAAAAAAAAAAGTATTCCACTTAAAATAAAAGAAAGAAGAGGAAGACAGAAACGATAAAAGAAGAAGGAAGAAATCTCAAGAAAACTGAAATAATTTAAATCTCAATTTTAGATTAATAAATTTAGATGAATAAACTGAAAATTTAAAAATTACTTCAATAATTATTATAATTATTATTAAGGAAAGCTCAATTAAGATGTTTTAATGTAATCTTACACTCGCAAATTTTATTCTAGATATAATGTATTAAATAAAACCTTTATTTAGTCCTTACATATTTAAGAGCTTTTTACATCATTATTATTACTTTGTTGCCCAAATCTATATTTCTACAATAGTTTCTTAAAATAATGTTATAGATATTATTTTATATAATATTATTTTATACAAACAACCTACATTAAATTTACTAAACATATATTAATGCATTTTGTACTTTTTTAAAATATTACATTACACCATTCAGCTTTTTTACGTTTCATAGATAAAAATTCATGGATTTATTATATTTATTACCTGGCATACTTACTAATGATATTAATAAAGAAACTCTAAAGGCTAATGAAGACTCTAATATTATAATTATGTTATTATTATTTAATTTCAATTTTAATACAATTAAGGATCTCTTAATAGAAAGTTATGTAGAATTAAGAAAATTTTACAATTTACTCAAGCTAAAATAATAAATTAACTAAAATAATAAAATAAAAAAATACTAAAAACTAATTAATAAATAATATTTACTGGCATCCTAAAAAGAGCCTTTCAAGATATTTACATAAATCCAAAAAGAACGCTTTTATTATTTTTCCCAGTTTTTTTCTTTAATGACTTTCTTTATAAAAAAAAAAAAACTAATTTGAAATTCTGAAAAGGCAGCATTTTCGGCAACAATTTTTCCAAAACCATTTGTCTATGAACAACAGCTGAAACGGGATTAGTTATTTAAAATGACTTCCTCATTAATCTTAAGAAGGATTTCCCTGGACTCTTAAAAATTAGCAACAATTGTTCATAAACTTCAAATCCGGGAAGATTAATTATCAGAAAAATTATGGAGGTGTATTCTTTTCAAGAAGTAATTATTTTCAAAATTACAAAGTTATTATAACAAATAAACCTTAATAATACTTAATTGTAACATTTAATTACATTAAATAAAGAATGTTTTTATTGTGGTGATTTTAGATTTGTTTTAATTTAACAAAGAAAAAAAATCATATTCTTTCATTACAGTATTATTAATATATCACCATTGGTAATTAAATTATAAATTGGTGAAGGTATAATTAACCACTTACAATTTTAATTATAAGTGGTTATAAGTATATGAAGATTTATTAATACAATATTAATATTATTAAATACTATTTTATTAAAATGGTCAGGCGATTAAAAAATCAAACTTCTTTTTGATAAATAATTCAGTTCTGGGACATGCGACGATCTGGGCCATGCGGAAAGCCAAAGAAAACCTCTGTAATGCCGAATAACTCAGTCAGATAACAATAAACAAACAGTAGTAAATAACAAGTTTTTATCAAATATCAGTTTTATAAAAAAGCATTTAAATTATTTTTTTTAAAGGAGTAAATAAATAAATAAATTCCATATTGATAAATTTAAACATTATTTAAAAAAAAAATATTAAAATATTATTTAAATCTGAGATACTCGTAATTAACAACATCAAAAAATGACAAATAATTTCAATTGGCTGGTATGTGACAAATGGAACTACTTGCTACAAAATTTATGTTATATTTTTATTAGAATTTCATCCCTTATTTTAAAACAATAGAATTCAGACAAACAATAAATGAAGGACACACTTTTAAGAAGGAAAAAAATGATATATTTGTGAGAAAAAAAAAGTTCCAGAATAAACGAGGCGTTTCAAGAAATTGCTTTGAACTTGACTTTAGATTTTCAGAATTCAAGGAATAACATTCATTTCAAAGTATACCACAATGTGGCCTTGTTTTTTTTTCTTTCTGTTTTTTTTTTCTCTTTAATCCTGAGACTAGTAATGACGCTCTATGTTTGCCAAGAAAAAGGAGATTCTCCTTTAAGAATGTAATATCAAGGTGGCCACTCCTTGCCTTAGACACCCACAACATTAATTTACATGCGAAGAGGTCAGGAGCCTTTAAAACCCGTCCTGGAAGGTTGGTGGAAAGGACATTCGGGACACCCGCTGGAAGCCGATTCTCTAACTGTCTTTGCCGGTTCATATCTGTCTCACGAACCTCCCACACCATCATTTGATATCTTTTAAAGATCAGACAGAACTTTCATAGAGAATACTAAATAACAACACAAATCCTGTGCGATGTAAAGAATGACCTAAATATCTATCAGTGCTTAAATTCTCTAGAATAAATTTAAAGATTAACTAAGATTGAAAACAAAGAAATAAATAATGTCCTTCTAATAGAAAACGATGTTTCATTTCGAGCAAAGCAGAAACATACAGACTTCTGATTTAATAAAATAATATTTGAAATCTTAAAAATCAGACATGTTGGTATTTAACAAATTTAGATATTTATTCAAATACATAATGGTATTTTAACCGAGGAGATATCCTTTACCAAGTCGCTTGTTTTTTTAAGAACCAGATATAATATTTGATTTTTTTTTTATTTTTAATAGCTCTGTTTATGATATTTCAAGGTTAGAATAACTTATTGTAAACCTAATTGCTGCAATGATCGATTCTAAAAAAAAATATATTATATTGAAGATTATTAACGGCGGGAAGTAACAATAATAATATGACCAATACTGCACAAAACATATAAACAAAAAAACTATTTAATACGATGACATGTTTCGAGATGTCCGAAGTAAACGGCTCTCTTCCTCACATGAAGAAGACAGCAATTTACTTCGGGCATCTCGAAACATGTCATCGTTTTAAATAGTTTATATATATATATATGGTGTGTGTGTGTATTGTGCGCAATTGGTCATATTATTATTAACATATTATATTATTATTAATCTATTTATTCCAATCATCGTAGAATTCTGAAATGAAAATTTATATAATTCCCTAATTTAAATTTCCTCATTTCTTCAAGAGAATATTAATGAAAGAAAAACTGACTTAACAAAAAATTAAAGCTATATAAATCTAATTTCGTAATAGTTATCAATCAATCAAAATAAGTTTCTAAAACCTCTGGGATTCTTAATATCTATTATAAAGTCCAAGGATTATAATGAACATATATTTTTAAAATGTTAAGCTAAGAGAAGTATTTCGTCACAATAGTGAACTTTCTTTTCAATTAATTTTAACTGGACAAAGTAGCATTGTGAGATACAGAAAAATAAAAACCGTTTTCTGATAAGGATTTAATGTTTCAAGACAATGTAATTCTATCTTTAAAATCACTGAAACAAACGGTAACGAAATGGATTGAGGGATAATAGGAAGAGGTTACAAGACAACATGGATACGTTTCCAATTGAATTACAGCAATGAAGTACATTATCAGATAACAGAAAACGCTACCTTCTGTAAGATTGAATAAAGACAATACAGAAACACAAACCTACTGATTAAACTACAATAGATGAAACCATGTAACCATTCAACTTCCTCTATGTTTTCTATCTATTTCTTTTTTCTTTGTGAACGACAAAGACTTCCTGACAAAGATACCATGTCTGTGATAGCCTGATTGTAGGAGATTAATGTTTTGCAGTTAGATCACAAATGCAGTCGTAAACATTAAAAATTCAAAGAATGAAGTATATTTTACTCATTTTTATAACTTTTATTCAGATTCAAGACATTTTATAATAAGAAATTTAAAAATATCACTCCTTATTTTTACAGGAATGACTGATTTCCAGTAAATTCAGAATATCGCGGAAACCTGAATTCAGATCCTTAATTATTAAGAACAATGTTACGCCAATTTACACTTTATTTTGATACCCAGGAAAGTTTGTTAGTCTTTCTCTTCATTTACCATTTTTGAGTTGTTTTTATTATTATAGAATCAAAGTTCCAAAAATTATACAATTAATACAATAATAGTAAGAATAGTTATTGAAAAATAAGGATTGTTTTACAAGGTAGATATCAATGGGATTTGAAAAATAAACATCACATACATGTGATATATAAATAAAAAAAAAAGAAATAACTATCTGCTTGAAGATTTTATTAGATGCTGATAAAACATTTGTGGAAATGCCACAGTCCTATTACTTTCCCTTTTAATCTAACTGGGTGACAATTACTATAATTCTATATAAAATGTAGCATTTGATATAGTGATGTTTCAAATAATACTGGAAGAAAATATTAAAACCTACCAGTAATTATAAATTTAGGTTAATCTAAAATGCTTTATTAGAAAGTTTCATAAATTTGACCGTTTTATCATTAAATGCTTAAATCCCACACTATATGTTTTGTAATATACAGTGTATTCTTATTTTAGTATCTAAATCAAACAAATTCTAAATGTATATTATACCATAAAACATACTATTTGGTTATGTTTTAAACTGTAAAATATGTTTACTGTTCGTCAGTAGATTATAAATGTGAATTTTACAATATAAAGACAAATTTGTCGTTTCACCATTGTGTTTTCTGAATGATTAAAAACTGCTCCATATTTTTTCGTAACATGCAGAAATATCTATATTTTTATTTCGATATTTGATCAAATTAGTAATGATAATTTTTTGTAAAAGACAGTGTGTAGAATCTGTCACGAAATGATGCAAAGCTTTATTTTATCCTATTTTACCTTTTATCTTTGTTATTGATTGTAGATTTTAATGCTTTTGATATTTACATATAAAAATTAAATGTTAGTTCCTGATCTTCAAGAACTAGAAGATCTTCAAAAACCAACGTGTCTGAAGCAAGGAATTCCGTTGTCTTACAGATGGTACACGAGGAATGGTACTTGCTATTAACCCACTTCACCTATTTCTTTGTCTTCCGATATTGCAGAGTGTAATCGTCCAATCTGTTTGTCCTAGTTGTTTTGATTAAGTTCAGTTCATTTAGAATATCGTAAGCAAAAAACAATGAAGAGTCACGTATTTTATATTTGATCTATTACTCGTTGTAATTACTGAGCATAAAAGAAACGTGACAACTTTGAAAATAACTCATCCCTGACGGAATACTTGTAAGCTATACTCCTCATCACCTTTAAAATAAATACAACTTCAAAAACAGTTGACTTGCAGATCTTGAAGACATTCTAATTACGCCTAACTCGAGTTGATTTATTATCTTTTCATCTGTATAATGTGTATACTTTTTATAAGCTCTGAAAACCGCACCTACCCCTTTTCTTTTTTCTATTTATTTATCTTTTTTCTTGGGGGGAAAAAAACAAAGAAAAATAAAACTTTATACTGAATAGGTGTCTGACTATTCTGATAGTCTGTGCAACTTAAACGTCATCCTTCTCCTCACCGCCTATATCTTAAATCTCTTGGCTATCAAATCGTAAACGTAATTGAAGATACTACATTTTATAAACTAAAGGATAGTTTGATTAGAAACATGGAAGATAATTCTCAAATGAATCCTGGAAAACAAGATTAATTTGAGTATTTATTGCTTTTACTCAATTATTCAATTAATTCTAATTGTTTTGATTTTTCAGCTTTGAAAACTGCATTTTTTTCTAAAAAAAAATCGTTTTAGGTTTAATGGAGCTGTAAGGTTTTTGTTTAAATTTACTCTATATTACTGTCTTACGTTTAAATACATTTCTAACTTAATAAATGCTTTTTTTTAACAAGAATTGCAAACTTAGCAATGGTTAATGACCAAATTGCCACATACAAGTTTTAATAGGTTTTCAACAACGAATCCCTTTGACTGCATTGCTTTTCTTTTTCTTTTCTTTTATAAATCATGCTAAAACAATGCAAGCTACAAGAAATTGCAAAAATGTTATTTATTTATTTAATTAATTACATTTATTTATGCTTGTTTTTAATTAAGTTTTATTCCGAGGCGTAGATACTATTTTAATTGTGGGGTGGGCGTCAGGTTTGGGAAATGACCAGCAACAACCATAAAAAGAAAAGAAGTAGTTTTCAAAATACAGGAGGAGAAATACGGTGCAGGAGGACCAAGATCCTTCAATATGATATTGAACCAAAAAAAGAAAGAAAGAAAATAGGACTAATCCCCCATCCTCAACCTATATACGCCCGTGGTTGAATGGCATTTCGTAGTCAATACTAATTAGAAAAACAGAACATAAAATTATAGAATAAATTAATAGAAAAGTTGTACTTTTATCTTTGATTTTACAACAAACATCTTGTTCATGACAATTTTGAAACAGAAAATAATAACGTATAAATCCAAAGTATCCCCCAGGATTGGTTATCACCTGTTTATATTGTATGCCTGTTAGTGACTCTAATCAAAACAATTACCTTTTAATAATTATCTTTGATAATGGTCCATTTAATACTAAATATCCCACAATAAAAAGAATGTAATTCAATAGTGTTTAAAGTAACTTGGGACCTGTAACAATACCAAATTTTGATTAGAAAATTGCTTTACTTTCCAAGATTTTTTGGTTCTTGAAATCAGAAATTTATCTTTAAGATGGGACATCAAAATAATCGTTCGACAACCTATGGATCTCCTATACAAGTCATCCTTTCTTTCCTTTCGTTTGAACTTGAAACAGCCGAACGAAAGGATAAGTGATGGGTGGATCGTAGACGATGACGTGATGGGGGCGTTCACAAAAATCAAAGAGTAATAGACCTCTGGGATGACGAACCCGTTCTTAGAACAGATGAGTAATTGTGCAACCAAGAAGCAAGCCATTTGTGGGATAATTCGAATTGTGGGATTCGAACACTGGGATAAATAAGGCACTGGGAAATAACAGATTATAAAAGTACAAGTAAAAAAAAAACTAACAACCAAAGAAGATTCCTTCATTGGATAAAGGAATTAAATAGGAAGACAGTGCAAATTTCAATAAATTCTCAACTACTTTATTCCATCCTGTAATCCTGAACTTTTAACAACTATACAGCAAAACAGTTACTGACTTCTGAATTGAAGTTTCATGTTTATTTAAAAAAAAATCTATAAAATTTCACTTTCTACGACATTTAGCCTCAGAAAAAAAAATCGTGCTTTGGCTTCTGGAATTTCAATACTTTTTTGAACATGTAAACATGTAAACTTTCTAAAACTACATTAGATATTGAAGTTGCTTTTGTATTTAGATAATACAACTGTTACAAAAAATATAATACTATATTTATATGTCAAATCTATATTTCCCACTATCGTATTATTAATCTTCATACTTCTTTGAGAACTTCTTTATTAACAATATTTCGACCGTAATTCCGATCTTCTTGAGGTTATATTCTCGAAACCACCTTCTTACATTTTCGTAAAAAACAATAACTAGCAAGTTTGAAATTTTACGAAAATGTAAGAAGGTGGTTTCGAAAATATAACCTGAAGAAGATCGGAAATAGGGTCGAAATATTGTTAATAAAGAAGTTCTCAAAGAAGAAGTATTAAGATTAAATATCATGCTGATATTCTGTTACCTAAAATTTTAGTTTTTTTACTGTAACATAAATGTTTCAGAGTCTTGTAAAAAATAATAAAACTTGTCATCAGGATGTATCGTTTTAACAACCTTCACTAGCAAATAAGATCTCAGGCCTTTGTAGCAATATAAAGCAATCTGCATTCCATATGAGATCTTCTATGTAGAACTCAATGTTATTTCCGCTTCAGTTACACAAGAAGCGATTGACTAATTTTGGATTTAGAAACTTCGAAGTTTCCCTTCACGTGGTAAACTGGGCCACAGATTCAAAGTCTTCTTCTGCAGAATGGTATTGAGATGCTACGTTCCAAATTAATTTGATTAATTCTAATAAAATTAAAGGACGAGACCTTCATTTCTTGTTAACCCTGACCAACTGTAAAGTTAGTTTCGTGGCTAACCCTTACTATTCCTTACATGGATAAGAAAAAAAGATCAACAGTAATCACAGTAGAAAAGACAATATCAACTACGAAACACAAATAAGAAAATTCTAATGTATACGTTGTTCTTTTTTATTTCAGGCTATTTATGGATCAATTTCGTCCAAGAATCAAGATGTTCCTATTGGACAACCTTCAGCCTTTCAAACATAGAATTTAAATTTTACATTAGATTCAACATTCATTTAAAAGCGTAAATAGAAGATTTATAATTATTTCATTATCATTAGGGAATTACTATATAACAATAAACGTAGTGCTAAAATAACAACTAAAGCAAAGTCAATTTATACTTTAGCTATAAATATGCAAAGGGTACATTGTATCTTCAAAGGGATCTTCAAAATCTGTTATAATTAATTATTATATTTATTATAAGTATATAATAATTAATTAGTAAGCATCATTTATTTGTTATATTTTTTATTCTTAAGAATTAAAATACAAATGACGACCGTAATATTAACTACCGTAATAATTTAATCAAGGAAAAGAAATTTTAGAAAATGAAGGAATGGGATAAAATTAAATATTATCAGCAAATGAATTCACTTGAGCAATTATGCAAGCCATTATTGGATGCTTTACGATAATTTGGTTAAATTTAAATTTTGAAAGTTATGTATGAATATATAGTATACGGTACATTAATCACTCCGTACCTTAAAGAGTGACAAATGAGTTTTCATCTAATTTCTTTTCATCATAGGAATCGAATCTGAAATCCGTTGTCTGTATCTGTCATGGATTGGCTGCTACACACAGAAAGGACAGACATAACAATAGCACTATGATTTTGGGATACGATTCCATATACCACAGGGTAGCTAGAATGTTTCTCTTTCAATTGCAGAAATATAGAAAAATCTTACTCTTACGCAACTCCAAAGCAATGTTCTTCTGAACATCAACAAGACAGGTGCTAAGTAACTTGTTTTCTAATTTTAAAATGGCACCTGACACCCTCTCTTTAATTAAAGTTCTAACCTGTTAATGAAGGAATGCAGTTAATAGGAGGGAAGAGAGCTTTGTGTTAACTGGGATACTCTGCAATATTTCAATTCCAAGAGCTCACGATTCAAACAGGCAAAACCAGAAGGAGAGGTTATTTTATACAGAATCCTGCCAATTCATTAAACCAGTTTTTAAGTGCCGCTTATTGGGTTGGTTCATTTTTTTCTCCTAATACGCCCACGTTACGTTAATAGAATTACGTAGACATGACTTCTGGATTAAGATTATTTTCTTGAATTTTTTGAAGTTAAGTTCTCTGTAACAGGAAAACAAAATATTTTATTATATTTGATTACATTTGTCTGTAGTTTAAATTACCTATTAACTGAAAGTTCCGCATCATTAAAATCCTACTAAAATATGTATGTCGCAGGAAGTGATTCAATCATTCAGCTCTTTCCTAACTTAATAGCTTTTTGATTTGACCCATAACTATTTGGTTACTTCTATTTAGTTTATTTCTAGGTTTATTGAACATTGTTATTAGGTCTTAAAATTAAATAGAATTATAACTGTAAGGTCCAGGGCAAAAAGGGTCATAAGTTTAAGATACACTGCATTATAAACGCCAAAATATATGCCACACTAAATTTCAAAATATCATATTTCCGTAACTGATATATACTACAAGTACGGAAAAGATTATTGCTAGCCCTGGTAAGAATATCTAAAAAGAAAAGGAGAAGGAAAAAACGGTAAAGAGAAGCTTTTCTTCATCTGCATGGAACTGGACTATCTTGATTACAACACTAAAATCAGCTTCCACTTGCCCAGCAAATATGTAAGAAACATTCGGGCGACAACTCTGATTAACACAACGCTAAGTTATTTAAAAATTTATGTACTTCATTTATGTACTTACGTAAAGTAATCATCTACTTTAGTATTTCACTTGACGTTTTCACTGAATATCTTTTTTTCACTTTTACTATTAATTAGGTATAAATTACTATAAACTACCTACAAATCCTTAATACGAATTCAATATCTAATCCCTTTTAAGTTATTTAATTTTAAAAAATTTAAAGATATACTGGTATGTACTCCTTACTTTTTTTTTATTTAAATCTCCTATATAATCAATAAAGAAACTTTATATGAGGGAAAAAAAGCCAGCTATTTTGTAATTCTCGTATTTCTGAAGTGTGGCATGTTCTACAAAAAGGTATGTGTGGGCACTAAAACTAGTGACCTACAGCTTTGAAGAAAAAATTGGAGAATACGAAAACATGATGATTCACAATGACGATGGGAAAAGAGTTATTCTAACTGATTTATGACTGTTTTTTTAGAAAACTACAACATCTAAACGAGTTTTGTTTAGTTTGTTAACAACTTTTGTGAGATTCTCAGAATTTTTATTTCGATTATGAAAAATTAACAAAAAGAAAATGTAGTGCAAAAACACTTAATAAAGATCTTAAACTATAAACTGTGAAATCATGAACTTGAACTAAAAGTAGACTGATAGTCAAAGGTATATTGTATTCAGTAAACCAGTGGTTCCTCATCTGAGAGAACGAAGTACTCATCGTGGGGATGGGAAATGTAACAGGTTTAGATGTAGCAAGAATTAGACAGGAAAGATCAAGCACTTTTAAATTAATTGTTGTTGTTTTTTTTTTATATTATGTATGTATTTTAATTTATGTATTCACGTATTTATCACTCAAGAATACATGAAATATTCCAACTTATTTTTTCAGAACTTTAAGTGATAAATGCATAAATTAATAAATTAAAAATAAATAATATTAAAAAAACACACACAATTATTTTAAAAGTGCTCGATCTTTCTTCGCTAATTCATGATTCTTTACGGCAACTAAAAAAAAAAAAAAAATAATCTTAATCTTTCTTACGATTATTTATTTTTGAGTATAAAACTCAAAAAGTTTAAAGAGAACCATTAGGTTACGGGAAGCAATAAAATTTAAAAACCCCTGATATAAAATTATAACTTTTATTAAAGTAAGAGTTGTTCCTCAATTTGCTTTATCGTCTTCTGCGAAGAAGATTCAAAGAACATATGGTAAATGTGCAATGTCCTTGCTGAGTTCTTAGCCTTTCATATCGCCTTGAATATCGTGATGTCTAATCTGTCAATCAGGGAACTATGGTAAACAAACAGGCTTATTTCCACCGAATTTTCTATCGCACTTTCCATCTAAATTTCCTTGGTCGGTAATAATGGGTTTCTACCTATCTTTTGTCATTTGGCTTCAATCTCTGTCATTCGCCCATGGGTACCTATCAAATTCGCATCGATGGTCCCGCGTCAAAGAGCAAGAAGGTCTGTCCATGTTTTCCTTTAGATATTGCGCGATGATAAAGCACTTTCCATTACTTTTGCCCACCAGTGGTAACGCCCTTCAATTAAACAGAGACTTTCTATGACATTCAGCCAACACAAACTGGCGACTGTGTCCGAAAATGTCCCGATGGCTAAGGCGTGGCCACCAAGGAGAAAGCGGTTTCAAAAGCGGGATGTGGGTGAGGTGGAACGGATACCACGCACGCAAAGGTGGTTTTCTCTTTAAGCTAACATTGGTCAGCCTTTGCGTTTCTTGTGGTAGTAGCCGGCTTAGAAACACGTTCTCTTTCCGAAATAACACACTGGAGTCAAAGTACTGAATTCTACTTTCTCCTCGGTTAATTTGGCATTTGCAATTTGCATTACTAACAAATAGGAATTCAGGAAGTAAAATCAACTCACACCGAATCTAATGCTTTGATTTAATGGGGCGCTAATTTCTGTTAACCATAATTTGCAGTCTTGATAGATATAATTAGATGTTTCAAATTTACTAAGGAAGGGACTGGTTTATACCAGTGGAAGACATTGTCTGTAAATTTTGGTTCAAATTTTAATTGCTAACAATCAACTACCTTAACAATATTAAACAAAACTCTCTCTAAAACCTTTAAGTGCATTTTTGAACTAGTGCAAAATTCTATGCAGCATTAGTTATGGACTTAACTATAAAATCTACGCGATCATTTTTTTTTATTTACTATCTATTTTTATCAAGCCAAAAACGAATAATTACAACAACATGAAAAGTTAAAATTACTCTAATTACATAAAATAAAAAAAATAGAGTAAAATATAACTAACAGAATAACATACATTGTTTTGATGGTTTGTAAAATAAATATTACTTTCCACTATTAATGTGAACCACATAAAAATATCTTATTTGTACAGTTATTACCTCATTTATATATTAGTTAGGATAATAGATAATGAAATGTTAAAAAAAGAATTTACTTTTAAAATACGCAGTCAATGATAATAAATAAATAAATAAATAAATAAATAAATCATAAATAAATAAATAAATAAAACTGCTGATAAGTTGTTAAAAAAAAGTTTTAAGTTTGGAGCAATATAATTATAAATAAGAATACAAAATTTTAAGTTTTTTTCATAATTTGGCTGTGCAAGTAATACGAATTCAAAAATATGTATTTTTTGTGATTTAATAACATAACAAAGCATGTTATCGTCTTTTAATACTGTATTATAAAATATCAAAAATATACCCTGTTATTAAATTTTGTCTTAAATAAATACCATATTAAAATTAAGAGAAGATAGGTTACACATTAATTGTAATTACAAGCTTTTCTTGCCACATGATTTATAGATAGCTTAAACCACATAAAACCTTGAACAAATTCATTTTCAATCTTGAAGATCATCACAGGTCAATGGATTTCTCATCGCAAATTTACGTGGTGTTGATTCATTGAACTGCTATAAATTTCTGCCAACGTATTGTGCTGTCTTGCGATTCTCTTTGGTGTTTTAGCAGCAATGGAAATGTGCCTGAGGTCGTGACGCTTCTGATGTCCTTATACGGAAGCCCAATTGCAGCAGCGTCATCTTTTCAAGACCTTCACGTAGGTGGGAATTCAATGCCTGATCTACTTGACATTAAACAGACTTCTCTTCCATCAAAAGCTGTCAACATGTTCATCTCTAAACGAAAACAATGAGTCCGCACATATTTTCACATTTTCAAGCTTTCAGCAACTTAACTTGTGTTTGCTACACCAAACAAACTTAAAGATTTGCTTAAAATCTCAAAATAATTTTAATTTTAAATATTATAAGTGAATTTAATTAAACTCAAGAACATAAAAAAGCTTGATTTACGTTAGCAAAAATTTTATAACTGTATTAAACAAATATTTATATTTTGTAAATATTTATAATTTATAATTTGCGTTCACAAATGTGTTCATATCTTGATTTACTGTTTCATACTTAATGGCCATCATCATTTAGGAGTAAGTTGCCGAAAACCTGACATCTCGGCACAAAGATCAATGATAACCATAGTAATAGTTTTCATTGGTGATAGGATAAACCTGGACAAACCTGGCACATTAATTAAGATAAAAGATACTTTAACAAATTATTTTTTTAAATTTTATTTCTATTATTTTTAATTAGTATTTGAAGGTTCCATAATTCCACGATGAAATATGTAATAAACAGACATTTTTCATTATAATGTGTTAATCAAAAAATTTATAGATGTTTTAAAATTATATAAGTAATCTTGTTTATACACTATGATGTTAAAAAATTAAATTGATTCATCTTTTTATTTTTAAATGATACATTCTATGCTGCATTGTCTAAATAAAAATCTAACATTTACTGATCATTAAGTATTCAATAAATGATCTCATTTAAAACTAAAAGCTTTGAAGGTAATGAATTAGAACAACCAGTTTTGTTTGTTCAATAGGTCATAGCAATTACAATTAGCACGAATAGAGTCCGCCCTATTTTTACCAATAATTTTGAACAAAACAACATTTTTTAACTTTTTTTGTAGCTTCAAGTTAACGCTTCATTAGTTATTCTTTCTGATTCATTTTGACCTTTTTAAATTTTGGTTTCCTTCAATATTTAATGATGTTAGAATAGTATTAGTTATTATTATCTATATCAAAATAAATATAATACTCCTACTAGATATTTCTGAATTGCCTATCGATTGCGGATTAACAGCTCATATTAGCAGTTATTTACTATAAAAAAAGGTTTTATATAATGAGTACTAATGTATTTATTACATAAAATATATAATCAAAGTGCAATTCTGTAATTTCTCTCAATTCATTGAGCATTTAATAAACTGTCAAAGATGAAACAGTAACTTCTAAAAATAGTATTTCTACAATTTGCTAAACATTTATTATTACTCTTTGCAAAACAAACTAATAAAAACGATTAATGATTCATCTTTCATGCGATACAAAGATTGAAAACTATATCCACTCATTGGACTGTTTATGTTTAAAGGTGCATATTTGCGTTTTTTTATAATAACCATTTTTTTTTAATTTTAGATACCATAAATACAGGGTGGCCGGAAACCCCTTACTATAATAATAACATAAAAGTGGGTACGGGAACTTCCCGGCCACCCTGTATTTTAAAAAGTGTTATAAATTATTTAAAGTATACATTAGTTAAATTATTTCATTTTTGAGTTTCATAATTTTCACAAACATTGATTTGACTTCTATGAATTTATATATTTTTCTGTACGTTATAAAAGCTAAAAATGTTTAAATGTGTCGTTTCGATTACTGTACATTTTTTTAAAAATAGAGTTTAAGAGTGTAAAATACTTATCTAATTTTCAGAAAGGCGTTAAGAAGCGAATATAGATTGGTTAAAAGGTTAAAAATTAGATATTAAAATAATTACCTCAATGGATTTTTTCAAAATCATAAAACTTTTTAATATTTATGTAAGTTGTTTCAACTTAAAAATATTCCTTAATATGATATTAACGTTACTAATATTTTTTAATTGTTTTTTATATATATATATTTTTTAAGAATCAAAATACCAGTATTTATTTCCCAAATAAATAATACAACCAATAGGTTTTCAAAAGCAAACTGATAAAAGCTCTCAGAGATTTTTAAAATCAACAAGAACTAAAGAAATGCTTAGATGAACTTTCTTGCTTCAAGAACATCAGCTAGTTTTGCTCTGTTAGTTCTATGGCTATAAATTAGTGATTTAAACTCTCAAGTGCATAACCAATACTTATTTAAATTCTGAAAGAATATATAGGCCATATAAGTGAAGGTTAGGTTAAAGTTATTGCGATTCATAACCCATGCTGTATTAAGGCAATTAATATGCATTGAATGAAAGATTTACAGTTGAATTATAAATCTTATATTTGGAACTGTACCAGCTGGGGGCTGCTTCAAAAGTAATTGGCATTTGCAGTTTGTCTATAACTAACATAACCAAATGAGACTGAATTGCATCTTTTCGAAAATTTCGTAGAAATATATATGTTATTATGCTCAGTATTTAGGACAAAAATGAACTATATTCTCTTTTATATATATTTTATTACTAGAGAACTAGATAATATGAAAAATAAGACAAATCTTGAAGAATATACAGAATCTCGTGCTCTTAAATTATAAAGACCATGGGATTGTGAAATTTTGTATGAATAAAGATAGATTTTCCTTTGAATGTCCATCGAAATGAATTTATCTGTTAAAAAAAAAGAATATTGATGGAAATTCTACATTTATTTCACTGCAAAATGCCGTTCATATTTATAAATATTACGAATTAGAATATTACTAATATAAACGATAACAGAATAAAATAATTCCCAAAGCATCATATTTTCCTCCATATCTTTCAGAATTACATTTTTATAATGTTTATACGAAGAATCATAAAGACTTGAATGCCGATTCGCACAGTATTAACAACAATATGGCGATGTAAGCTCGCTGTTGTGTGTTTATAATTTAAAGGTGTCAACAGGTCCTTCAATTTCACATCATGAGTGTGACCCTCTTGACGATAATCAAAATAAAGAGAAATTCCGAATGCAAAGCCTCTTTGTTGCATCACTTTTTGATGTGGGCAATTTAAGAGGACAGCTGTTAACTTTATAGTGGTGGAGATTTATAGATAGCAATGATATCTTTCTGTTTCAGTTATCTGTTTGAAACAGATCGTCATTGTCGTCGAAGTCAATTGACTTGTAACTGTCCATTGTCAAAAATTATCTGTGTCACACATCTTCCATCAACAGCGATTACAACTGCAAAATAACACATCTTAACGTCGCTATTTCACTTAGGTCGAGAATAATGACTGGGACAGCAGAGGTCACGAGTGTATCAAGGAAAACAATATATTGTCTTAAAGATACAAGTGACTGTCTCATGAACAAAATAAGATTGTTCAGTTCTATTTTGTATTAAGAATTGAACTATAAGGAAAGGAAAAGAAATCCATAAAAAGATATAGTTGGTGTACCAATCTTAAATAAACACAAACGATACAGAAAGCTGACAGTTCATTGGGGCAAGTTTAGATTTAGTTAAACCTTCTTTTCAGCGAATAATTAAACATAGAAAATACTGGAAACACAAGTTCTTCACTACACATTGCTATATTTCGCAGAAAGCTGCTTACTCTGCTTCTTCAGGCTTAATTACAAAGCAAGATAGAAAGAAGCATAGAATAATTTAAACAAACAAAAATAGGCAAATCTTACAATGTTTATAATATTTGGAAATGCTTTACGAAACAATTAAAATGTTAAGTTTTGCAAAATATCGAACCAACATAACTTCCTTATTGATTTGATATAAACTTATTCAATAAATAGAATAAAATAGACACATGTATGTTAATGCTGGTAGTGTGAATCAAGGAAGTTAACGACAACTAATAATTTTTTTTTACTAAATTTTATTAAAGCAAAACTTTTAATATAGCATGTGAAGCAATAGTAATCATCCAGATCTGATCATTCATCACATTACGTAGTACTTCTTAACGTTCGCTACTAGAAGAATGTTTAGGTTTTCTAAGTAAAAGCGTATCGGGATGACATTCGTTTATTTATTCATCAACTTACTGAATGATAAATAATACATAATTAAATAAATTGCAAAACTATTTCTTACTTATGTTTCTTTTTCGTTAAGAAATTCACATTTGAAATTTTTGTTATTATATAATTATTATTATTTGATGGTAGTTTATGTAGTTTTATATATAAAAAGAACAGTAGCTTTATTTGGTTAATGTTTTTTCATACATAAGAAGTACTCATTTCTAGAAAATTCAGAAAAGAAGCTACCATTGTACGGAAGCGAAAGCTGCCAATGGCCAAGTCTCTTCAAAGCGCTTTGCTGATGTAAGAGTTAAAAAATGCCTTTGATCAGAACCAGGAAAGAGAAGTTGGTCCTTAAGCAGAGGTCGCGAGTAAAGAAAAGGCTTTGCTGAGATGATGTGAAATAAAGGTCAAACCATTCAAAAGATCCTTTAGACCTCAGTGTGAATCTGGTCCAGTTAAAGGAAAAATGGACATCGCTTTTATTTAGTGCATTGTGCTACACTGGATTAAAAGGGTAATTGGAATTTTGAAAAAAAAAAAGATAGGAGAAATAAAAGCAGGATTGAAGATAAATTACCTCATCCTTTCGATTTGATTACTGAGCATGCGCAGTGTCTCTATTCCATTTGAATATTTTTGTTTTCTGTTTGTACGGTCGTCACTGTAAAACGGCTGTTCGGATTTGCATGAAATTTGGTATATAGCTTATTTATGGTGCAATTTAAAACATAGGTCCATTTGGTTTGCTTTTCACCGGACTTCTTTCCACTAAACAGATTTCTATAAAATGTGATATATTGCTTATTTGTGGCCCAACTTAAAAAAGGAGAACGATTAGTTTGGTATTAAGATACAAGAACGAAGCCGATGCACCTGATTAATTTTTAGAACAAATATTTTAATACAAAGCACGACTATAGTTTCCAATGCATGAAGGGAGCATTCATTCTCAAGACTTGAGAACGAATGCTCTCTTTATGCATTTGAAACTATAGTCGTGTTTTGTATTAAAATATTTGTTCTAAAAATTAATCAGGTGCACCGGCTTCGTTCTCGTATCTTAATATGAACAGTGCACGTTAATTGGTGTAGTTTTCGTATCTACTGTACAACTAAACTGTGGAAAGTTAGTATATCTAGTATTAATTATTTCTCGCATTTACAACCTATTAAAATTTTTTTGTATTTCTCGAATAGATACTATTTTTAAAACTAAAAAAAAATCGAAAAGAAAATGAAAATTTTAATAAATTGTTTACTATAAATCAGGTATTTTAAGAGTTAAAATTGTGAGAGAAAATGAAAGGAGAAATAAACTGACTTCCCGAATCGTGAAAGTTAATTTTGAGCCACAAGTCAAGGTCGAAGAGACGGTCCGTTAACCCCTCTAGACAAAAATGAATCCAACCTATTAATAATAATTATTAGAATTCTCTTTCTTTTTTTAATTTACGTCCATCTTATAACGGTGACTGAGCTTTTGCCACGGGCATTAACTGGCATTTCTCACATTCCATTCCCAAATGTTTCATTTCCTCGAAAAATTCTCAAAAAAAAAATTTACACTTTTTTTTTTAAGTAAACATCTATAATTATACTAAATATACCATGTACTTAAGCAGCTACGGTTATCAGGCCTCGATCTTACAGGATTTCTGATTGTCAAGGA
>JAFIDM010010028.1:11714935-11733510 GCA_023159025.1 Thereuonema tuberculata | reverse complement strand
AATGTGTGTATGTATTAGGTATCATAACTACATAATTAAAATTATGTAAACTTAAAATACA
The DNA here is from genome assembly GCA_023159025.1 of Thereuonema tuberculata. Lineage (NCBI taxonomy): Eukaryota > Metazoa > Arthropoda > Chilopoda > Scutigeromorpha > Scutigeridae > Thereuonema > Thereuonema tuberculata. Next base: position 11,733,449 of record JAFIDM010010028.1, on the reverse strand, counting down.
TTTCATAAATAGTAATGTTTAAATGAAAAATATATAATTTCAATTAAAAATGAAAAAAAAAAATGGAGATTACAGAAATTAAAAAATAACACACAACCCGACAGTTTTGGTCGTATTCTGAGAATCGTTGTCAAGGTAAAAAGTAGCATAGCCATATTCCAACAAAATATAAGTTGAAGAACATATGATATAAGCGAATGCAGGCAATTTAGGAGAACAATCGCGTTAATAATATACACGTACACTCAAAAATAAATAAATAAATAAATAAATAAATAAATAGAATTTTTTTAACAGAAGTTGAACCAGAAATTCTTAGCTATCCCTAGAGGTAGTTTTGAGCATCTCAGGATATTATTTTCTCATTTATATCTCATTTACATTTAATTTACTTTAAAGTTTTTGTTTAATTATATGTGAACTCTATGTGATAGAGAGTAAATAATTTTTACTCAATTAAGAAATTCATTTTGTTTTTCTTTTTTTAAAAAAACGCACGTGCCGCATTGTCGAACTCTTAATATATTTAAAATTCAAAAGACACGGATTAGTATTTTATGTTTCTTGTTTCATGAACCAGTAAACTGTGAAAAATAATTACCTGGACGAATAATTCGAGTTTAAAAAATAATTACCAAATAACAATGCTAAATTTCCCGCTCTTCCATTAAAAATCAATATCAACTTTCATTTTTTTGAGGGATTATTATTTTAACAGCCTGATTCTACAGAGTAATCATAAATTGCAGCAGTCTTCAATAAAAAGCACAACAAAATAAGTGTGCAGCTTTCGAATACCGAGTTGTAGAACCCAAAATAATTTTTAACAAACAATAGTTGGCTTCTAAAGATTTTTGGATATTCTGGGTACTATTTCCCTTTTATAAAATGAGGTTGATAAGTCGTCTGTTTGTGTGACTGTTTGGTCTTCTTCCAATTACTTTTGAATCAATGAAATATCTTCTTGAAACGTCGCTTTCATGTTTATGGACAAAAGATAACCTACCCTTTTTATTTAAATTTCTCGTTTGGATCTCTATAGAGAACTTTTCACATGAAGGTGACAAAATTCTTAAAGAGAAGTATTTGAAACGATCAGTCACTGGAAATCTTTGCATCTAAACTGAAACGTAAAATCTTTTTAAATTTGCTCACGGTTTGATTTGTTTAAAATTAATTGGATTTAAGCTTTTTAGGTGTAAACAGTTTTTCGCAAATGGAAAATCTGATGATAAGTCGCAAGAAACGAGTGTGATAATTTTCAAATACAGAACTTTACCTTTTCATATTTTTCACAACTTTAAAAAAGCAATAAAAAAATTTGTTTTCTCGTTTTTCCTTTTTCTTTCTTTTTTTTTTTTCCTGTTCGCATTTTTCAGTCTCTGCTACTTCATGTAGCATCATAATCTACTAACTGGCAACTTTGTCATCTTTTCATAGCAATATTCTTCATATTCAAATAACAAATGAAATAATGAGGAAAATTAAACAAGAGAATGATAATTTATTTTTGTCCTACCTAGCAACTACGAGATAAGGTGAAACTAGAGGAGTCTTTGTCAGTTGTCATGGAAACGTTCGGAGAAATCCATGGATCTCACCTAAAGATAAAGGAAATATAAATTTCAATGTGTATATCTACAAAATAACATTAAATTGTTCTACTTCACTTTAACATTAAAATCTTATAATTCTGTCTCTGGTGAATCTGATTACAGATGTTGGAAAGAATTCAATCTGCATATATTTCCAATCTTTAATTTTAAATCCGATATATTAGACAAAGGAAAAGAATTATGATTACAAAATTTTAAGACTTTACTATTTTATTTACAATGTGAAAAAATAAAGTTTAATCTACAAATGTTCATACCAGAAATTATATTTTAAATTTTGGAATCACCAGAAAACCTACTACAAAAATAACATGAAAAGTAATTTAATTTAGTCAAAACTATTTGAATATCAACTGTGGGACATAGCAATATCATTAACAGAAATTCCTCTCCCTTAATTTCTTCCTTTCTTTTTCATCCTGATTACTTTTTTTTTGGGGTGGTGGTGGTCAGACTTTAATAATACAAGTGGAACGAGAAATACTTAAATATTTTTTTTTTCCTCTAATCTCGCAATAACGTAGTAAGAATAAAGTAGTTTTCCCGATTTGTAATTAGATTGTAGGTCATATGTCTGAATCCAGTTACAGCAGAGTGTGAAACTGTTCGAAAAATAATGAGCATTTCCTTATATAATCGGTTTCATCCATTAAACATGAAATGACCCGAACAATAAGAGGGAAACAAGAGTGAGAGCAAGAATAATTATAACATTCAAAGCAAATAGAAGCAAAAGTGAAAAGCCAAGCATTTACTTCAAAATGGCTCACCTTGAAATTCAACGTTCAGTAAAGACATCGTCACATTCTTTCAGATATTGGAAGTATTTTTCAGTCTTGATAGTGACTTTGTTTAAAAACTTAATACGAAACCACTAACAAACATAGGAATAATGACAATAAAATTGTAGTGATATCAACTTTTCTGAATATAACAATTAAAGAACCAAAAACTGGTTTTCAGGTTAAATCAGAAACCGTTTCCATGTGAGCAATCATTTTTTTTTTTTCAAAAGTTTGAAGAAAACCCAAAGAATACAAGACGCTCCCCCCCCCCTCCCCCAGGCATTTTATTCATTTTAAAAACAGAAAAGGTTCCCGTCAGCGAACTAAAAATAAATAAATAAAAATGCTGACTCAACAACCAAATAATAAATAAAAGGGATTATGTGGATGGATGTCGGTAGCCGTAGATCATTCTTCAATGAGCCTCAAATTGTCAATTCCTGAAAAGTTAGAAATTGTAACTTAAAGAGTCCACTTCTAGCTTTTCTAACAAATTATCGTTTGTTTATTGTGTTGTTTGTGTTTTATTGTGTTGGGTTCTCGATTCTAAGCCTACTGGTCAATTTGTCCAAAGTAAATATGAAATCTTTTTTCAGTAACAGTTTACTATTTTCAGCGATCTAATGCAGTTTTCGAATTTTGTATGAATTTTGTCTGAAAGCAAGAAACGGATAGTCCTCGGGATTTCCGAACGGCCTCTGTTCCGACAGCTTGATCGTAACTCGAAAAATACGCAAACTAATTAAGACTAAACTCACATAATGAACAAATAAATATTAAATTTGTTTTTGAATTAATAGATGTAATAAATATTATGTATGTAGCTGCAAAATAAATTGAGTAAATATTTTCAAGCCTATTCAGAGCTGTTCAGTAGCGAACATTTTGCTACGACTGTTGCTTAGAGGACAGAGAGCAGGGGTCTCCGCTGGAAATTGTCCTCTCCTGACGCCATAATTCTAGTAGATGTTCTGTAAAAGTGGAGCGGGATCCATCATTGGCACTACGACGACAATCTATTAATATTAAAAAAGATAGTACTAATAGTAGGATGATTTTTTTTTACCTGTACATTTTATGTTTATAATTTATATGGTTTACAAATGTTTTTAAAGCGTCCAATTTTTCCTTATAGAAAAACTATTCGAAGAGTTTTGGCAATATTATTATTTTTTTTTTTTTTTTAAATAAGCGATTTTTTGACATTTAAAAAGTTTTGGTCGTAAATTGAGGACTATCTAAATAGATACGGATGTTTTATCTTTATTTGCTACCTTGGCTTTAAATAATTTAAACTTAGCAATAATTTTCAGCTGTTTAACTTACATTGATCACAAACTGACAGACAGACATATTTCAACTTTTGTCCGATAGTAAAGAGAATTACAAACGTTAGACCTAACCTACGTATTACTTTGGTTTCTGCGAGTATATATTGTAATATACTGCAAGTATAGTGTGCTGTAATTACGAAAAGTGTTGTAATTACGAAAGGGTAAGTTTTATCACAGTGCTTAAATCAAAACATGAAGGAAGGGTTGCCGCCTCCCCATCCCCCCAATAAGCGATGCATCAGTTTAGAGGACAGATCACTCTGAAAGACCCACACTTCTGCTTTGTACGAACCCTAGAAATATATAAATATGTACAGATTTTGAATTTAGTGGGAGTGTGATTATGCATTTCTAGCACATAAGGATCAGCAATCATGTGATTTCATTACAGTACTTTAAAATACACAAAAGCTCACAGGCTTATTCAATAATAATAATTTGCTAATAATAAGAATTTTGAACTCTTTCGTTTTCCTTTAGTTTTGCAGAAAAAATTCAACCCCCCTCCCTCTTTGATCCCCTGAATTCAGTTCCTATTACCGCATTACCGACGACCCCACCCTCAAGTGCTCTGACCGGTTCAGATTACCTCATATTTTATAATAACATCCAGTAATATGTATCCAGTAACTTCAAAATCTTTCTTAATAAAAATGTCCACAAAAAAACTATGAAATTCGATTCGTTATCTGTTGTGTTGCAAATGCTATTGGTTTTTCCTACTGTGTATTGTATTGTTACTCAAATCCAAGTAGTAATGAGTTAGAAGGAGATGTTCAACCTTGATGATAGCGTTTCTGATTCTTACCATTTCCCCCCTTGCAGCCATTTAAAAGCTCGTGAGAGGAATTGCAATTGGCATTGAAAGAATGCGTTGGCCCATTTCGGAATTGCGGAAGTAGCTACGTTTTGTGGTGATTAAATTGCGTGTTGTTTCTGCTTCTGAAAAGCTGTAATTGCAGGAGGGCTGTTCGATTCTGGGCTGAACGATGGAACAGACGTATTTTTTTGTTGTTGTCCAGTTGAGGCATCAACCCTTCCATCAAGTCATTGATAAAATTACACAGAACATGTTTCAAAATAACATAGGGTTATTTCGTCTTTGGAACTGAAGGTTTTATTCCATTTAAATATCATTGAAGAATAACCAAAAAAACATTTGACCTGCTTCGATTATTGAAATTAAAAAAAAAAACAAAATTGAATATAAATCCATTATTTACAAGTAGGTTACAAGTTTTCCCCAGAAGTGAATAAAAATGAAGACATTGTGTAAATATTGTAGAAAGTGAATAGGGTATGGGCTAATCTTATTAGACAATTTAAAACTAAATGATGTATGATTAAAGCGCAATTTTGTAATTATTGCTGTAATTGAGGATTATTTTTTTACAATAAATGCTGAAAAAAATTACAATACTGTCTATTTCAAACTTAGGGTGAAATACAGTGAAAGTAACAATTTGCGAATATTCAAGTGAGAAAATCGGGGGGAAGGGGGAGAAATGGATTCGAAAAAAAAGAAAGAGTGGGAAATATAATAAATAAGAACTCATTTATAGGATTTCGGAAATGAAGACGAAAGGAAACAGTTCAGACATCAACTAAGGCGAAGGATGTAAATAATTTTATGGGATTTATGCAATTTTATTTTTTCAGATATTGTAGTTTTGCAACTGAATATCATCTACGTTGATTTCATTCAAAAGGGGCCAAACTTCGTTTACCATTGGTCCGAAATCTATTAAATTCGGACCACCCTCAGGGACCTATTTTCTAAGAACCTAAGGCATGGGAAATTCAATTTTGTGGGACAACAGTCTTTGAATTCTCTTAACTACAGAACGAAGCACCACAGACAGACGGACGGACGTATTTCAACTATTAACTGCGTTCTGAACATTTTTTCTTCTTCCTAATAACTAATCGGTGAAGTTTGCCTGGCTGATGAGTCCTAAAGAGGACGAAACGGCCGTCCCAGACTCTCCCCGGGGACAACTCGTGGTGCGAAATCATTTTAGTGAAACTGATATATTTACAGACTTGGGACGATCTATTTTTACTATTTCAAAAATGTCTCGAACCGTATGGAGAAATCTGCACTTGAAAGTGACAAAAATTATCACAGAAAAGCACCACAAAGCAGTGATGACAAGCAATTGATTATAAGTCTAAAATAATTATTATTATTAATTTAAAAAAAAATCCTTAATTTCTCCGATGCTTATAGAAACGACATTATTACAATCATTGACCAAAATTAAAATAGCCTGCGGTAGTCGAGGCTACAATGAGGATAGAAAATAAACGGTCACTTTTGGTTTATGTTGCTATTAAAAAACAAAACAAAAACAAAGTCTTACTTATTTCAAAATGTCATACTTTATGCTTATAACTGAAATTCAGAATAGCTTTTCAAATTTAAAAAGAAGACATGAAGTGCAATTGTTAGAAATTGATAGTATCTAATGTTAACAAAAAAAACACATCTATTGTTTTAGATAAGGATATATCTATTATTGAGAAATGTATCGTTTCTAAATCGAGAACACTTTCTATTGTAGTGGCCATGATTAAACCTGTCAAGTCTTACAAAAAAACCATCTTCCGTACTTAGGTCTAGGACTTGTTGGGAGTTGCTTTTAAGTCCACTTGATGATGAATCACAAGGATCCTATTGAAAAAGTTAGGTCAAGTATTGCTTACAAAACGATACGTGGTTAGAAGACTATAGATTGATATCTTACTGGGCAGTTTAGGTTTAATTTTAAATCTTAAATTAGAAAAAGAGATTTTAGAATATTAAATAACTATAATCTATTTGTAAAAGTAGAATTATATGAAATATTCTAAAATCAAACCTAAATAGACAATTGAACTAATAAACTTAAAATTAACAAGAGGTAATTATAAAAGATTTTTTTCACACTAAAGTATTTCATCTTTTTAAATTAACGTAATTATAATTGTACAGGAATAATATTACATTTTTTTTTTGTTCTATAAATAAAATTTTAATTTTTTTTTATTACTATTCTTTACCAGTTAACAACTTGCAGTTCAAACGCTTTTCACTGTAAAATAGTCCGGTAAGTTTCCTAAATATTTTTTTATATATCTCTGTATAAAAAATTGAAAAAAAATGAAAATACATAAAAAAAAAATGATGAAATATATCACGAATTACTCGTTTTTAGAGAATTTAAGAATGCTGCTAAGAAGATTTTAATTACACTAGGAGATTTTTTTTTAAAAAATTTGCCTTATACAACTTAAGATGTAAAGTTATTCTCACATAGTGCTATTATTATTGTTAATGCTATTGTTATAATCAAACATAAATAACTATTTGTTTGTAAAAAAAAATTTCTATATTTAATATTTATATATTTTTTATTTATATTTTGTTAAAATTGTAACTTTACAGCACTGATCATAAAACAATTAACTTAACATATAAAGATTAAGAAAATTCATCATAGAATATTCAATAAAGTTTGTATATTAAAAATACATTTTAATTTTTAGAACTGTTCAACTTTAGCGATTTTAAAATTCCTTTATAAATATTTATAATATCTCAAGTACATTTTGTCGTGATCTAAACGTGTAAACGGTCTTTACTAGCAACATAAATGAAGTTATACTTTGTTTTTTTTCCTTTTCTTGAAAGGTTCCTAACATCTAATAAGGAGATCTTATGAGGGTGGAATGGTCTTCTTTCTCTAGAGGCGATTCTTCACACTTGGGTCCTGAGGGGAAATTATAACCTGAATCAAAGTTTTTGGCCCACTTTGAGCTTCCGAAGACCTTTGCGGGGCATCTGTTTTTTCTTATCAATTTATCTTCAGGGTTACGAATGTTAAATGAACTCCACTTAAATAGAAAACTCTTAAAGATACAGTAGGTCTACCTTCTTTTTTTGTAACTATCTCTTTCATTGAATAAAAATACTTTGGTAGTTCTTTATGTTGTTTTATTATCATTCAAAAGTGGTATTTTATTTTAATTTTATTTTTTTAGTAGTAGCATTTTTATTTTCAAAATAATGCTCTTCTAAATATTATATATATTTCTTTTGAATAACATTATTTGACAATATTTCAATCGGCCTAATGCTGATCTTCATCGGGTCTTCAAAGTCCATTTTTGCTTTAATTTAAACAATCTTAAAATTTCACTATTTTATATGCATTACATCACATTTTCACAGTTTACAATTAGATATTCTTAATAACAATTATATTCTTAATAACAATTATATCCAATCACATCTGTTATACAAATTACAATTAAATATTGTTAATAGTAATTAAGATTACATTTATATATTCTTAATAATAATTAATAACGATTTCTCAATTACTGAAATCTTTCATTATTTTTTTTTAATTTTCCTTGAATAAATCAATTGAGTTTCCATTAATCTGAATACCTTTCTTTCTATTGATGCAAGTAAAACTGTTGATACCTCCATTATATATCGTTCTTTTTCATCTTTTATTTTATAAAGAATGTTTACTAATGGGTCTGGATTATGGTTGTTAATAATGCAATGTTCTGCCCATTCTGATCAATTTTTTTCTTTTTATTATTTTTGTTTGCTCTAATATGTTACGGCCCATTATCAGAATGGGCAGTGATTGGATGTAATCGTTATTCAGAATATAATTGTTATTGAGAATATATATAATTGTAAAATGTGAAAATATGATGTAATGGATATCAAATAGAGAAATTTTAAGATTGTTTAAAATTCAAAAAAACGGAATTGTGATCAGATGAAGATCGGCAATTGGTCGATTAAAATATTATCAACCAAATAAAAACAATGATGTTATTTTTAATTTTATTTAAAGTTTTATTTTAAAGTTTATGGAAACTTGCAACCTTCAATTTTTATCAAGTCTCGATTGAATTTGGGGCCTATGGTTAAATTTATCTACAAAGTTTCATGCAAATCTCCATTGCGCGTCGAGTTATTATCTCGCATACATACGTACCAACAGATACACAAACGAAGTATAACACAACACGTGTTACATGTTTAGAAAATTGGAAATATTGTGTAAGAAACAAAAAAATCATAGATATAGAAAAACTGGTAAAGGTACGACGCTTCTTAAAATCGGTTTTAGCTTAGATTAAGACGCCTAACCATCAATGCTAAAACTCTCTAATGAATAAATAAGTAAATATATAGCGCTCCAAGCGAAGTTTATCGTTACATAAATAATTTTTATTTTCAAAATGAATAGATGTGGATTGAAATAATATACCCTATTTATACGCTCAGCTTCTGTGATATTGAGTATATCGTGCTGAAGGGTCCATTTTGAGATGGGGGGGGGGCACTACAATAATTGTATTTTAATCGTATTTTAGCCATAAATAAGCATCGCATCAGATGTTAAAGAAATTAGTCCTATCGTTTTAGAAAGAGATTTCGAAGGTTATTATTTTTGAGGGATGTAAGAAGTGGAAGCCAAAATAAATGTGGCAATTTTTACCAACTTAAAATGTAAGCACATGCAACTTAACATATATGAGCTATGAACCAAATTTCATGAAAATCCGTCCAGCCGTTTTAACGTGATGTGCAGACAGAACAAAAATATTCCAGTGACAATGAGACTTCAGTAATAATTTAACACAAATTTTATTTTATAGTTTTGTAAAATTTCCTTACATAATAAATCCTTTCTTTGCAATTCTATTTTTAAAATTAAATTGGTTAAAGGAAGTAAAGTGTTTATTTAACGCTGTTCTACCTCTTTTTCTTCGTATTTTTCTTTTCTGAGGATCCACAAAACATACTTTGAACCAAGCCTTAAATTCATGTCCTATAAATCACGGGAATCGTTGCTTACAAGGCCTAGTTCACCTTCATAAAAAGCAGAAGGAGAAAAGTTAGAATACGACCACTCTTCTTTCACCATCACGTTTGCAATCTCACGAGCGATGCTAACAAAGAAAACACCTTCAATAGATATTCAATTTATAAACAACTTTAGTTCAAACAGACTTCGAAAAATCCTACAAAAAGAAAATAACTATTAAAAGCTACGTTGCTAAAAGCACTATCTGATATGCTGTAGGGAGAACAGAAAAACTAAGGATCTCTGGAATCTGAAATTTAATAGCAGTTTGGAAATTTGATTATAATAGAAATTGGATCTATAGCGAAGACGGATTTCCAACTATATTAGTTTTATAGATGAGACAGTTAGGGTATATCAAGTACAGTCAGACTGTGTTTGTACATCCTTGTTTCCCTAACCACTTCTGAACGGCTGAATGAATCCTCTTGAAATTTGGTATGCATATTTAAGGACTGCAGACGAAACTGCAAACTTCTTTATTTTGTCTCATTGGATCCTTGTTAAGAAATTCCGCAAAGGGAAAAAGTATTGGAATATAAACAATGGAATTCTAATGATATCTAAAACAATGGGTATTAATTCGTTCGGTTAATCCTTTAATTTCTGCATAGTTTGTTATACTTCAAATTAATGGACTTCAGACAACGCAAGTAACTAATGATTTAATTTTTTTTTTTCAAAAAACGGAAAAATTTATACTGTTTGTATTTATCAGATATTATTTGAAAAAAAAAAAAATGCCTTTTCATTTGTGTAATCATTTTTTTTTTTAATTACTGAAAACAAGAGAAAAAAAAGTTTTGAATAACATTTCAAGGAAACTAGGCTTCAAGTTCCTGCAGGAGCTTCTTTTAGGCTTCTGAAAGACGCCTTATATCCCCGGTTTGTCTGTCTGTCTGTGGACACATATCCCATAATGCTTCGCAACGGCTTCTGTTAGTTCAGTTGTAGGTGGCGTGAATGTTCAAAGTTATAGGTGACCTGTTAGCTCAGTTGGTTAGAGCGTCATGCTAATAATGCGAAGGTCGTGGGTTCGATCCCCTCACCGGCAATTTTTTTTTTTTTTTTTTTTTTTTAAATCATTATTAGGAATTCAGTATATTAACAAGGTTTGAGTTAAGAATGACGATTATTCCATATAAACAGGGGTGGATAAGAAAGCATGGTGTCGCAAACAAACTCGCGCGAGCATTTTCTAGACCACCTTGGCAAAGTCTATTCTAAACTAAAGGTGACTCAGAAGCCGTTGCGAAGCACTGTGATTGGTGGTTTACTAATCACTATCCCTACCTTGTTTTATGTGCAATTTTTTTTAATCTCTTAATAGAAATAAAATTTTTGATTAAACGCGGAAATACTATTAATATTATTAATAATTGTTAATACAGTCGGACCTCTATTTAACGAAGTCGCTAAATCCCGAAAAAAAGTTCGTTATATGGAAAATTCGTTAAATAGAGATTCACCTTTTAAAATTACTTTAAACTACATAAAACAGATTTAAAATACATAAATAATAAATATTATTAAAAAAGTAATAATTTGAATAGCATAAAGCATACCTTACCACATACAGATTTGAATTTTACTAATAAAGTCTGTTAATTTTGTTTGTTTTGTTTTTGTTTTTTTGAAAAAGAGTTGTCGCTCTTAGTATACGTCTCGTATCTTTGCAATGCACCAAAAACCCCTTCAGTATTTTCTTCAAATTGTAATTCGCTTCGGATTGTTTCAAATGATTTTTAGCATATTTTTTTTATATATATCTGCACCATGATCATTTCCATTTTCATCATCTTCATCTTCATCGCAATTCATATCTATTTTGTTTTTATTTTTTACACTGTCCAAAATATCCGATTCAGTTAGTGTTTCCGAGGTCTCAACTTCAAAATCAAGTGAAAGATAATCATCAATCGTTAATTTCTTTTTGTTCCCTCAGCTGTATCCATATTTCTTTCATTTCCTCTAAGGGAATATTAATAATAAAAACATTTCAAGGAGAAAAAAAAAAAATAGATACCACGAAAAAGTTCGTTAAATAGAAAATGCACTTCGCTATTTGGAGGTTATTTTATGAATAAATTAGCAAAATGTTCTTGGTTCCAAAGAAAAGTTCTCTAAATAGAGAAATTCGCAAAATAGAGGTTCGTTTAATAGACGTCCGACTGTATTTTATTAATATCAGTCTACAGAACAAGTTGTATATTGATTGAATTGGAAAGACAATAAAAACTCCTAAATGCAATACTCCAATAAATAAATAAATAAACCATATAACATTATAATATAGAAAACACAAAATCTCCACCAAATATCGCTACATTTCGCAGAAAGCTGCTTTTTATAGCAATATAATGATGTTTGGTGGAGAATTTGTGTTTCCTGTGTTTTCTACATTATAAAAATTCTTAAGGTGGCAACTAAAAATATTCAAGAAAGATCTAGAAATAAAACCAGAAAAAGTTGAGAGACCTGAAATAAATACAGAATAGACAGAATAAAAGTCAATGAACCACAAAAACAAAGTATATAAAAATACAAAAGAAAATCCTAAAGAATAGACGAAATCAAAATCATATTCAAGTTTTAAACAGACGATTCGGAAAAGCACAGTGGAAATATTTAAATGCGTGGGTGTGACTTAAATTGAGACAATAAGTTAGCGGAAGAAAGCTTAAACGATATTCAGACTGCAGAAAAGCGATTGTGTCAGATGACAAAAAGATTTAATCCAAAAGAAATACTTAATACTGTTAAGGTTTAAATGTATAATATAATCATCAAAGTAAATCTAACCTATGTTAGTAAACTAACAAAAGACAAACAATTAAGAAAGGTGAAAGTTATCGAGGAAATGCTTCCAAATGCAGTCACGGTCCAAAATTCTTTCCAAGTAATCATTCTCAAAAAAGAAAAAAAGTTAAGAATAAAGAAAATCCTATAATCACTAAAGATTACAGGGATTTACGTAAGGAAGTTACAACTTCACTCCGTACAGGAATTAGAATGTTATATTCCAAATGTTAATGATAGACAAACAAATTCCCACGATGAAATGTTGTGTTACATAGGTGTAATTTTATGTACAGTCTAACAGATGGATGTTGACGATCTCGTTTGCGTGAGAATTACGGAAAACACGAGATCTGGCCATTAATCTCTTCAGCAGGTCTCAAGGAATTTAGTATTTTGAATGTCTGTCACTAGGAAAATGCTACCTAATGAATTTATTGTTTGTTTATTGATTGTTTTCAATTTATGAAAACTATATTAAAATGTAATAAAAGTCTCATGCATTTCCCCATATTATAATTCATTTAAATATTTCAATTTACTTCGCCATTTTGTGAGAAGACATGGATAGAGGCTATTCTCGCGTAAATTACGTGAAATCTCAAAATTACGAGATCGTCAAGATCCGTCTGTTGGACTATAGTGTAAGGCTCGAGCAAATATTATATTAAAAATTTCTATACCCATGATTAATATCCCTATAATAAATAATTCGGGCATGTTACATTTTAGTCTGTATTTATTGTATATAGGATCTTCTTCTTCTACAGCTTTTCCCACTTTACCGCGTGGAGTCGCTGATGAGCAAGGCGCACTTACTCACGAATAGGTTTTAGCAAGGGGGTTTTACAGTCGGATGCCCTTCCTGACACCAACCCAGAGCAGGATAACCCAAAGATGCGAAAGACGGAGAAGGAAACAACACAGGAAAGAAAGCAAACATCCATGTCCTCAGCCGGGATTCGAACCCCGGTCGGCCGTGGCGGCACGGACATTTATTGTATATAGGATATTCTATCAATTCTGTACGAATAAAGAGTGAATAAGGAGCTATTAATATTTTGATAACCTCTGTTTGAAAACATAAAAATGACCAAAAATTTGAAAAAAAAAAAAAATTATTAAATTATTTTCTCTATCCTTCACAAATGTCGGTTTTTAACTTTTGCATATAACCTTTATATTATAGCATTTTTTTTATTTTTATTTTTTAAGATCCAAAACTAGAATTGTGATTTTTGGACGGCTTCCTAATGTATTGTTTTAAAATAAAAAATAAAAAATTATTGTTTTCACCAAAGTTTAAGTAATAAAAATGTGATGTCTTAGGTTAAATTTGAATTCTCCTAATTTTTTTTTTTTAATTTTAATTTTCATTTTAGTTAGCTAATTATTTATTTTTTCTGTAATTAAGATCTTATGAATGTAAAAAATGAATTCTTTTAACTTTATTTTAAAGTATCCCAATATTTTAGTGGAATGTAATATTTCAAATATTACTATAGTTATTATTGTTATTGTAAAAGTTTAAATATATATTGTTTATGTAGCGTCAGTGAAATAATATCATTGTCGTATATTTTCTCACTAATCTCCGAATATTAGTTACAATATTTCAATTAAGTTAACAGAGGCCTCTAGTGGTCAGAAAAGTATTCACTCAAATTAAATTGAAGAGTTTAAGTCGCAGTAACAAAGATCATGATAAAGGAACAGATTAAATTCGTATTGTTGAAAAAAAACATCGAAATTTATATTTTATTAAAGTAATTTTATTTTGTTTATGTAAAGCCAAGTTTATTTAAATTATTGTTTAATAAGTGTAATCTAATTCTAATTTGATTTCCGTAACCTTATGAATTTAGTTGAAATAACTTTAACATTTGTTTTAGTATAATGACATTTCCTAGGGTTTTTTTTTTTATATATATAAAATTAATACTATAAAATACCATTTGCAAGCAATTCAGTGATTGTTTTGTGCAAATTAATATAAGTTTGTGCAAATTAATATAGGTAGCTTTATTCAAGCGTTGTAAGTCAATATTCAGTTTCGATTTAGTTACAGCGCTTTTTATAAGGGTCATCTGTAATTTTAACGCACAGATTTACTTATTTTTAACATTATTCAGACGTGCTTTATTTAAAAATATTAGATAATTTTGTTACAATTTTAAAAATAAAATATAAATTTCAAGTAAAAGTTGCCTAAAAAATTTAAAATTCGTAAAACAACTCAACGAAACCGAAACCTTTGGAAAAGCCTTTCTGTAAAAGGAAGGATATACTTGGTCCAATAGAGCAAATTATGAGCTGTTTGACATCAAATAGAAGCTTTTTAAAGAATAAGAAAATAATAAGCTGATAATTAGGAAACTATTTCAATTTTTGACCCACGCTGATATTCTATTCGTAGTTCAAACTTTTACCACTAGATGGCGCAATATCAAAAGCAAGAATTTTTCTATGAATAAACTGTATAGTTAGGTTAAATCACATTATAGAAATAATTAAAATATTCAGGAAAAAGTAAATAAAAGTTTTGTAAAATTTATAAAATTACCTTACTAATATCCAAAACTTTACTAAACGAACTTTTAATTTTTTTACAAACAGTAAATGTCACTTATCAAATATTGGAATAATTGAGGATCATGTATACCTAAAATAAGAAAGTTAATTTTATAACAGAATTGCACCCTTTTTAAATCGTTTAATATTCAGAAAACTCTGTCATATAATTTTCCGTAAGTATTGTTAAATTAAGAAAAAAAAATAAGAAACATGAAAATAAGTAGGATATTCGCCTACATAAAAAAAAAAAAAACCCAACAAATTCAAAATGTGAAGCAAAAAATTAGTGGTTACCTTCAGCCTACAAACACTTCCTTAATATACGTTATCTACTATTTATTTTGGTATTCCTTTATTTTTTCTTACGAAATTTTATTTCAAAAATTGCATTATAATAAGGAATATTTTTCTTAACCTATTTTTATCTTATATAAAAGCTTAATTGTCTGTGATTAATTTAGTGAAAAAAGAAATGTAAGCAGAAATTAAGAAAATAAAAACACTTTTAAATTTGAAATAGCAAAATAAACAAACACATAAATACAAAAAATAAAAGTAAAAAGCTTTGTAGAAATTCTGTGATTCGGAATTGAAGTTAGTTGCTTAATGTTCACTTTCCCAATTTATGCAATTCACAACATGCAGATCAGACAATGTGAAACAATGACTGAACTGAGAAATAATAGACATTCATCACGACAAAGCGATGAAGAAACAGATAATAATGAGCACAAGCATTAGTACAAGACGATTGTGAGCTCATCGTTTTGTTAAAAAAGAGAAAATAGAGCTTTGATGCAAGAAGCAAGAGAAGCAGAAGATCTTCAAAAATCGCGAAGGATGATGAGAGTCAAGTAAATCTCAACGATAGAATAACATCTAAGTCAGAGGATGTACAACGAACTTAATCTTGAGATATGTGTGTTCATTATCAGTACGATATCTGTGAGTAATAGCAAGATATATTAATCACATTTCTATAATGTCTTTTTCAGGAGAAATAGTCCTAACATATGTCTAGGATGGAGCATCATGGATGCCGCCATATTGATTTTTTTCAGGAACGTTCGATAGTCATTCCGTTTTTATGGATCAGTGATTTGATTTAAACATCGAACAACTGTGAGTCATTATATCATGTTAAGGATATTACAAGTAAGTGCTTATTTTCTTTATTCACTCACTTCCAAAAGTTAAGCACGGAGCGGTGAATGAGAAAAAATGGACAAGTACTGCTTTGATTGACATGAAATGCTGCAAGTAAGTAGCTCTATGTTTATTCATGAAACAAAACAAAGAATTACATACAGAGATAAACAAAATATTGAATTTTCATAAATTATAAGATGACGTCAGATTTGCGTCATTAACAAAATGATGTTTAAATTCAAAACAAACAATAAAAACCGACATTGATAGGGTATGTGAGCACCCCTCACTTGCATACAAAGTTTACAGCGTGTGATCATGCTTGTTACGGATTAAGGTCCGGCGAGTAAGCCGGCCACTCCACACGCGCAATCCCTCACTCTCCAGAAAGTCGTCAACGATGGTAGCTCTATGGGGACGCGCATTATCGTCCATTAAAACGAAAGAAGGACCAACTGCTGCAGCGTACAGATTCACATTGGGATAAGGACTTCATCTCGTACAGTCGTCACAGAACCTCGCCTGTAGATGTGCAGGTCGGTGCGATATCCCAATGAAATCCCTGCCCAGATTATGATGCTTCCACCGCGGAATGCGTGATGTTCGGTGATGTTCTGGGGCCGGTTGCGTGTGCCTTGTTCCCTCCAGACCCTTACACGCTTATCATCGGGTTGTAGGGCAAATGTGGACTCATCTGGAACATAACGTTACCCCAATCAGACTTAGTCCAATTCACATGCTGGCGGAATCCCTGTAATCGTGCCCCTCTGGATTGGATGGATAAAGGAACACAAACTCGTGGCACCCGGGCGTACAGACCATTCATATATATCCTTCGACGAACAGTAGTGGCAGATATCGTCTTACCAATGGCCGCTACAATCATAGATATCACACGTGTGGAGGTCGATCTTTGATTCCGCTTGGCTACAACAGCAATATATCGATCTTCCGCGAGGGTCGTACCCCTTGGACGACCGGCTACAGGTCTTCGGACAACTGTTTGGCTGGTTTGGAATTGTTTCCATAATCGTGAAATGACGGAATGATGAACGCCGAAGGAACGAGCAACCTCAATGCGTCCGACAGCCCGCCAGCGCTCAGAATCTTCCATTCGTCTTCTGGAAGCCATAGAAACACGTCTAGCTTGAAAACAAATCGGACGAACATTCATCAGCACTTACATGCAACTCCTGTAACCCTTCAAAATGCCGGCTTCTTATATGACTGCCTGTTTTGCATATTTCTCGACGCGAAACCGTGATTGGCTGTTATGTATATAATTTGCATACTTCTTTCTACCTTTGCAGCAAATTTCAGCTTCTTTAATTCAGATATCTTGCCGAAATTAACATTTTTCCTCTCCGTGCTTAACTTTTGGAAGTGAGTGTACATTACAAGACATGCTGATATATGAAACAAAGCAAATTGAACAAGAACTGAATTTTGATTAAGCATTTAAAGTGCTAAATTCAACATAGTGACATTGATTGTGAATTTAGAAAATCAATCCTCAGTGTTAACATTAAAGCTCAGAAGTTGGTACTAGTGGGAACCAAGAAGTTTCAATAAAGGAAAGAACAAAGATACTCTTTAATGACCTTTTGTAATAATAAGTGATTCAAGTATTGATCATTCAACTGTAGTTAAATCTAGGAACATTCAATCTGTACACTGAAGTTATTATAAACGTGAATTCATAGATTATTAAAACAAATGTAATTTTAGATAATTTATAAAGTTATAAACTTATAGTTAAACAAATACAAGGTGTCTTCATTTATTTGAATCAAAGAGGATGAATTTTTATACAAAGATATGTCATTCATTTAACTACAGGTTATTCTTATCAAATCTGTTAAAGTCTGGGATAAAAGAGAAAAAAAAACTCCCTCAAAATCTTAATATTTTTATAATACTTATTAAAAAAATAACATTTTCCCACGGATTTGACTCTCGAAGTTATAAACTCTCAATGCTTTTATACACTTGACTACTTCAGACACCTTCCATGCACCTCTCATTTTAAAAAAAAAAAAAAAAATTCAAAAACAAATATTGGGTTTTTTATTAAACAATATCATCGATACACAAAATATTTTATTAAAGTAAACCATCAGTACTTTTAATTCATAGAAATGCATTAAAATTCGTTAGATTTCAACGCACGTTGTCTGTTTTTTACCATCTTGGAACGCTGAACATATTAATGAAATTGATTAATCGATCATGTGTCTTTACATTATATATCATAACTAAGTCCTGCAGAAGGTTTCCCCTTATATCTGATTCTTTCTAATTTACGTTTAAGAATCTTTCCGAATTTAGAAACTTTAAATTTAAAACTAAGATTCTGAATAAGTTTACATCAGGAGTCA
>JAFIDM010010028.1:11602643-11700858 GCA_023159025.1 Thereuonema tuberculata | reverse complement strand
GTAAAGGGCTAAATTTTAACGTAGCATCTACGCCTAAGATCCACAACCTAATTCCAAAAATCGAAATGGCGTTATTGGCAACACCCACCGGTGAAATCCATGATAATTTAAGACCTAAAATAGGTAATATTATAAAAAAAGCATTAAGTGCACCAAATGACCATAATCTTAACCCTATGGAAATCCAGGAGTTGAAAAATATGCAAAACTTATTCATCAACACTAAAATCATCACGGCTGACAAAGGAGGAGCCATTGTTTTAATGGATGATTCGCAGTATTCCTCCATGGCAAGCAACTTCCTACTCTCAACACCGGGTATTAACAAATTCGGAAACAACAACAAAAAGGTTTTAAATTACAATAGAAAGATTATTCGTTCACTTTTAGCGAAGGGACTACTGGCTAAACAACGCTCGACCGAGCTTAAGGAGGATTCTTTACAAATTCCCAAAATTAGATTTCTCCCTAAACTACGTAAACCCGTCAACAATAATGGTGAATTTTCTGCCAGACCGATAGTTAACTGTCACAATTCTGCCGTAAAAGAAATATCCGAACTTATATGTAAGCAGATTAGTAAATTCAGCATCCAATCTAGTTTCTCCATTAAAAACAATATAGAAGCTATCAACAAAATTAAGGAATTGAAATTTCACAACAAATATGAATTCTTTTCAGTCGATGTCGAGGCTTTGTTCACATCTATCTCCATGGACTTAATAACCAAAGCGTTCGAGCATTTAAAAACCAAATCTTTTTTTAATTATGTCAACTCACAAGACCTAATGGACATATTACCTTTTATAGAAGCTCTTTTTAAAATGCAGATTTTTGAATTCGAAACTCTAATGTACGAACAAACTCAAGGTCTATTTATGGGGCTAACTGCATCAGCCATTTTGGCTGAGATCACAATGATTTTCATCGAGGGTAATGCCTTCTTAATATTTGATCAGCTTCAATTTTCAATCTCTGTATATATTAGATATGTCGACGATCTTCTTTTTTATTGTGATCCCAAATGTCAGGAGCAAATATTAGAACATTTCGCAAGTATCCATTCCAACATTAAATTTAAATTGGAAAAAGAAAACGATATAAATCATTCTATAGCCTTCTTGGATATCTCAATTCAACGAAAAACTGCGGGTTTTATCACATCCGTATATCGAAAACCCACAAATCAAAACATAACTCTCAATTTCAATTCTTTCACACCCACCTCCTTTAAGGTTAATAATATAAATATGGCAGTTCATCGAGCTTTTTCGTTATCTAATAATTACACTTCTTTTGTTAATGAGATCCAAGCTCTTTACAATATTTTTATTCAGAATGATTATCCTCCTACGTTTTTGAATAAACACATCACTAAGGCAATGTATAACCATTACAAAAACGATAAACCGGAGCAAAAAACTAAATACAGATATATCTCTATTCCGTACCATCCGACTTTACAGAAAGCCCTTAATCATGTACTGCAACCATACCAAATTATCACTACTTCCCCCACTCAAAAAACCTTAAACAGTATCTTCAAACAAACTAAGCCTCCCCCCTCCAGGACGGAAATACTTGCTACCAAAAATGTGGTTTACGCTATCCCGTGCATCCACCAAAAGTGTAGATATTTCGGAGAAACAATGCAAAGGTTGTCTGATCGCATTTATCAGCATGAATACGCTTTAAAAAACAATAACCTAAATTACAATACGGTCACACATTCCAAAAAACATCACCACATCATTAACTTTAAAGACACTAAAATCATTTGCAAGGAAAAAAATAGCTTTCTTAGAAAGTGTAAGGAGACTTTTTTCATTTTAAACGATCCAACCTGCTACAACGATACACTATCCGTTAGGAACATAGAGAAATATCAAATACGTAAAAAATAAGATTAATAATGCAATAGATTTCACCTTCCAAAGCTTTTTTTTTTTTTTTTCCTCAATCCCTCCCACCCCTTTTTAACGAATCATGGAAGAGCTAACACCTCGAACCATGTGACACATCTTCGACGCAATTCGCTCCAAGGCTTTATAACCCAGATGCGATTTAATTGTGAGTAACTTGAAGAAGAGCCTTCTATGGATCGAAACTAGTGGTTCCACGTTTTTAATTGTACATATTTTTATTTTTAAATCAGTGCGTCGGCGTGCTAAACTCATTAAGAATAACAAAGGACATTAAGAAAGTAGGGTTCAAGGTCTTTCAGGAACTTCTTGTTAATATTGTAAATTTACATGAAAGCCTTGAAGAAGACAGAATATTGCATTTTGTTTTATGAATTCGGACATTCTGATAATTTCAAACTTCACAGAAGAATAATGGATTTCCGTATAAAAAAAAAAAAAAGAAAATATTTAAATAACAAATTTTTAAACATATTATATTAATTATTTGGATAAAGAAAGATTTACTTTTTTTTTACTTTTTTTAGCGGTCCCATGTTACAGTTAACATACGGAACCGCTCTTGCTTTTGTGTTGTCTGTCTGTCACACTCTATGTCATACTCTATAGCGGCCAAACGGTTAGAGATATTAAATGAAACCTTCACCATTGTGTTCAGCATCAAAAAATAGGTGACCACGTTAAAAAAAATCCGACCTGTAGGACCACTCCTTGACCCTCCAAATTAACGTTTTCCATAGCAGTGTTAACACAGTAATAATACTGATGCTTCGTACATAACAATACTAACAATTGCCATCAGGACGTCATTGTTAATATTTAGAAACGCATTGTTTCATAAATTCTTTAACATATCCAAATGATGCACTAAGCATTCTATTAGCGGCCCCTAAGTTACAGGTTGCCTGTAAAACATAAAGGAACGGTCTTGCATTTATATGCTCTTGCTTTTAATTATTTTGTTTATACAATTGTGCATATTATGAGGCCGCTTTGCTTTCGACAGTGTCTAAAAGCATTAATTACCTTCTATTAACTAGATTTTGTGTAATTCGTTGAGGAAGTGAATGAAACTGGAATGGGATCTCCAATGGATTGTAATAGATAGAAACAAACTATCTAGGTAATATAGACGGACGATGATGGCTATGCGAGATCATAGAGAAGTATATACTTTTTTATAAGTTTATGTTGTATACCATCCAACACTGCTTCGTAGTTCATTTTAAATTTGTGTGTGTTTGATTTAATTAAAATTATTTGGTTTTGGAAAAGTAACTTAAATACTTAGGATGAAATAAATTTTGAGCAAATACAATATTTGAAAGTATAGTATTTATATTCAACAGATATTGTAATACAAAGATTCTTTTCAACCTTGTATCATTTTTACAATTTAATCCTAATTAAAAAAAACTATTTCCAAGAAGTAAATTTTAAGTTCGTCGGAGAACTTTTTGGTTAACTGTGTAATTGTTAATGATCTGCATAAATATTTATTGTAGTTCCATTAATTTTCTTGAAGACAAAGTTCAAAGTCTTAAAAATTTAAAATAACATTTGAATCACACCTATTGTTACAGCTTGAGACAAACCTGTCAGAAAGCAATGTTGTAACAATAACTTCTATTTTACAACGTAAATAAATTCTATTGTATAGTTCTACATTATAGGAAAACTAAAGAAAGTCTCCATGTAAACAAGTGATAAATACAGCGGGTAAAGATCGAATATATTCAATTATTTACGGGATGCAGCATCATTGGAAACAAATGAAAGTACGGGAGAATGAATTAGGTTTACTGGACGAGAAAGAACAGATGGGACAAATGAGTTAGGAGGAAAGGAAATACGGATATCGGAAAACACCCTCATTAGCAGAGCGGTTCCATTGGACACATCTCTACCAGAAGTTTAGTTAACAACATAGAATAGTAAATATACGTAAATATATAATAAGCAGAGGAGTAAAATAGCATAGACTAGCATTAGTCATTCTTCTGGTATGTTGACATATTCTTGGACAGTTGATATTTATAACAGAACTCAAATTTTTAAGATTTTCTTGTATCATTTTCTTAAGAAGCAAAGGAAAGTAGTTTATTCCAAGTTAAAGAAAAAGGGGTCGGGTGGGGTGGAAGGGAGACTGAATTGATAGTATTCTTTTGGGAGGTTTTTGTATTGTAGTTTATGGTGAATTTATCCTGATAGTTACTTCAAAGGTAGAAAAGGTGGATATGGAAAAGAAGTTTTATTACACTGTTGTATAATTCAAGGAATATGAGAAACATTTCAGCATCTACAGGAGCAACTTTACATTGATGTCATTTGCTAATAGCACCAATCATACAGAATTTGTATTTTTTATTTTTTTTTCAAAAAATAGAAAATAAAAATTTTTAAGAATTAAAAACTATTCCAAACTATTTAATATATTCCAAAAAAATCTATAAAGACTACATATTAAATAAATGACACATCTTGATAAACGCCTTAAACATCCATTTAAACGTGATATTTTGTGTCTTATTTGCGAAAAGACTTCTTCGGACGAAATAGGATAGGAAAATCATATTCCTCTTCCGCTAGAATTTCTATTATATTAAAATTCCATTTAAATAATAAATAATACAACAATAAATAACATCACACATTAGTCCACCGCACAGAATTTTCTCCACAAAATCTAGCATTTATTTATTTTTAATTTTTTAAACAAGTATAAAAGAAAGATTTTTGTTTTTCGCAAAATTTTCAGCTTATATAAAATAATTTTCAAATACAGATGTTATTAATAAAAAATAGAAAAAAATCATTTACAAATAGCCTCATAACCAAAGTAACTAATCAGAAATAAGTATTTAAGCCTAAAATTTTATCCCTTGTAAAATTGCGTAATAATAAAAAAAAAGTCAATTTAAATTTGTAAAATTACGATTCAAATGAGATTCTATAAGATATCAATGTTTTATTAAAATTTATAACTATGTTATCATTAATTTAAATTTAACAAATAATAGCAAGTTAAAACTTAAGAATAGGAACCCGGTGTGGTAATGATAGGATTGCGGGCTGGAAGAGATGGATTCAATTCCCGGCGCATATCGTGGATTTTTACCTATTTCTTCTCTAGACGATCCTAGGGTTTACCCACCCTCTGGTTCATTTCTAGGGTTAAAGGCGGGAGAGTATCGGGTTAACCACTGAAGTTCACCTCAATGCTCGCGAATCGTTGGTGCCTATACCTCTAATGTTACCAGACAATCTGTAAAATGAGATCCTGCAAAGAGTAAGTATTGAATAGAACTCAGAACGAATTCACAGCTTCGCTTAACAAACATTAAGAAAAATTAGCAAGCCGGATTCTCCCAACGCGCGACCGCTTTCTCACAACCACCCGGTAAAAATGGATTCTCCCAATGCACGACTACTTTCAGAACCAGCGAGCGTGACTGTGACATCGTCGCGGGGGACCCGGGATTTTTGGGATCGTTCTGGGACATCCGGTTGCACCACGTCGAAAAAACTGAAAATGGGAGCATCCTCAATACTACACCTAACATTTTAAACCTTATTTGTACTTATGTAGCTTATAGTCGGGTGAGATAGGGCCAGAAAAAAAAAAAAAATACTTTTATTTATATATATATATATATATATATATATATATATATATATATAGATGAAATTTTTAAAATATAATAAAGAAAAAAAAATGTTCTAATGTACCAACGTTACATAGAAAGCATTCTTATGCTTATTCTCAATTCAGTAACGATTTTATTATTCACTCTCATTATTCCACTTAAGCCTCAGCTTTAAGACAGTTTAAGAAAACCGCAAAATTTCACGACCCAATATGGCTACTTTAAACCCACCAAAGCGTTTGGTTTCTTGCGAATAAAGAGCGTGAAGATGATATGTTCATCTATCTATGTACTTTTTTTGCTATTTTATATGGTTATGATCTTCTTCAAGTTTCTACTTGAAACTTAGTACGCATATTTACGAACAATAAGCAGTATAAACTGTGAATTTCAAAATTTTTTATTGTAGATCCCTGATGAGAAATTTGCTCGAGAAGACGAAAAAAAAAAAAAACCTTTTCACGAAAAGAGAGTAAATGAAACAATGATTTTCTATCTTGTTTAACAATGCACATTAATTTGTTTGGTAACAGGGCACATTTATAATTGATTCGCGAAAAGAAGGTTATCATACAACCATAACTCTTAATTATGCCTCTAAAACCACGGAACAGCTGTTATTCAGAATCTGAACTGAACAAATCAATTAATAAATAAAAAGTGATCAATCTTAATATATAAAAATGAATGTTTCTTTGTTTGTTTGTCCCGTATGCGTTCCTATACCATTCATCAGATTGCGATAATACTTTGGTGAGTTGTTGTGCGCACGCCCGCGAAGGTTTCTGAATTAGTAGAACCATTTTACAATATCTGGTGTGCGAGTCGTTGGAAATACACTCATTTGTTGTGCGAGTCGTTGGAAATTCCGGAAATACACTCATTTGTTGGATGTATTTCCGGTTTCAGCGTTTGCAGTTTCCGGTGCGACTCGCATTTGCAGTGACCATCAACAAAGCACAGGGATAATACATGGACAGCTGTATGTGGCCTGCTCACGCGTTGGAAAAACCTTCTGATTTATTCGTGTATGCACCAGACGGAAAAACAAAAACTATTGTGTATCCAAAAGCACTTCAATAAACAGAATTAAAACACAAACACTTACTTTCTTAGAGTGGCCTTGCAACGCGTGCCGGGTACAGCTAGTTATTAATTAAAAAAAATAAAGATAATATCTGGTTTTACAATAATACCATGGACTCGATTCACTGAGGAAGGTCTATTAACAGATTGAAACCTAGATTGGTTTCTCAATGACATGTTTTTTACAGATTTTTTTTTTTTTTGTTTTTAAAATTTAAAAAAAAAAAATGTTTTAAGCAAGTGTGTTAGCTTTTTTAAATTCGTCCTTAATATTGACTCGCTCAATAATATATCACGTCGCATTATTTTTATATTCATTCAAGAATAGTTTGCACATGTTAGAGTTGTTTAAGATGTGTGAATTAAAGTTTTTTATAAAATCATAAAGCCAACACACAAGTTTAAAAAAAAATTTACAGTTGTACAATTGCTAAAACTTAAACTTATAACAATTATATAATTGTATATAAGTTTTGTTTTAAATTTTTAAGCTTGTGTGTTGGCTTTATGATTTTATAAAAATATATATATATATATATATATATATATATATATATATATTTTGCACACTTCATCTTTTAGGTTTCTATACAGAGCGTAGCTCATAATAGGAGAAACATTATATCCCCGCTCTGTCTGTCCGCCCGTCGTGAAAAATTCCTATCTCAGTAACAGACATATGCTATTTCCTCGTTAAAAAGATCTTTGCCAAGATTAGCTCACAGCTCTTGAGAATTCAAGTTATTATGTCTACAGTTATACGTCAAGTTATAGCTTGTGTGATTCTCAAGTTGTAGGTCTCCTCTAGAATTTGATCTTAATTTATAAGCTTAAGTAAAATCTGTTTTTAATGTGATGTTAATAGCTTTATTATAAAAATTTATTTCTTTATTTTCTATATTGATTTCAACTAGAATTATTATGTGAATTATTATAATATTATAATATTATTATTAAATGAAGCCAATTTTTCTTTTCTCTTCTTGAAATAAATCTTACAATTTTTGGTGTATTTTATTCTAACGGAATTTCCCAAATATATGCTACGGGGTTTTGAAGTTCTAATTCTGTATTAAATTTTCATTTATATATATTCTTTAGTTGTTATCATTTTTAAAGATATCTTTATGGATTAAATATTTTCTTTGTTTCAAAGCTAAAAACCAATTTTCCTTTTCTTGAAAAAATCTTACAATGATTTCTCCAATGGAATCTCCACAATCTAACGAGAACTTCTATTTTTTTTTTTTTTTTTTTTTTTGAAGTTGTAAATTTTTTGAGATTTTAACATTTGCTCTGTAATAGAAGCCGTGGGGCATTATGCGATCGCTCCTGGGATTGCTGCTCCTATCTTGTTTCTAATAAAAGATGTCGTTATAATACTAGATGTCGTTACTAATTGCCACGCCCTTCTTGTATTCTTTCCTGTAGTAAACTATAGTAAAACCGTACTTAATAGTAAACCGTACCGTACTTTAAAGTTAATTGGATTTCAACCACTTAACTAAATAACTTAATTAATTTTTTTCAGAAAGTGGAAAATGTATATTGTAAACTATCCACATATTTTAGTCTAAATATGTGGATATTTAGTTCTAAAAATAACTTTACAAATTATATTTAATGACTTTAAAAAAACAAAAAACAACTAAGAACTTAAAAAAATAGGAACGCACGAGGCAAAGTAGGCTTTGAGTTCTCTTAGGAACTTCTTGTTGTTCTTCAACAACTTTAAAACATTCAAAATATTTTTGTAAAAAAAAAAAAGTTAATTTAAAATTCTATTTGAGACACCACTACATTTAATATTCAATAATCAATAAGAAAATGAAAAAAGATAGAGGGGGAGAAGGAGATTTATATCCGAGACCTTAATATGAGAGTGATCTATTATTTACAAGATAGGTAGGAACATTGAAAACAAATTAGTAGTGGGAGGGGAAATGTATCTAGGCCAAGATGGGTAATGGGCTATTGCAGGGAAGGTTATTCATTCCTTGTGATGGAAAATAAGCAACGCGATTGACCAAAACTGTGAAAAACAACAAAGAATTGAGTTCCTCAGATTTTGTCCACATAAAATTATATGGATATAATAATTTTTATTTTATTATTCATAGGAAACCTTCCATGAAGTTTCTCTAAAATGATTTTTCTGTTGTCTTAATTTTTTGTTTGAGATTGACAAATAAGCTGTTGAAAATTCATTGTCTGGCAATGCATCGTTTTGTAACTTATTTTGAATTTTCGGGTGTTTTGATTTTATTGAAATGCACGTTAATAGAATTTTGTTTTTAGTTTTGTCGAGATTCATCAAGAAAAGAAAAAAACCTTTCTTCAAAAATTTCGAGTGGGTGAAAGGGGATGGGAGTCCAAATAGGACTCATCTTTTAATCTTGGTATGTTTTCCCGTAAATTTCGATTTTCAAAACAAAAAGTTTTTTTTTTTTTTTTTGGTTGGCTGATTAGCTCTTTTTACACACTTTCACAAATAAAAATCGACATACATCCAAACGAGAAGCCGTGCCTCAGCTAGGAAGTTTGGGAAACACTCACTTGCAATTAAAACAATTTAAAATTCTTAGTTTTTAAAAAAAAATAATAATTGATTAATGTTATCTCTAGTTAGGACTAACTGAGGAGAATGCAAGATGTATATCGGTAATAAAGTGAACTACATTGAGGTGTGCTACTCCTCCTTTAATTTTTATTTATTTTTATTTTTACTGCAAATCTTGAGCTACAAAATGACGATATATACATGAATTTTTTATTTTTACTATTTTACGACATTTTGTTGATGCCGGTGGCCGAGCGGGTAAGGGCGCTTGGCTGCGGGTTGGAGGTGGTGGATTCGATTCCCAGCCTCGGCGGAGGGCGGGGAATTTTTCCATGCTCCATTCTCCTCCAAACGGGTCTTATGGCCTACCCAGCCCTCTCTAGATTGGGTACCGGGAGTTAAAGGCGGTCGTGCGTCAGGCTGACCCCCCCCCCCGGGCCCCAACTTCGTCCCCTATGTAGGTCCACTATGCTGGGAGCCTTACATGCAGCTGCCCCAAAGGCCTGTCAATGCCTATTCGTGGGACTCTAACTAACTAAAATCTGAAGTAGAAGACACTAAATAAACAAGGAATCTTCAAATAGCCCATTTGAAGATAAATTATTGATATTTTGCTTAACAATGATCTTATGACCTTTTTTTTTATATTGTTTTGGGTATTTTAAAAATCAAAACAAAAAACAAATTTCATCATTTTCAAGAAAGCATGCTTTCAGTTCATTCAGGAACGTATGTTCTGATTTCGATAGATAACGGTGGATAGGGACACAGATATTCCATTTTATTTTATTTCTCATTAGAAAAGTAAGCTTCATCAATGAGTCAGTCAGTGTGTGTTTATGTACATATGTGTGGGCGTCCTAATAACTTTTGAACCCACTGGATAGATCTTACTGAAATTTGGCATGTACATTAGAGACTTAGGAACTCCCTAACTTTTAAACTGGATACCTTTTTCAAATGGGTCCTTACCAAGAAATTAGTACGAAACAAGGTAGGGACAGCGATTAGTAAATCAATCACAATGCTTCGCAACGTCTTCTGATACGTAATTTATGTTCAATTATTGCTTTAATTTCCTTATTTTTGTAAATGTGATTGCAAAAGGCCCAATTGTTGCGATTGTTGCGATTGTTGTGCTTAATGATAATTTAATGATATTTTAATGATACTTGTCCACAGACGGACGGACAAACCTGGATTAGAAGGCTTCTGACACAAGTATCAGAAGCCTAAAAGCGACAAAACTTCCCATAAACAAGTATTGGAATCTAAACAATATACCTACCCTGTTCTGTTAATATCTCATTGTCTTAAACAATGAATATTAAATCCTTTACGCGTGGTTTTATACGATTCAAATTAACATGATTTAAGCAACTTTAGAAAATAAAATCGAAAATGGAAAATTTATAAAAAATTATAATTATCTTATAAATGTAGATTTTACGTTTTTACTGTTTTTTACGACTAAAAAAAAAAAAAAAAAAGTTTGAATGAAAGTAGGCTTTCTGTTCTTTGAATTTCTTATTAAAATTTAAAATTAATTTTAAATAGCGTGAAATTGTACTCAATTCATTATGACATCCTTAGAAACTACGGATTTAAATTTACACTGAATTAAAGCAAGTTCTAACTTTTGCATTTGAATATCATTAAACTTTTACAGGAGCTTTAACGAAGATTCAAGTTTATGAAATCCAAACAGTTCTGTTGTGAATAAAACAGAAACAGGAGAGAAAAAGATATCGTTATGAGAACGTTACAAAGACACCAGAGCTTCTACAATTCATGACATTGATTTAAGTGTAAGCAGGAGACTTCTTAAAGGTCCACAGACATCTTTAATTACCACTACAATTCTAAACACCTACAGGCGCTGTCATCTCACTTTAATATTGCATTAACAAACACTAGCGCTGTTTAAATTGCCCAGCAAGTCGTTATCTAAAGCAGAGTTTTTCCCATAGCATTCCAAAAGGCGAAAGTAATAATATATTAGCTATAATGACCTCAGAGTGCGTGCCTTTGATAATGAGAATTCTTCACAGTGAATAGAGTCACTTCGTCGTATTAGAAACGTTTTAAGGGTTGTAGATTAGCCTACAGGAAAGAAAGAAAAAATTGCAGTTCCTACCAATAAATTACGAGTAATCTGTATTTTTCAGTAACAAATTCCTGTTATCAATGGTGGAATAAAAGAAATTAGAATGTAAAAATCTAAACTATAGAGCCAAAAATTCTTGTTAGCAAATGTAGAGATATCTTTATAGTTTTAATTATAATCAAATTCATCATGAATAAAGTAAACTGACATTACAAAATTTCTTTATTCTACATCACAAATTCTCCATTATTCACAATATTTCAGATGCCTCATCGGCTTCCTTTCTGAAGTTTACACAAAAAAAAAGGCAAAAGAAATTCACCATATCTTCTTCCTCCCAAAAAAGAAGATTCGGATGATTTGGACATTTTGTTTATTTACTTCAATTTGGACATTCAAATATGGATTCAAATTTCTTCAAAGGACATTTCACCCCGTTTACAAGATTCGGACGATTTGGACATTTTATTTGTTTATTTACTTCGATTTGGACATTCAAAGATGAATTTTATTCAGTATTTTGAACATTTTATTTATTTATTTATTTTTGGTGAAATGTAATAATGAAATGTAGCAATGATTCGTGGTATTGCACGGAGCATGTTACGTTTTGTGTTTGTTGCATTAGAATTCTAAATTCATGATTGCTGTTAATTTAATTTATTTTTAGTTTTTTGGGTGGAAGAAGATATGTGAATTTCTTTTCCCTTTTCTTTGTGTAAAACTTGAGAAAGGCTTCCGAAATATTGTGAGTAATGGAGAATTTGTGATGTAGAATAAAGAAGTCTTTATAGTTTTATTTACTAGACCTATTCACCTACCCATTGCCTAACGACTGAGATAGGGGAAGGGTCATTTAATCAATGACTCCCACTTAATCATTTCGTTTTAGCCTGTTTTCCAAGGAAGGTGAATCTTGTGTGTATTCCTAATAAGCCGCTAAATGACTCTTGAAACTTGGCCTATACGTTTATGGACAAGAGTCGATCGAACTTTTTATATTTTAATTATTTTTTTTTTCATTGTGTGTCCTTATTGATAAATTAACCTGGATCACACAAAAAGCATTAGAACATGAATATTAATGCTCTTAATATATTCTCTTAATTTTTATGGTGTCTTTCTTATTATTAAAATTAATTGGGTTTAGACGAATTGGGTAAATTTAATTGGGAATTAAAAAGATATTAAAATATGATTTTTGTTTGGACCATTCTTGATTCCACTTTTCCTCTTCTTAAGGCGAAATCTAACGATGTAACTTTTATATATGGGTTTTTCCCGATTGGGTCCTTGACAAGAAGGTGATAAAAAAACGCTCTAGAAAGTCATTAGAATCAAAACAATGGACTTACCGATGTCTTAAACAAGAGATATTAATCCGCTTTGTAATGCTCTTAATGTCTGTTATTTTGTATAAAGTCTTGAAAAGTTATTGGGATTTAAACATCTTCAGCAAATATTTGCGGATTTTTTTAATTATTTTTTTCTATTTTTTTTTTATTTTTAAATTAGAAGCAGTTTTAAATTTCCCTTTTGTAACTACTTTAGAATTTGTTTTTTTTTTAAAAAGTATAGAAAAGAAGGCGCCGGATTTTAACGAAAGTAACGTCAAGTTCTTTCATTGACTTCTTGCTTCACTTGAGCAATCCGGCTGTAGAACATTTAAAAGAGAAATTAGATGATGAATATACAATCCCAGACAGAACTACCTGTATCACTAAATGTACAATAATATTGGAAGCTTTTTTTTTCTGGTTTTTTTTTTCGGTTGTTTTGTTTATTTGTTTTTTGAAATCAGACACAATTTAGTTAAGAAAAAGTTGAATGGAATTCATAACTTATCTAATGTATAAAGAGAAATGTTTGTTTGTTTGTTTGTTTGTTTGTTTTAATTTTTGTATGTTCTTTTTTGCATTCTCTTCACTATAAGAATGATAGTTTAGTTCCCAGGAAAAAGTCGAAATGGGTTCGGAAGGATTAAAAGACTTGAGAAAAACTGACAAAAGTCAATTTCTAGTCGTAGATATTCTGGTTTTAAAATATTTTATAATTTTTATACCACAGAGAATAAAACGAAGTACAATAAAATTCGATTATTAATAAACCTCCTTCCTTCCTTTTATCGAATTTGGCCAACTAGGGACCACGTAACTAGCTCAACCTGACAACGTCAGGGCGAGGCTAGTGAAATTCAAGAAAGGGCGAGAATTATATCCCGTCCAGGATAACCCTGAGATAGTAAGTCCCAGGTGGGAAACGGACGAAACACAAAAGAAGAAAGAAACAGCCATGCCACCACCGGGATTCGAACCCGGGTACTGGCGCATCGGCCACAACGGCAGCCCGCCGGCTAAACCGCACGGCCACGCCAGCACGGCTATTAATAAACCTCATTTTATAGAATTTTACTTTAATTCCAAGTTTTTAGCTTGTCGTATTATAAAGAAAGTTCTTTTAACGAACCATTAGGTTTTGGAAAATTTTGACAGTTGATGTTTTTCTGTAGCAGCTAATTAAATACAAAGCAGAAATATTAACAAATTGATGGACTCTTTCAGTGGTGATTATTTAACAATATCATGATTGTTATAACAGAAGTATAAGACATTGTTTATTTGAAAGATAGAAGAAAAGATAATATATATATAGAAAAGTTTGGACGAATACATTTGGAACAGATCCCAAGGCTATTAATTCAGTCTTGTTTTCGACCTTATTTGTTAATTTAAGTGCATTTTTATCTGTATTGTTTCTTTTTATTTTTTTCAGTTTGTCTCCTTTGAGATTGGTCTTTTGTTTTTTCAGCATTTCCTGCATTTGACGAGTGCTGATGCTGCTATTGCCATGGTAACGAAGTACGGATATCCTGATCGCTTACGTCATCAGGACCTGTCAATTTCAAAATGCGGAGACAGCAATAAATCATGATATTTTTTTTCTTTCTTCTGCAGATAATTATACAATCAATTTATTTATATGCTTTGTATTGTATTTCTGAATTTATTTGATAGCGATGTACAATATGTATTTTTACAATATATATAACATTTTTATAATATTTAAGAAAAAAATTACTCTTAACGCGAATATATGATATAAAGAACATGAAATAAATTATAAGCGAAATAAAATTATTACAGTGATTTACATATGACAAGCAATAAATAATATTAAATTCGATTACGTCGAGTAGCATCAAGCAATTACTTCGAGTTTACTGCAAATACATAGAATTTTATCCAGATTTTGTGAGTGGCTTTAGTAAAGTCTTTGATTCTATATACAATATCATACATAATAAATTATGTGGTAATATGTAATGAAACATACACATTATGTTGAAATACTGCACATAATCTCCTAAATTACGTTTGCCACATGAATTGAAATAAATGTATTACATTGAAACATCTCATATAATACATTTTATGATAATATCTAATGAAACGAATACATTACACTGAAATACTACACATATGTAATGAACAAATGCATTATAGTAAAATACTATACTTAATAAATTACGGTAATACGTATTGAAAAAAATATATTATACTGAAATACTGCTCATAATAATATGTTCTAAGTACAGTACACATACTGAAGCTTATACAGGGTGGTGCACATAAAACCGGCCCCAATAAGCATTTCTTTTTGTATTATTATTTTGGGGCCGGTTTTATGTGCGCTACCCAGTATATTACAGGGGGATACTAGGCCTAAACATAATAATTATGGGGTTTTGTTTAATGAAGCATATTATAGCGAAATGCTGTTTGATAAATACAGTAATTTATGCAGTTACGGTTTTTTTTTTTTTATCGTAATAGTGATATGAAGTAATACAATTCATTATTCGGAGAAGAACTAGAAACACAGCTACGTACTAAGTTATCAAAGTACCATCAACAGGTTTTGTATTTATCAGTTCTCAGTTTTAGAAAGTTAAGACTATTTTAAGGGATAACAAAAAAGATGACGCAGAAATATTATTCTGACAAGGAGATGTTACGAAAGATATAAAAGAGCTCTTGACCAGACCCCGGTGTAATCGGGAGAGCATTCGACGAAAGATCAGGACATAACTTTCAAGACTCAAGACCATCGGAGATATTGAACTTGAAAAATTCCTAATAATAAAAAACATATAATGCTTGTCTAACAATTAGAAAAATTTCTATACATTTTGTCTTTATTATGGGACAGATCAGTTTTACGGAACTAATTATAGTTACATGTTTCTGATTTGTTTGTTTGTTTCTTAAATGATAGGTTTAATGATTTGTAATCGTGGATTAATGTTTTGAATAGTTTTGAAGACTGACCGATGATTTAATTATCAAAATTACTATTTCCTAAACTTTCTACAATGTTCTTCTTGCAATTCCTCATTTTATATCAGTCATCTGCTTGATTCTCTTCATATTGATTACAAGCTGTAATTATGCTTTGTTTGGTCAACGAAAAACCATGTATTTTTTGGTTTTTACGTAACAAATCAATGTTTTTCCTGTAATTTCGTAGTTCCTCTGTCCGTGTTTGCAAGTAGTCGTGACTGCTACTTCTGAGCAAGAGATCTTTTTATACTTGAGACCTTGAGAAGTTGATCTTTCTACAAAATCCATCCAAAAAGTGCAACGATTCCCACTAGACGGAGCCACGACTCATTTCCGTTGCACTTATAATAAATGTCAACTCAAACAGTTTTCAGGTGTCTGGTTTCATTAACGTTCTGAAAGCGAATGCTGTCACGACCAGATGACACCTGGTGCAAGTGATAGCGAGTTAGTGAAGAAAGTCAGTATTTAATATCACTGAAAGAAACACGAACAAATATCACGGTTTGCTGCCCGTGTTTCTCTTTAGATGCACTGATTAAAGAGGGATTATTAATTCCAGAATAATGACATCAAAATCTCGATAAATAGAATCCGTAATGAATCTGTATTTACACTGATATTCCATTTACTTTGCCAAATTGAAATGCATCGGAAAATTTAGTTCAGTTTATTTAGTTTATTTAGTTTAGAAGTTTAAACATTATTTCTCTTTATATATATATGTCAGGAAATTCTACTAAATTATGATTATTTTAATTACATTACATTTATTTCAGAAACGTTTTAAAAAAAATCTTCCAATCACAAAATTAAATATGATTCATTTTTACTTTTTTCCTCAGTATATCGAGGGTTTGTTTGTTTTTTTGTTTTATTCCTTACTACATTGTTTTGTTGGTGAATGCCATTTTTCCAAATTGTTCTTATATTTTTAACTAGAAATAAGAAGTTCCTGAAGAAACTTGAAGTCTATTTCCTTTAAATGATGGATATGTGTGTTAGTTTTCTTCGTTTTTTATTTACTTTTTTTATTTTTTTGAATATTCTAAAACTACACAGACTGGAACTTACCGTGCTTGTAATTTGTTATATCTATGAATATAAAAAAAAACCAAAACAATCCATCGTCATATTTCAATTTGTTAAAAACTAATTAATTATAACCTTATCAAATCAACAGCATTTACAAAAAAAAAATCTATTTTACTTCTATACTTTTCCTAATGGAATTGTTGTCCTCTTCACTCACAAATTTCTCAAAATGATCCACATTACGATATACAAGATACAACGTAGGTCATAATGTGGATCATGTGTATCATAATACATCTTGTGCATAAGTAAGCATTGCAAGTTTCAAGAAGATTGATTCACTATAAGTTATTCACTCACACACACATATAGACAAATTTTTTTGAATCTTATTTCCCTTAAAAAAAATGATTAAAGCAAGTGGTATATTGCTGATCGAATGTCATTAAAACTTTTTTTTTTCATTTTTATCTTTTCTGATTATTATGAAGGATAAGAAGGATAACCCATCCTCCTTATGTCCACCCAATGCGAGGATTGGTGATTGGCCACCCAGTATCAGATGACCCAAAAAATATTAAAGAACAGAGTCCTGGTAGCAAGTTAAATAACGGGCTTTCTGGAAGGATCTATAACAAATCAGTACGGTTTCTGGGTTATATCTCTCTACATTTATACAGTGTGGCCGGGAAGTTACCGTACTACTATTATGTAGTAATAAATGAAAATATTTAGTATTGAATGTTATTTCAATTGTCATACACATGTTACAAGCATGGTTAATCTCACAGCTTGAGGACGTGGGCATCATGGAACGCGTATGGCTACAGCAGAACGGGGCACCTGCTCACTTTGCTCTTACTGTCTGCTGGTTTCTTCTGAACATTTTCCAGGACGCTGGACTGGTCGTGGTACTCCAGCATCGCCACCATTGAAATGGCCACCACGAAGTCCTGACCTTACGACGCCTAACAACTCATTGTGGGAAATCATCATTGTTTGAACGTCGTTATACTGCAAAAGAAGAACTGCGCAGTTGAGGACGAATTTCGAACCATCCCACCGGACTTACTCCAAAAAATGTCCAATAGGACCTGGTGGCGTACGAGCTTTGTATACAGAATGATGGCGAACACACATACGCATTGAACACTTAAAGTGTAAATATTTTCTTAAACTATGGCTACCAATTCAGGGGTACGGAAATTTCCCGGCTACCCTTTACAATATAAGTACATACTCATAGATACAGTGTGGTGTATGAGTGTAGATGGGTATGTTTTTGTGAGTGTGTAATATTGCATTTTGGTACGTAATTTTCTTGACAAAATGTTGTAGTGACATATGATACTCTTTGAATTGTAATGACACCGCAAGTACATTTCTAATATGTATTGGTATTAAAAGTTTTCTAATTGAGAATCTACATAACAGTTACACAATAACTGAACCGACCGTAGTCAGTAACAATCATAATTTTTTTATCTCTTGTCTTTCTGTTATAAAGCAAGCAAAAAAAGCGAATATTCAATTCCCCTCGATTCTTGGTACAGTGACTTTTATCTGGTGAAAGGTCATAGAAAAGAATTTATCTATCTATATAATAAGAAAACATATCTATTTTTATATCTAATTACTATAGTCTCACAATTTAATTAATTTTGCTATTACAATTACTTTATGAGATGGAAATTTAAATGATAAAAAAAATTACATTACAAAGTACATTTTTACAACTACTTCTGTGAAAGTTTATTATGTATTCTTTTAAAGCTATTGTTATGTTTTACTAAGTTTAGTAATTTGATTAAGAATCCTTTTTTTTTTCCTCCGCCATTTTCTTGAAAGTCTTAAATCTGGGTTCTTCCAAAGAACTGAGATTATATTTTTTTGATTTATGTAGTGAACTCTGAAATAAAGAGCGCAGTTATTACACAGGCATCGGCAAAAATACGAGTAACCACTTTGTAGTGAAGCACGCGCTGAGTCTCAATTTACGACAAGAAAAAAGATGGCGGTAATTGATTTATTTTTGAAATGCACCGTTATTAAACTCTCCATCACCATTTTGTTGTAAATAAAAGCATTAAAGTGTACTAAAATTGTTTATAAATATTATTAGGCCTAAATAGGTTAAAAAAAATGGTAATGACCTAAGTATGTAACGTACAGTGGAAGAAATAGTGGAAAAATGTTAAAAGTAGATGATTTTTTTTCCACGGTTATTTCAGAATGTTATTGTTGTTATTGGCAGTTTAAGTCTATCACACTTTGTAATCTTCTTTTAACTTAGCCTCAAAAAAATCACTGTATTTATGTATATTCGTATATATATCGTTCATTTGCTGCAACAAAAATGTTCATTTTTGGGTGATTTACAAAAAAAAAATTGGGTCATTATAATTCTTTTTACTGTAGAATGACGTATTTCTAATGCTGAACTTCTAAAACTCGCTTCGAGTTGTGTCAGTTTTAGATCAACACATTTCATTAGCTTTCGAAACTTTCAGGAAACTCATTTTCTGAAAAATGATGTTTTTTGTTATGCCGTTGTTGCAGCAAATGAGTGGTATATTTTCTTCAGCCTTTTTTTATTAAGCATTTCCGGCTTTATGCTTCCCTCCTGGGATTAGTCGAATCTCGCGCACTGACCAGATGGATTGAGAGATACATTTTATACTCACTGTCAGGGTTTTATGGAACAGACACTGAGGGGGTTTTCACTTCGTGAGAAAACTATTATGGAATGGCTTCAGACCGCAGAGAAGGCTGCAGAAGACATCCATACTGGCGCCGGGATTCGAACCAAATTTCGACCCATTAGCGTCGTGCGAAGAGATCGCCTAGACCACAAGGTTATGTCGGAACGGCATTAATTAGGTAGGATATATGTTACAATTAGTTTCTTAGTTATATCCAACCACTGGATGGATTTTTTTTAAAAGATGGTTTGTTTCATTCTTGTATTCACAGACAAGAGACGATGGAAATTTTTAAAACAAAAAAACTTTCAAAAACAATTTTTTTTTTTTGCTTAAGGGTCCTTGTCGAAAAATTTGCTCCCGAAGATGGACAGTAATTCTAAAAATATTAATTTTAATATCTGCTGAATGTAATTAGTTGGGTTTTTTTCTCCAATTTTCTGAAAATTATAATTGAATCAGTATTTATTAAATTGTTTAAATACGATTAATCTTACGAAAACTCGCGTGGATATTAAGAGGATTAATAGCCATTATTTAAACCATTGACAATTTTTCGATACTAACGACTTACAAAATGGGATTTTTTTTTTGTTAATTATCAGGAGCTTATCCTGTTGACAAGAACTGGCTCTGGAAAAGTTTCAAATAAAAAAGTTGAATTACCTCTTGTCCATAAATACGCTTATCAAGTTTCAAGAGGATCCATCCAGTGGTTCAAAGGTTATTAGTGCGTCGGGTGGACAGGATCCTACATCTACTCAGACTGATTTGATGAACTTCACCTTGGATAGTGCTAAAAAACACTGAGAAAAGCAGGTTTTAGGTTTCTTGAGCTTTTTTTCTTCTATTTGTTCAGCTCTAACTTATTTATATACTTAATTTGTTACGGAAATGAAGTAACAACAATGAGTTCTACAAGTGTTTATCTTTTTCTACTTCATTATAACTTTTCATTATTTCCGTTACCTAAGTGAAGTGCAGTCATTCATTTTCACGAAACCTTGCCTTCGTGTCACTTTATTGTGTTTTTAGTGCTTTAAGCTCTTTGTCAGTAAGTTCGCTTTTATTACTTAGATTTGCTGTCTTAATTTAAGTGTACTTTACTGTAAATGATTCTTTATTGCAAACATTTGTAATTTTAATGAAGTCCTATCGCGCTCTAGTATATTCTAAGTTTTATGAGCATGCGCACAGTCCGTATTTTTAATCAGATGTGCTTCGTTTAATGTGTTGCAGCTTGAAAATATATTTATTATGTAGCCTATTTCTCATTTGGTATTATAATAAACGATATTACAAATTTCTTTGTTTTCTTTTGTTCCTGACTATTCTTTTTCCACTAAAATTTGAGACCAGAGTTTAAACTGACATCTCAAGACAGCCTCTTTCACGCTAACTTGGCGATCATCAGTTGAGACCAGTCCCAATAAACAAATAGGTCTCATGAATCTGTTATGCATATTTAAATAAAGAAAAAGCGTCTAAAAATGCATAAATACATTGAAACATTAACATATTTAGTCGTTTTTTCTTTATTTAAATTGCGCATAACATTGAGGCTGGCGGAGCCCAGCACATGAATTTTCTTTTTCTTTAGATTTTAATGTGTATTTTTGCATTTAGTTTAGATCTGTGGAGGTTCCCATTGACATTCTTTTTCCACTGTTGGCAATAATTCTCTTTTGTAATTAATTTCACGGGAAAATCTTCTAACAGCATCTTAATGTCTTTATATTCTCTCTGTTTGTCGTTCCCAGTAAACCATGATATCATTCGAAAATAATTAATTTACAGAATAAATATTTAATTATCAAACCAAACGTCTAAAATCCAAGAATTCACAGATGAAATCTGAAATTATTGGACAAAATCTTCAGATGCCGGAAACTTCTAGAAACAGAACTACTATTTTTAGATTCTTTTATATATAGTTTTAAACTAATAAAAACATTTCCGAAGCTTCTAAGATGAAGGTCCGTTGGAATAAGTGCTGGTCTACCAACTGGAAAACGCAAGTTTAATTCCCGATATAGGTCGGTGATTTTTTTTCTAGATCGTTTTCAGATCGGTCCAAACCCTCTGTAAATAGTGATCAAGGATTATCAAATAGGGTCAGGGTTAAAGGAGAAAGATTTCAACCTACTGCGATGGTTGTGTTGGCGGTTCTGATACCGCCAAGATTCCGAATGAATCTTCATAGCCTGGGTCCTTACCTCAGTATGTTTGTTACAATATTAGTAAAGACTAAAATTATAAGATTGTTTATATGTGAGATTATCATTAGTATATCAATTAAATTTAATAGTTAATAAGGTCTATTAATGTATAAACTTTACGCTTGACTGTCGGACTGGCTCCTGTATTGCTTAACCTGAGTTGGATAAAGGCGTAGTAATACTATCTCTCGTCAGCTGTAAATAATCACAAATTTTGAATTTTTGCGAATTTTTTTCTATTGCTTTTTAGAAAATAATCTTTGACGTTGATAACGTCATTTTAAACGCAAAACATTTTATTAACTTTAATAATTTATTTTCACTAATTGATATTGATTCATTGATTTAATTTAAAAATTATAAAATAAACCTTTTAAAAACTTTTTAGCAAAATCAAAAAAAAAAACAAAAGTTGATATTCTGTAGTCATTACAGAGCAGAAAAATATATTATTTTTGTATAAATTTATTTATAAATTAAAAATAATCTGCTGCAACGACTGAACTTTTTTTTTGGTATTTGGATTGATGATACAGACTCTACAGTCTGTTGTATTTCATCAATGATTTTAATTCTATTGCAAAGCAATTTACATTTTTAAAAATAGAAAAAGTAAGCTTTGCATGACTTTATTTGCATTCGCTAAGCTAATAAAAGATGAAAAAAATAAAATAAAAATAAAAAAGAAGATTTTTGGAAAATTTCACTCACTCAAATTCAGACACCCAAATCAATACATCACTTAAAAAAATGTATAACCTGTAGCTTTAAAAAAACATTTCAAAACATGTTATATAATTTAGTAAGTTTATTAGAAATAGTAAAATTAATATTACAGAAATAAATAATTCACTTGCAAAAATAACAAAAGATCACGAGAAGATTTCAACAAAAAATTACAAGCAGTTTCTGAAAGAACTAAGTCTTTCTACTTTAAAATATTTATTTATTTATTTATTTATTTATTTATATTTTAATACTTGCCAAATACAATTTTTTTTTCTAAAAATTAATTAAATCGGCAATCAATTTGCCTAAATTAAATTAAACTTAATCCACGTGCAAATGGATTAATATAAATTGTTATTAAAGTATTATCTACTATGTTTTCCTACAGGAAATGGCTTTAATTTTCAAGCTTTGAAGGATAAAATACTGAAGAAATAAGTTTCAGTCGGCAAACAAAAATAAGTTTAAAAAATGTAAACATGATTGTAATTAAAAATTAAAACCATACATACAGGATCTGGAGTTTTCGAGCTTCCTTTGAGGAGCTCATTGTCAACAAATTTACAAAAGGATAAAATATATGAATTACTGTGATTACAGCGCTTCAATCCATAAAGTCCATTAAAATTAGTAGAAGAAATCAAACCAAGTTCGTAACAAAAATGTAAATTACATGGAAATATAGTCAAATCAATTGTGAAAAGATTTAAGTATCTAAAAAACTTTAAAATGCGTCGTATAGATACAAATGAACAAATAGAGATAACAAACGAACTTGTATTAATAGTTAAAACATTTTAAAAAATCGAGGTTTTTTTAAAGTTTTTATCTTTTAACAAAAGTTTTTTCTTATGTCTATTTGTATTTTAATGACTGAATAATTGATAATATTTTATCTGTGAGGAAAAACGTTATGAGTAATAAAAATGAAATAAAAAATGGGTTCATGTAACGGAAACGTTAATAAAATTTTTCAAATGATTGGAAAACATAACAAAAATAGAAAAGTAAATTTCAGTTATGGTGTAAAGTTCTTGTTTTAGTAGTTATGTTGTAAACAAAGTAAAAGCAGCTTCATTACTCATTTACTGATAAAAATAACTCAGTTTACCCTTATCAGATAACTTGTAGTAACCTTTTATTTCACAAATTCCTTGGATTCTTACAAGTATTTCATGTGTACTTAAATCTCATAAAAGGACACTCACATTTGAAAGATACAGGATGTGTCGTCTCCTTCTTAGTGTGTTTGCTTGTGTATGTATGGTGTATATTGAAAGAATTCTAATTCTGTGAGGTAGTTAGATATTTTGGCGCTCTGTGCGACTGATCAAAATGCCTCTCCAAGTTCAACTTGGATTTTTGTTTTCAACCAAATAAAAAGCGTGTTATAGTTTCCAACCAAAATAAAATCGAAGTTTTTTTTCTCAGTTCCTACTAGAGTTGCACCAGTCATACTAATCTCCCTCTCCTAAGTTATCATACTGGTCATTACAATTATAATATTAGTATTTTTTTTTTTTTTTTACATGATGAAAAATGTGTCGTAATGTTTCAAATCTTAAATCATTTTGATATGCTGCTTAAGTGTATCTACTAATTAGTAAATCTTAATAAACAGCAAGTAAATGACTTTACATACTTCATGGTTAAAATAATTAATTAAAACAATATTATACTTTTTCGTTTGCTTATTTCGTAAGGGTTAATGTAACGGTTATTGTAGATTTGAAGCGTTTTAAAAGAAAAAAAAACGATGTCACGAAACCGAACAACCTCATTTTACATCAGTTATCAGCCCATTACAAACGAAAACTAAACTACATTTAAAACATTGCCTTATTACAGATTTACAACTATTACACCAGAGGGCATTTCATTCACTTGAATGACAGAAGAACGACGTTAGTCAACACGTTTTGAGCTTTCTGACATAAATAATTTTGGGCCCAGATTAATAAAATACAATAATATCGATTTAACAGTGGAATCGAAATACTTTTGTTCCAATTCAGTGTTCTGATGTATGTTTTAACAGAATGCTGTTGTTGCACGAAACTTTGTGCTGTGGTAACGCATTCCTTGCAAGTTAAAAAAATATATATTTTTTTAATTAAATAAATATTAAAGTTCAATAAAGCCATAGTGATGTCTGTCACTTTATTATTTATTTATTCATTTATTTATTTTTTGAGAGATTTTTATCAATTTCCTGACAAGGTTACAAGTTGAAACTTGGCATACTGCACTATTTTTCTGGAAACTTTCCCACCTCCTCCCCAAAAAGAAAACAATAATAAAATAAAATAAAAAATAGGGAAGTATGAAGAAATGGGAGGTGAGGGAATATCATTATTTTTTTTAAACATGTTTGTCAATTTTTTTCTAGAAGGAAAGCTGAAATTTGGAACACTAACATTTAGTGCTGAAATTACTGAAGTTATGTTAAAGTGTCCCACTACAGGTCTATGTGATCCTTGGGGTCGTGGGAAATAAGGCTCCCCTCGTTTCGTGTCAACGGGAGTAAGTTGAGATCTGAAGGTCAGTCCGACGCTCGCCCGCCCGCCT
This sequence comes from Thereuonema tuberculata, assembly GCA_023159025.1. Taxonomy (NCBI): domain Eukaryota; kingdom Metazoa; phylum Arthropoda; class Chilopoda; order Scutigeromorpha; family Scutigeridae; genus Thereuonema; species Thereuonema tuberculata. Next base: position 11,675,943 of record JAFIDM010010028.1, on the reverse strand, counting down.
TTAACGCCGGCAAAGAAACCAGGTATCCATCCAGCAGAGGGCTGGGTAGTTCCTAGGGCCCGTTTGGAGGAGAATAGAGAGTGGTCTCCGCCGCGGCCTGGGATCGGAACCCGCAGCCAAGCGTCCTTACTCATGCGGCTACCAGGCTCAAATTACTCAGAAAGCTTAAGAAAAAATTCGCTTACCTATTTTTTTTAATGTTTAGCTACTTCTGAATAAGGTAGAAATCTGAAAGTGCTTTTTACATTAAAAAAAATAATTAAGAAGTGATGGATGACGAAGTAAATACAATTTCTGCCATTCAAATTTTCACTTTTGAAATTTTGGTAAATAATTATTTTAAATTCTGAAGCTTTGATAATGTAACACTCTTTAAATCTCCTATATCTCTGTTTTCATTACGGTAACGAAACATTGTTTATTATTATTCAACTTACTTTCGTAGATAATTGGGTGAAGCTAATTAAAATTCTTCTTCCATTCGATGTTTTCGTGAATTATGAATATCTAATCTAATTACTGGAAAAGAAAAACAAACTTTATAAAAGTGGATTAATGATTTTTCTTCTTAAGGTTTAATTTGAAATTACTTCACATCAACTTTCTCGCCCACGCAACTTTTTCCAATAAAACGAAAATTCGCAGAATCCAATTTATTTTAGAAATTCGTAAAATCAAATGAAATAAGAAAAATAATTACAGAAAGTGAATGCAATTTCATAAGTATTTCATCTTAGTACAGTAACTTTGAATGGAATCTAACCCAAGGTAAAATTAGCTTTTGTATGCAATAAGATCCAATAATCAATTGTTATTATAACAGTACTACAGTTCAGTTCATGAAAGAAGAGCTTTCGATAACGTAATATCCTTATAGGGATTGATGTTTCCAGGATGTAACAGCGCCATCTATTGCTAAACTCCGTAACTGAATCTTATAAACATTATGAAAACATTCTGGTTTTTGTAATTTCTACAGTTACGATTACATAATAATAAGTAAAAGTGAAAGAATTACAAACGTTCCACACTATTCCCCTCGCTTGGCTACGCAAAGTTTGTCCTTTCTTGGTCACGCTTATGCGATCAGAAAACGACGCCATCTTGGACTGACTGCTCGGGTTTCAAGTTGATGACGTCAGGACTGATGACGTTTGTTCTAGACAAAATCGGTCGCTATGTAATGACCATATATGGCAAACCTTTCTTTTTTGAAAACTACTACAGGGAGTGACACTATAATACACGGTGAAAAATTAATTCTGAACGAATAATTGTTAGTGAATGGAGGCATGAATTAAATTGAAGATTTATGATATGAAATTTCATTGAGAATAAGAAGATCGAAAATATTAGGTTTATTCATTCGTAACAGATACGAGAGATGGATAGAGAACAGAGAGGGGGTAGGCCGACCTAGGATTTTAAAAAGGAAGAGGTTATAATGTGGAGAATCGTAGCCATTCAATTCGTCGAGTCCTTCTCCGGATTGGGGGTGGGGAAGGTTTACAAACTTAGCGATGAATTTTACAACCAAAAAAAAAAACTCCAGATGAAAATCCATTACAACTCCTAATAACTCGTTCTTCGACTTGCCAATGATAAATGGGCTTATACAAGATAATTTCCCGCGAAGATTTTTGGGTAGGGCCAACTTAGGAGACGATCTCGACCAATAAAACAAAGAGTCTTCGAAATTTCGGGAGGGAAAGGAACAAGATCCCCTTACCTAAAAAAAAAAAAAGAAAGAAAGAAAGAAAATAGATTTTTTCCGATATTCATATTAAATCGTACAATAGTATAGACTTCAGAAGAAGGGTTGTTGAGTGCGGAGATACGTAGTATTGCGAAGGGTGGTCAAAAATATTGATTTTTAAAGCAAGAAATGTAATTAACAACAATTTTATTAACACGCAACATTTAAAATATAAGAATTCACATCTCAACATTTGTTTTTTCTTCAAAGTACAGTTAAGCAATAGGCATGCACGGAAGTGTGTGTGCGACTGTGACGTAATTTCGTAACTCACGCAGCGCAGCCCGCCATCTTTATAGCTGCTCGCTGCATGACGTCAGCATCAGCTGCCTGCTAATAGAGAACTTAACTTTATTGGCGAACTTCACGTTTTCACAAAACACTCGAAATTGTTGTACTGATTCAGAAGGAGTCTGCTCTTGTACTGACCGGGATGGGGATGGAATCTTCCCCTAAAGTAGCGTGGGATAGAGAAATGCGGAAATATCGGTACATTGTCGCGTCGTCGTGAGTTGACCGCCAGTCAAAGTCATGTTGGAAACGCGTTGAAGTAGAGGTGGGGAAATTATGCGATAAAAATAAAAATTGAATTTTGTAATCCACAAAAACTGGGGTGGGGAAAATACGCGATGGGAGAAATTATGCGCGTAAATACGGTATAGGAGTCGGAGTCCAAAAAAAAAATTAGTCTACTAACACCGCAAGTAGTCTAAAAAACTTTTTTTTTTCACTCCGACTCCTGTAGTTTGGTAAAATTTAATAATTGCGATTCTGACTCCGATTGCAGCAAAAAAAAAAAAAGCTGTTGTCTCCATAACTCCACTCCATCGTCCTGTAACGTAGCCCACTTTATTAATAGTCATTTATGCACGAGTTGTAGAATTACTAACAAAAGAAAGTTGAAGTGACCTGAAGAAAGTAATACGTAATCTTTTTACGTAAGATTCTTTACCTGCTTTTCATTACGACGCTCACCTTTTCATCTATATCCCCTCCTACGTTTTACATCAGTGATACAATTAGTAAAAACAAAGAATTTCTTGATTTTATTGTTGCTATCTGATAGTTGTAATGAATTTAATATTAATCTTCAACGTCAGATTAAAATTACTTTATTAGTTCAATTAGACAATTACACAGTTAAAAGGTTTATTCAAAGAGCTGTGAAAAAGTTCTTTTCAAACGACCTCCCATGCTTGACCAAAACAACATCTGGGGAAGGAAGATAATAAGTACCATTAAATGAGATGATTATCGAAAAAGTGGATTTTTACATAAATATGTCTTTGAAAGAAAATCGAATTCAGGAAGTTACAGATGAAAACCGAATTTCACTCTCCGTTTATTTCCGAATTTCGACTTAGATTCGGCCACCTCATTTAAGAATTGTGTGTTCTGGCAATAGTCTGAAACTAGGATTTCCCAGCCAGTTAAAGACCGTAATCCCACAGCAAATTCCCAGATAAAGCTGCTAATTAAAGGACCCGAAGCAAGAAAGCACCGCTTTCACTTCCACTAAAATTCGGTAATTAGGTACCAAAGTTTCTACAATTTCTTTTTCTCCAGTTTAAAAAAAACATTCCGTAAGGCTCTTGCTAATTAGGCTTACATTAAACAAAAATACTTTTTTCATAATTATTCCTTTCTTTTGTTTGTTAATTAAGTATTCATTAACTAAAGAAAAATATTATTCTAATTACTAAAAGAGTTAAAAGCAAATAAAATCGACACTGCTGAAAAAAAAAAAGTGTAAATTTATTATTGTCAATGGGCAATTGATTTTTTTTTTTTAATAATTAGGTCTCTGAAATTTATGACCAAGATTTTTAGAAATGCTTTTAATTTAAAATAAGCTTAAAAATTAAATAAAAAACAAGTCTTTCGACCAAAAACAAAAATCACGACCTGTTTACGCATCCAACCAAAATAAAATCTACAGCCTTTAATATTATAGTAATAAATATAAAAAAAATTTTCTAACTCTCTTTATGATTATGAAAAAAAAAACCTCCTAAATTTGTCGAAAATATGCTTTAACTGGGCCAAAATACTGTATATTTTTTTATAAAAAAATTATATATTCAATATATACGATGTTTTTAAATTAAAAAAGGAGAGAAAGAAAATGAAAAAAATATTAATTTCGTATCTACTCATAATATTAAAAAAAAAAAAATGGACTATCAAAAAGTTTTGAAGGTTGCTGCTATATCGATTACATAAAAGTTTCCTAAGTATGTTAATGATATATATAATTCTTAAAATTCTTATAGTTTATGACTTGTCAAATATCAAGTCAGAGTTGGGATCCATGAGATCCCAATCTATTTTCCATATACACCTTGCCTTTTAGAATAGAACATATAAAAACTTTCCCATATCGTCCAATCAGTATAAAAGAAAATAAAAATAAAAAAGATTAATCCAAATCAAATTGATATTCTAAGAATGTTTCAGTTATTTCAAATATATTTCATATCATTTAAATTTGAAAATAGTCAGAAGTAATTGTAACTTAAAATTAAACCTGAAATGCAGAATTACATAAAAAGAATGATAATATTAAAATGATTAATGTTGTTGTTATGTTTTTTATGTTTTACACAGAAACTCTTATTATTGTATACACTTTAAGAGTACGAATAAAGGTTCGTTTTTATGTAGGGCTTGAGATAGGAAACGCTAAGCATCTTTATCCCAGCTTTCGTAAAACTTTGCTTTACAAGCAGACATAAATCTAACATCGTCGTAGTTCTCGAATAACGATTCCCAAACACAAAGGACTTCCCTCGACTGGCCAACAGATTAATCAAATACAGAAAACAACAAAAAAATTATTATGGTATTGAGATTAATACTATGAGGGATTTTTCCCACTCCGGGTGAGAATCACTCAATATTTCGGCCCGGTTCCTTCAGCCTTCATCAGGAGATGTTGAGCGGTTACATGAAGTCTTTGTTTTTTTTTCCTCTTTTCCTTCGTCAGGTTCTCGGAGAAATTGATTCCGAATCCTCATTCTCCGAGACATTGCTACCTTCTCCTTCAGATCCAAATTATAAATAAATAAAATAATGTATTTAAGAGTCCAATCTTCAGTCCAATTCCAGTGAGCTTAGTTACAAGTCAAAGTTTAGATACCACTGATGTATACAGAAAATGATCTAATAAAAGTTGTTTACGTTTTGTTACTTTGTTATGTTACAATGTTTCATATTAAATTCTAATTTTAAAAATGATGTTATTACTTACAAAGCAAAGGACATAAATCAGCAATTTAAATGAATTTTTCCAAAGAATTTAACTGTATCTTATAAATATACACCTAATAAGAGGAAAGTTCTTCATACGATCAAGTGGACAGATTGATACGACAATAAGTGCTTATTACTAAAGGTCTATAAAACGGAATTATCTAATGCAAACTATAAATAAATAAATAAAAAATAAATAAATAAATATATTAAAAAAAACTGTTACAAATTACCAAATAAACGATTCATTATTAAGTAGTATATATGCCCCGTAAACAATGACAGGATAACAATGTAACGGCATTTAGTTGAGATAGAGTATTTGCTCGTCATTTGTAATTTCTTCATTCCTATCGAGAAATGTCTCTAACGACTCTTAGGGCGAGCTTCTGCATCTAATGCTCGTCTGGCCTGCGCTTTTAGTAAATGGATATTAAAATTTAAATTTTAATCTAGTAGGCTAAAATTAATGACTTTGGCTTTTTTTTTTCTAAAACTCCAAATATAATTCAAGAAATTCAAAATTATCAAAAAAATTGGCTTAACCATATAGAAAGAATGTCCAACGATAAGATTCCAAATTTAATTTTGAGATATAAACCCAAAGGAAAAAGAGACCGAGGCCGTCCAAGAACAAGATGGAAGGACCAAATCATCTTCAGAGTTTAGGAACAGACAAACATGTCTAAACCTCAAATGTTCAAAGCAAGCAAGCAAGCAAGCTTTTTTTTTTTTTCTCTCTCTCGTTCTTCTCTCATTGCGTCACACACAGAGGGAGTGATAAAAGATACTTAACAACAATAATAATTTGAATGTAGTCTCCGTGGCCTAATGGAAAAACGTCGGATCAGAAGGTTGCAGTTTCGATTCCCGTCGCGAATGTTTCATTTTTGAAATTATTTCTATTTTCGCAGAAAATTATTTTTCAAATACAGAGAAAGTGCATTGCGGAAGTAATATATCTTCAAAACTTCATAAGAGATTATAAAACATTTCAATTCCTTAGTAAATAAAATAAGAAAGTCCAGTTATCATTACATATCCAGATAAAAAATTGAATGTATGAATAAAGTGATATATAGTTATAGTAAAATGTCCAATAATCAGATTATTTGGAACAATGTTATAATAAAAGAATTTGAAGTCTATAAAAATATTAGAAAATTTTAAGTTTTAAAATTAGTGTAACAAATAAAAATTTATATAAAAGCTTAAGGAAAAAAAAAGCCCCTTCCAAAAGAAAACAAATTTAAAATAAAGAAACCCAAAAGTCTTTTTTTGTGGGTCTGGCTGACGAGTCAACAAAAAGGACGAAACGGTCCGTCCAAACTCTCACAGATGAAAGCTGAGATATTTTTCATTTCTGTGCCATTTCTTTAAGCATTTTTATTCATTTCTGGCACGTTAAATCTTTTATTTATTTAGGATACTGAATTTACTTGAATCAGGAAAATTAAAACTCGAAGACTGATTGCTAGAAGTGGGAACAATTTTAATTTATTTAACTTGAAGAAGAAAAAAAGATTGGGGGTGGGGTTATCTGATAATTGCTTGGAAACAGATTGCTTGAGACTTTAAAGCCAGCGTTTTTCCTTATCTTTTTAATACATAAATAAATAAAATTAACTGTTTTGGATTTTTTTTTTTAAAGCTGTTCGGATGACGATGCGCATCTATCTGAGTAAGATGTCGGGCTTGTAGATTTATGGGACCCAAAAGTAATTAATATTTTGTTTTGGTGATTTATTAATATTTTCTGCCGTTTGTGGTTTGTTGATGCGTAATAATGAACAGGGAACCGCTCCGGTTGCCAAAGTTGCTGTCGAACGATTAGATCGGAGCCGAAATGAAAATTGATTTAATAAGCGTAAACAAATTAAGAGAGCCAGAGTGATTTGGGCGATCGACCCGGTCACGATGCCTAATTTGGGTGTCCCGGCACGGGCGTGGGTGAGGTGAAAACATTTCCCTTTCGGTGGAACCTTTCTCTAGGCAGTCCCGCGGAGAGAAGGTTCATTGCCCGGTTGGACTCTTGCACTTGAGTTGTAAGGTCGTGGAGGGGTGGGGCGCAGAATCAAGGTGAAGGAAAAGTAGCACCACGAGACGCGCTTTCCCTTATATTGCTAAATCGATTCCATCCAAGTCAGACGTATTCGTCTTAGCTCCATATCTTCTCGTTAAGACTAACACCTTAATCCCCTCCTTGCAGGTGAGACCCCCTTTTCGCTTTCACTCTCCCTTCCCCCGGCATTGGACCGGTCCATTGGCCTCCACTGTGGCTTGACCGAGCCGAGTAGGAAGTGGTTCGATCGGCAAGGACCCACCTGGCTCTGCTCTCGCTTTCATCCGGTATCGGCCGCATCCCGCGTCGAAGCGGAGTTGGGAACAACCATCCGGTAAGTATTCCGGTTCCTTTTCTTAACCCAAGCGGGCGTCCGCATTTTTCTCCCGTCCTTGACCTTTTACGGAAGCCGCTCCGATGCGGATCCGAAATCAGCTGATGCGCCGTTTTATGACGGAGAAATTGATTTTAGCGGGAAAAGCGTTTCTTCGAAGGAAACTTAAATCCCTCTCGGGAAGACAGAAAGCATCGTTTCCACAAGAGAGAAACACCCGGAGATCCATCGCTGTGACAGCAGCACAAGCTCCAGCTTCTTACAAAACACCCTCTTTATATCATTGAATATACAGACTCCAGTTTATCTATCCAATCATACTTTCTCTACACTTGTTCGCGTAACTCTCAAAATTTTACAATTTTAAAACTTATAATTTTGATTTCTATTAACAATTGTATTTGTTATTTTGTATGAGACTAAAATTAGAAGATAGAAACTCCATTCTAAATATTATATCTTTCTTTTACTTTCTAGTCATTTAAAATTTATTAAGTTGATAGTAAATGAATAATTATAAACTTAATAGCAGACTTCTAAATAGAATTAAACTTCTAAAGAATATTAAATTTTATTATAAATTTTAATACAAACCACCATGCTTCAAAAATGTTAAAAAAAAAACCAGAAAATATTAAAACAATTATGTTTTTTAAAACTTCTAAGTCCTTTTATGATTAAAAGAATACATTTTCACCGCATAAAATTATAACTAGGCAATTATTTCTATATTAATTAAAAAAAGAATTTGATAAGCATTCTGATATCTTATATTTTTACTTTTTGGATTATCATATAGATTACTTTAAACTTATTTATTTTAATAGGCTTTAATATGTTTAATATACTTTTTATAAAGTTTTTCTAAATTTTTAGATTTTTTTCTTATTTTTTTCGATTTGATTTATTATGTTTTTACCTTTTTTTCTTACGTTTTATGATTGCATTATTTTCTTAATAATTTAAAACTCTTTAATAGTAAATCCTTTATTTTCATTAACAGAGTAATTGCTTAAAATCGAAAAATTTAACATAGTTTTCTCAATTAGTTCGTTTTTAGAAATTTCATTTGCATTTCTAATTAACTGCCACGTTTTGTTGACAATTAAAATATTGTTTTCTTTCCCTGTGATTTTTACACTTCAACAACCATTGTATATAATCCATTTTTATCATTATAAAAGGTAATTTCATAAATCTAAAAAGGAAAATTTTTATTTAAAAAGCATTACATTTTTAGTTGAAAATTTCATCAAATTCACTTAATTACAATTTATCGAATGTTTCCTATTATGAAATGATATTCTAAAATTGTTATTTCTCCCTTATTGGATGTTAAGTTTGTTTATTGTTTTGCAATTGGTTTATTAAGTAACAATGTTATAATTACATATTTAGCTGAAGAAGGGATACGATTCAACTGATACGAAACTGTAATAGCATTGATTATCTAAGGATCTTTTATTACAAAGACGTAACCGATATTCAGATATTTGTAAACACTAGTTTCCAGAAGATCACCTTCCTTTGTGTATTTAGACAAAAAAAATCTGAATCAACTTCGTTTCCGTATATATTAATTTTGTATAATTATATCAACTGTAAACAATAAGATTTAAAATCATTTAAAAAAAATGATGAAAATAAAATTAACAAACAATTGAAAGATAATATTTTCAATAATTAGTTTCTTCATCAGTTACATCTTTATATACCAAAAACTTTAATATTAAGTTAATGTAACAATAATTCGTTTACTCGCTCAATTATTGTTACATTAACTTAATATTAAAGTAAGTTAATGTAACAATAATTGAGTGAGTAAACGAAGCCCCACTATTCCATTGCAAAATTTTCCTCTTTGTCTGTCTGTCGGTCTTTTTGTCTGTTTGCATAACGCCAAAATGGTTGGACGGATTTTTATAATATTTGCTGCGTTGCTTGTGTGTAATCCAACGTAAAATATGAGAACGATTATTTTGATTTTCGAAATTGACCCTCTCCAACGCTAGTTCCCACTGCACGATAATTGGTTGAGGTTATATATATTATAGAAAATAATGAAATATTTTTATATTGGAATTATTGTAATGTTAAGATCAAGTAAGAAATTCTTCATTCCAGAAAGCGAATTCTCGAAAATACTATTGTATTTTAATTCTTCTATATTTTTTTTTTCAACTTCAGAATACTTAAATCTATTTTAAATTATTTATTTAAAATAATTAATCAATATTGGATTATGTTATTGATTTTTTTTTTCTAATCTAATACTTAACTTACTAATTATTAACTTCTATCTAAAATCTTTTACTCTAAAAACTCTATAACAATGAAATTTTTTTCTTCAATAATGCTTCACCATAATAATAATAATAATAATATCTGAACGAACAATTTTTCTGTTTCATTAAATTATAATTAACGTAACTGTTATGTAACTAGTATAGTATTATATAGTAGTAGTTATTTTATTTCTAATACAAAATTTAATATAATAAAAAGAATTAATATTTATTATATTGAAACTTAATAAAAATATAAATTAACATCCTGAATTAACACTTGATAGCTTAAATCTTTCTCTCTTTTTTTTTTATTAGTCACAGATCTTCCTGCTTCATATGAATCATGTATTGAGAAAATTGATCAAATTTAATATTGCATTTTACTTTGTTAAGTTAAACTCTTGGAGCTAAAAGCTAATAAAATTTTAATGTCATGAAAGATTAAAATTTACATTATGCATGACTAAGACTTTATTGTCTGTATTTTTTTTTTTTTTGGTGAGCTGAAATTAACGAAATACAAATTGCAAGATTAACAATATTCAACAGCTTATTTCACTCTGCATGTAAAATATGATTATAAATAATTTAATAATAAATTACCGTATTATTGTCAGAAACTGTTATAAACTTTTTTTTCTTATCAAGCCTATTTTATTTTATTTATTTATTTATTTATTTATTTATTTTTCAAAATTGGAATATAATTTGAAATTTTTCATCTTCTCCTCTCCACACTAAAAAAAAAGTAAATAAATAAATAAATAAAAATAAATACAGTAACACGAGAAACAGTGGGTGTAGGGAGCAGTAGATTAAGAAGGATTGTTTGCCCATTCCTACTAAATTGTAGCAATTCAAGACACAGTGGGCAGAACTTTGGAATCCATTCTTTACAAAATATTTCAAAAACATGAATAGCTAGTAACTATTATTACTAAACCATACGTAAATATTACATAAATATTCACATTTTTAATAGTAAATTGTATGATTCCTTTATCGTAACTCTTGAATGTTTTATCAAGTGAAATGTCAAAAAAAAAATCAATTAATTAATTAAGTAATTAATTAATTTACTTTTGGCTAAAAAATGTAGTGGATATAAACAAGAACTAATTATAAGATTATAAGATTTAACTATTCAAAAGTTTATTTCATTCTGCGAAATAAAACTTGTTTCAAACAATTACATAATAAATTAACATTAAATCACATATTATATGTTAATGATCTTGCCTCACATATGATCTTGCCTCTCTGGTTCTTTTATCGGGGAAGGTGGGGTTGGGCTGAAGAGTCCGATGAAGGACGAAACGACCGTTCCCAACTTCTTCCCTATAATCGAACAAGAGAGGCAATTTCAATTTATTCAGGTGCTGCCTTTGATTTCTCGCTTTTTAAGCATTTTTCACAGCACATAAAATGATTTGATTAATCACATATTGTTGTTAATTATTTTTTGGAGTTCCGGTATTTCGATTTATATTTCATTATTAATAAAAATCACAGCACTGTCATTACATCCATGGTGGTGCGACAACTGTATTTGTGTTTGATGATTTTTATTTTATTGTATTTTTTTGTTTCAAAAGTTGTGGATCTAAGCTATAAAAAAACAATCATAGTAAATAAATCAATAATTGAGATTTCTATTACTATCTCGTCATTTTTACACTTTGAAAAAGTTATTCCTATATAAGTCATATCTCATAGTCTAATTTCCCGTAAAATTCGTGATGTCGATATATGTTATCGATATATATGTTAATAAAACTCTTGTATTTATTCCTCCTATAATATTATTTCGCAGACATTTCTATTTGCTTTTTCAAACTAAGAGACTTCGTAAAACTGAACATGAATTGGATGGTGTTGTGCATCATTTGATCAAGCGACGAAATAGATTTTTTTTTTTTTAGGTCATTGCTCCATCTAGTAGCGAAAGATGTAAACTCTTTATTAAAAATTATTCCTCCTTGCTATCTCAACATAATTCTGCGGGAAATTAATTTTGAATAAACGCCAATCGTAACGAATAAGATTTGCATCACGTGACTAACGACCTTTGAAGGATATTATTAATTTTGATAATAATCAGAACTGTCCTGTGAAAGTATCTTTATTGTTATATATACATAACACTCTTCATTCCGTAAAAAATGTGAAGTAATACATAAGCTTTTGCCTTTATGCGAATATCTCAAAATCGAATTTTGGCGCTTGGTCAAACGATGCTTATAAACCATCCAATTGTCGGCCATTATTCAAAACAATCTTGTTCATTTTTACGAAGCTTGAACGAGAGCAGAAAAGCAGAACGATAGATATGTCTGCGAAAAATCGCTGTTTGGAATTATATAGGAGGAATACAGGCGAGAGTTTTATTAATTTTTAATAATTTTCTCCTTTAAAATTTAATTTAAAAACTTATCATTAAAAAAAAAAAAAGCTTCAACAATGTGGATCATTTAACTTAATAATATTGAGTGAACCTGTGACTAATTCATTATTAAACTGAAGAAAATGAATTAAATTTTTTCGATGTGACTATTTTTAGAGTTTTGGAGTTAATTTGAGGTTTACAAGAAATTCTGTCCAAATCTTAAAAGAATTTGGCAATGGTTTGAAAATATCGCGCACTCACAAGTTGACTAACGTCTCCAAAAAAAAAGGAATTATTAAAGAGGAAACACTAATGAGTGTATTATTTCTTGGAAGACGCTGCTAGGGGTCACTGAAAATAGCATCTTTTGCGTGGGCCGAGGTCGAATAAGAACCCTTCTTTAATTGCCTTAATTAATGGGTTGTAGACATTCTGATCCATTGATGCATGCATACGCTGACAGTGAACTCTCATCCACAGACAAGGCCTTCCTCACTTTCAGATATTGTTCAGGTTATCGTGCCGTGATCTCGACTGCTGCATTTTTAATCAATACATGCTTTAACCGTAAAACCATTTTTGTGTCAGAAAGGCTTTTTGTAGATTAATATTTGAGACGGCGAAAAGCAATACTTCAGTTTTTTTAGCTGATGATTTTTTTTGTCTCGAAAATATAGGTGAATTTCCACTTTACACGGACCTTTAAGTTATCGCCAAACGAAATGAAATATTTCATGTTTTTTATCATTTTTTTTTCTTTTCTTTTTCCTTGCTGACATTCAAAAGAAATCTGAAGTGTTATTACTTTTATTTTTAGGATCGGCCACCAAAATGGGTCTCCGGTATAGCAGACTATTTCTAATAATATGGATATTTTATATTAAGGTAAATATGTTTTTTCTTTATATTAAACAACAACAAAAAAGCTTTTGTTAATTAACTTATTATTATTATTATTTTATTTGCGAAAACTGTAATTTTTGCTTATTTTTTAATTTCTTTTTGAATTTACAAAATAACAATTGATATTTCAATACAGATATACTGTATATTATTCTATACATATATATAAGAAGTTCTTGAAAACCTCCTTTGTTTTAAATTGTTCTTTTTATTTCTGTTCTAGTCGTGAAATCAAACAAACAAATAAACAACTCCCTTATTTAATTTTAAACATCATCTGCTTAATGTATATTCTCCATCTTTTTCCATTTTATGAAACATTAATGAAATTCAAATTATTACTTAACTTGAATTCGTATTGATCCTAATCAAATCAAAGTATTCGCACGAGGATTAATATCAGATTAAAATACATTGTTAGGCATCAACAGTAAGCCATTGTTTCACTTCTAATGTAATTCCAGGGAAACTTTTGTCGTCTTCACGCGCTTACTTGTCGTCAAGAAAAGATTTCAAATGTAAAAAGTTTAATACTTGCTAGTCCTTAAATGCGAATATCAATTTTCAAGAAGATCTGTCTAGTGGTTTAATTGTTATTAGAGAGAGATGCCCATACACTACCTTAGGAAAATAGAAAAATGAAATGAAACGATAAACTTAGCCCTTGACTAATTTGCCATTAAGGCAGAGGTTCTCAAATTTTTCGCTGACTCCTCTCTCTCATTTGTTTCAATCAATAATGCCTCTCTTCTAAATTTCAGGTACTCTGTGATATTAACGTATTTTCATGTTTGTCTTATGTATTTATATATGTAAAAGTATCTACTAATTTGAGAGAATGTTTAGACTAATAATAATATTCTTTTAAATAGTTAATGAAAATTATAATTGATATGATTAAAAACAAACTAAGTAACATTTGAAGATTGCTGAAGAATAATGAATAAAAAACGAAATTTATTAAAAGAAAGTATGAAATGACAAGTGCTGCTCCTTTGCTATTACAAGATGTGGTTAGAGTTTTTTAGATAAAACTTTGTTTATTTAAAATCCATTTTTTTAACTTATTTTCCTAGGAAAATGAAGCTCACCAAATATGTGCGCATGTGTCTCTAATAATTTTTGAATGTTCTTCTTGAAACTTGTCATATACATTTAAGAATAACTATCTTTTAAATTCGAAATTTTTTTGTATAGCTTCTTGTGCAGATATCAATGCGCGAAGGTGACAACAATTTCCATAGAAAAAGCATTAGGATCCAACAATGATGCTTAACAATGTATATTAATCCTTTTAGTGATTTCTTAATTTGCTCGCGCTTTGGTTTGTTTGTAATTAATTGGATAAAAGCGACTTGTATAAATAATGCTAATTTAATTATATATTTTTCCAGAAAATGAAAAATTTTCCTTTTCGTTTTCAATAGAAATATTACAATTTAAAATAAAGAATAGACCTCTCGTTTGTTTTTCACGACTAAAAATAAAGTAAACAACGAAAATTAACAAAAATTTAGGACAACATTTTAAGGAAAATAAGCATTATGTTCTTTTAAGAACGTCTTACTTTTGCACTTACATCACTTAAGTCTTTCAATTTCAACCTAAAAAAAAAAAAAGCAATAAATTCTTAATTATAACACGAATTTTCATGTCCTAGCATCTAAAACAAGAGCTGTCGTTGTACAACAAAATCAGGTACTTACATACTAAAGGGACCCATGTTTTATAATCAATTTCTGCTGCGTATTTTAAATCATTAACCCTTCGAAACATGTAATAAAAATAGGTACTTACGTATTAACTGATATCGTTTGAAAAAACAAAACAAACAAACTAAATAAACATTTTCCTTTAATTAACACTAGGTTAGGTGAATTGAGGTGAGATCTGTCCAGGATGTTTCGTTTAGAAATACGACAGATAAAAAATTGCTTTCCATTTCGAAATGACCAATAAATAACGACAACTATTTACTTAAAAAGCTACTTTTTTAAAAAAAAATACAGAAAATAAGTGAAAAGAAAACACCGTGAAATCGATTATAAAAAAAAAATCCCGATAATACATTAGTACCCAAAATCATTTAATAATGATAAAATTATAACTGCACTGAAATAATAATAGATCGGTTTTATAAAAAGAGTGCTTTCATTACAAAAAGGAAAGAATGAAGATGAACAATCTAAGGATAAAGAATTCTATGTCCGTATGCTACTACTTTGTGTCTCCATTTTGAGATATGTGCCTCGCAGATGGAAAACCAATGTCACTGGGCAATGTCACTGAGCGACTGATGTCACTGGGTAGAATTAAAAATAGTAAGGGTCATTTTCTTAACAATTACTAAAACTTAAGGAAATATGTTTTTAACTTATTCTCTTCCAGTTTAATCCTACATAATCCATTGATAACCTTCAGGTTCTTGGGATATTCCTACGCGAGGGCACGGATTAACATAAACGGTTACTAAATTGTGGGAAATTCAGTTAAAAGAATGTTTCTTCTAAATGTTCTGGAGTAAAACTGGGTTAAAATGAGATCCAAAGGACAGAGAGAGAGGAAAAAACAAACTATTCTTTAAAACTTACATCCATCACTTAATGACGTATATATAATCATTATAATTTATATCATTAAGCCTAATCGTTATATCCATTGTTGTAGCTGTCAGTTATAAAGTTAAAAATAAAGTAATAAAACTCATACTGGATATTTATAAGAAATACTCTTGTAATTCGAATCAGTACAAGCTGAGAATTTCCATTCCGAAATTGGGTTGAACTTCAGAAATATTTATAAAATCCAGACGTTTTGTTGTTGTTGCTGTTGTTTGTTTTTTTTTTGTTTTTTTTTTTTTTTATGTTTGTAATTGTAGTTTTAAGTTATTTTGTGGTTAATCATCACTGTTATAACACATAACTTAACATAAGCAATAGATCTCATGAAAAACTATGAAGACAAAATGAATAAACATAGTTTCATTTATTCGATATATGACGATAGATTTTATATAGTCGTACTTAATTCAAGAAAAATTAAAAAAAAAAGAAAAATTTATTGATGAAATGCAGTTTAGTATTTTTATTTTTTAAATAACTATTCCTACCCTTGTTTCCTATTTATATTACTTTTTTAAAATTTACTAGTTAATTTAATTTACACTAAATTTAATACTAATTTACTTTAAATTACTATTACGACGTTTCTAACATAATTGTAAATATTTACATTTATTTTATTTGTTTCTCGTTACATTATTCTAAGTTCATAAATATAATGTACATTAAATTTTTTTTTCATGTAATTTTGTCTGAAAGATCTCAATACTTTAATTTATTAGTCTTTTAAATTAAAATTTAAAAAAAAATTAAATTTGAATTATAATAAAAACATAAATTAATTATTAACATTCTCAGACAGAAAATAACTATAATAATTATTGTTTACATAAGTGACCGGTTTTTTGAATGGCAAGGCGCTTCAAGCAATTACTGTAGTTTAATTAAATCGACCTGAAAGAACTGAAAAAAAAAAATTGAATTTTTCCTTCCTGAAGTAAATAGATAATGATAACCAATTATTAATTTATAAACTATTCAATATTTGAAAATTGACACGCTTAATTTAAAGTTGATAAACTTAATAAATGATTAAACAATTTAAATCAATGTTAAAGTTTTATCTAATTTTCAACTGTTTGGTGAAGTTTGTAAGTAAATTATATAGGATTAATATTTAATTCAGTAACATTAGGTTACGTGTCATATCTTAATCACGAATTAGATAAACATTTTCTGTAATATTTTAAGTTATAAATGAAATTTCTTGTTTTTAATAAATTTGTTTATTGTGAAAAGTAGTACATCCCCAGGAAATAAAGTATTTTAAATTTAGAAAAAAAAAAATTTGTTTTCAAAATGTGAGTTCTTCAAAACGAAAAATCCTGTTTTAAGTTAATTAACGGCTTTAAGTCTGATCTGAAGCAGTATTCTTAATCTAAAGTTCATAGAAAATAAAACTTTAAATTTCTTTTTGTATTTTTTAAGTAGAATGAAGTTTAGTAAAATTAGAAAATTTGTAATAACTTCGAGACATATTCCGAGTTCGTAGAAACTACCAAACTATGCAAGCATTTTGAAGTAAATTGAATATTATAATTTAATAACTTAGATTCCTTTTTTTTCTTGAAGATCTATTTTGAATAGCTCTAAAGGAAGTCCATATTTTATCCTTACATTAAAACTTTAAGAGGAAATCGACTTAAGTAGACATCACGGTCTATGTAACAGACTTAAAGAGACACTATTAAAAAAGGAGGACAATTTTGTATTTTTACTCTTTTTCACTTAATATTATACAAAAGATATAATATTAGCACATCTATTTTTTCTCTTTTATATTTCTATAACTTTTACATTAAAATTATTTACCTTTAAAACATAAATGCATATAAAAAACCTGGTGTACATATGTTAAAATTGAATGCCTAATGATAGTTAGAAAAATATTTTGTTTTATATATTTTTATTTACGTAAAGATTTAATATGATACCTAACTATTTTTTAAAGTTTAATTTTAAAGTACTTAAATGTTAAAGATTCAGTTTAAAGCTCATACTCTTATTCCAGTAGAGGATAGATAGAGCTCTGCTACTCTGGCGATTCGAGAGGAAGTTGAGATCGAAAGGCCAGTTAGACGCTCGTTCTAGACATAGAAAAGATTTGATCAAACTTTGAAAAATGTAAACAAAATTACTGTTAACTAAACGAGTATTTTAGATAAAAGTGATCTCTAACTTATAAAAATCATTCAAAATGCGGGGTGACGTATGTGAGTAGGGGAGTCATAAGTGAAAACGTATTTTCCTGTTTTCAATTTCTCATTGTTTCAATAATAACAATAAAAAACAAATACTTCTCTAACCTATCTGCATTTCTATTTATCCCTCCCTTTGGTAAAGGAACTATTTACGAAAAGGATGGCTAAGTAAATAAGTTATATACGGATAGGTAAAGAATTTCTTGTTTTTCTTTTATTGAAACAATGTAAAAACTAGAGTTAAAAAAAATTGTTGTACATAACAACAATCATCACCGTAGTAATATTTCCATTTTCAAAACCTCTAAGGAGAGTCCTAATCCCTTTTCCTCGGAAATCACGTGACACTCAGAGCCAAAAGGAGCCAACGACGCGCCAGGTATCGGATCTGAAACGGAGTTGATCTCTCTCCAGGACCATTAGATAACCCTTTCCGGTACATCCGGTTAAGGTTCTACACCGGATATTCGCGCTTCGGATTATTGCTAAAAGCTTAGGATATGCAAATTTTTCATTCATGAATTCATTATTCATTTCATTTGCAGAAGAAGACAAAATTTAATTGAAGTATTTCTCTCTAATATGAATCAAATTACTCGTGACACAAGAATATAGCACCTCCAAAAATTTAAATAAAACAATAAATTCAAATTTTTCTGAGATTTTAGTATACTTATATTTTTATTTCATAATTTACGGTTATTCCATTCTGTAACTCTAAAAATACATAATATATATATTACATTTTATTTATATTTGCTTATAATCTGTAATCAAAAGAGGGCCGAAGACAAAAAAACGTCATAATGAATTTAAAATTTTGATTGTTATATATTTAAAGTTGTTTTTAACGGCTATTTTTTTTTCTTTTCTTTTGTTGTTTTTGCTAATTGTCTGCGTTCAATACAAAGAACAAAAAAAAAAAGCCAATACAAATTTTGCACTTCTAGATATAAGCAAAAAACATAGTTTTGATTGGGTATATAGCTCCAAACAAGCTGTATCTCGAAGATTATACATTTTATATGTTGTATAGAATAAATACTCAAACTCCGGAGAAATAGAAATTGGTCCTTTCCGTAATAAACCACGAAATGATCTTACAAATTTAAACCCGTTTGTTACTTTCCAAATCTTTTTCATCTGTGGATAAGGTTTATTCTATAGACTATAATGATTTCAAAAGTATGTATTACTAATTACACCTTTAACGTTACATCCCTGTTCTGCCAATATTTGCCCATCAATGACTCTGTTCGCGTCAATATAATCCTCAGTTTAAACTGTTTGCAAACACTGACCTAGCAGATTTCAGCTAGACACGATCAGCTTATGAAATTTTTGTTGAATAAATTTACCGAAATGTGTTGTTTAAAATTTTATTGGAAGTTTTTCATTTTGATAAACATCAATTTCAGAATAGACCAAAATGTTTCAAATCAAACACTTTAAATACTTAACTGAGATAAAACCTAATTGTTTACAATATTATGAAATATAACAAATGGAAACGAAATCTTAAAAACACCTTAAGATGAACCTTGAGTCGTATCAAAACACTACTGGTTTCATTACAGTTCGTCATATTTTCTTTTTTATTAAGGTAGATAAAAATCTGAATTTCTAAATATGAAAGTATTAAGATTTTAGATACAGTAAAACCTCGTTAAGTCGTCACCCGGATAAGTCGTCACTCCGTTTAAGTCGTCGTTTTCCTTCGGTCCCGACGAGGTCTCATACACAATAATGTAAAATAACCCTCCTTTACCCGTCACCAAATTTAATTCTACTCCGGATAACTCGTCACCCTCAAAAATGGCGAAAAGCATCTTTATTCTCAATTTTGCCTGCTATCTTTTCAGCCCCGCCCCTTCACTCTAAGAAAGCCTAGCCTTTACGGGGAATTTTCACGTGGGAAATTCACTTGGAAAATTACACACTTCTCGCTGCGACTCAAGTGTATACGTTTTCTTGACCGCTACGAGTGTGATTTCATTTCATAGCGAGTAAGCTCTGCTATAACGGCTATTTTTTATCTTGCAATTTCATGGTTCGGTTACATTTTTAACATGTCAGGAAAACAAAAAATTACCTCGTTATGTTTTTTGTTTGTTTTTTTTTAAAAAAAAAAGACTTAATTGCACTTTTTGAAAAATCAAATTTTTCGAAAACAGCTTTTGCTAAAGAACATCGTATTTCCAGGACTACATTAAACGATATTCTTTCATCGAAACAAGTAATTGAAGAAGCTGACTGCAAAGACAAAAGAAAGAGAATGAGGAAATCGAAGTTTGACGAGATCGAGGAGGTTTTAGCTAGTTCGATGGCTAAAACATGCCAGATCGCAAAATGTGCCGATATCTGCAGTGATTCTCAAAGAAAAAGCCATGGAAATTGCTAAGGAGTTGAACATTGAAGATTTTGGCGGCAGCAATGGTTGGCTGGAACGTTTCAAAGACAGACATTGCCTTTCTTTTAAAACGACTATAATGTGGTAACTATAAAAAGTGCGTTTTTTTTTTACTTTCCACTCATTTGCATGTATTGATTTCTGAAAATCTTGTTTTTCTCACCGAATCCTACATCAATTCATGAAAATACTGTATTTCAGTGTTTTTTTTTGTTTGTTTGTTTGTTTTCAAAAATTCCCACTCCGCCTAAGTCGTCACTCCGCTTAAGTCGTCAAAAATGTTTGGTCCCTCGAGTGACGACTTAACGAGGTTTTACTGTATTATAATTTATTGTTGTTATTATTTCTTCATATATATTTTTTTTTTTAATTTAATAATCTTGTTTTTATACTGTTGTATAAATATAAATCTGGACATTATCTTCCAATGAAATAAAAACCTTAATTGAAATATCCAGACTTATTATTATTATTATTATTATTATCATTATTGACTTTGATTAATTTTTAAAAATTAAAAACTGCAAATTACTGAAATTGCCCAAATAAATTGACAGACAAAAGAGGATTTTCTCTGATCTGTATTAGACATAATAAATAAAGAATTATAATTAAACATATTTAACCCTTTTATATTTAAAATTCCAGATTTTTATCTACGTTAGTAAAGAAGATGTAATGATTTGAAATGACCTTTAACTTGTGATAATTTGAAGTTATGTTGAGTTTACCTTCACTTTAAACACTAAATATGCAAAATGATCCAGTAATCCTTTTGTTTTCATACTGTGCTCAGCAGGTCACTGTCTATGGTTACAATAACGGTGAGAAGTGTTGTTTTTAAGTAGTTTTCCTGACACTTCTTATATTCTTGCCTCATTACAGTCGAGATTGTCTCTGCTAAAACTAAGATCAGAGCAGCTCGTGCAAGAACACTTGGACAGATACAAACTTCAAGTTAATTGAAGAAAAGATCGTTGTGGTCTTAGAGTCAACTATGTCGTGCTATCTTTATTTTGCTGTCTCACGAAACCAGTCAGTCCGTGTGTGTGTTTGAGTCCATGTATATTTTCCCTAAAAACTTTTGATCCACAGGATCGATATTCTTGACAATTGGTGTGCAGTTTCAAGGACTAACTTATGTATAGTATACTCTCGATATCTCGAAGTCGAAGGGACGTTAAAAAAAAAATTCGAGATAGCGAGTTTTCGAGATAACAAGGTCATAACCAAAACATAAAAATTCACGTAAAAACACAAGACACGGAATAATATTCTAAAAATTAGAGTCTTGATAGATGAGAATGAGTATAATATGTAATGATAGTTGACAGTAAGTCTCAATTCAGACTAATAATTTTAATTTTTAAAAGAAGTCAAAAATAATTACATTAAATTGAAAAGAATTAGTAAATACAATGAACTTACATTGCTAGAATTTCTTAAAAAATACCTCAATTTGCTTCGACACAACTGAACGGCGATTTTTCCGGAAAAATTCATTTTTTACTTCGAAAAATATTCGACATAACAAGGTTTCGAGTGAAAACTCTTCGACATAAGAATTAAAATTAACATTAAATGAATATGTAATATCAAGGGGAAAAATAATTTTTCGACATATCAAGGTTTTCGACATATCGAAGTTTGAGATATCGAGAGTATACAGTATTTGAGATGGGACTTGGTGGAGATATCAGCGCTAGAAGGCAACAAAAAAAAAATATTCGTCGAGAAGCATTGGAATTTTAATAACAGATTTCTATCTCATTTCTGTAAATTCTCTTCGTTTATTTCTATAAATTTCCATTGTTTTTTTACAATAAATCCTGATTCATTAAAATTAATCCGATTTAGACAATTTCATTAAATAATGCGGATATTTTTTAAAGAAAATGGAAAATTTGTATTATTTGTATTCACTAGATGTTAGAATTGGAATATTAAATGTAGACTTTTCGTTTTGTCCTTTTCACAACAAAATTAAAATTAAAAATTAAAAAAAAAAAAAAAAAATTAAGATATTTTGAGAAATAACATTTTAATGAAACTAGGCTTAGATTTTTTCCTTCCATTAGTATTTTATGACGTTTTCTTTTGTCTTCTTCTTCGTGGATTTATGTAAGTCTTTCAGAATTTTGAGATACTACATTTATTTGTTTTAGAATTTACAACAAATGTTGTCCTATTAAGAACCGTTGATTTGCAAAGAAAAATAATATAGAAAAAAGTGATTTATTAATAGTAAAATGTTTGGTTTGTTGTTCCATATCGTATGAAAAAATCCCTTCTTTTTTCATAAGTTTTCTCAATCCTTTTCTGTCAAAGCCAGTTTTGAACAATCATAGGAAAACTAAACAAATTTTCCCAGATTTGCTTTTCGCTCATGATAAAAAAACTATTCACTGACCTACTTTCACGGTATTTAATTTTTTTGTCGATGTACAGCTACATTGTAACTATGTCAAGAGCATTGTAAAATCTTCTATCTTAAGTTTAGATTCGTAATGATGGATAGATTTTATTCTATGTCGAAACTACGATTGTTGAGAATACAGCCAGTAGTCAAGTAATTTGGAAGTTCTCCTACATCCTTTAAAGCATCTCAGGATATCAGGTGTTTCGTTATATTGCCATTATTAGCTGAAAAATTTCGTTTGCCCATTCTGAATTTACTATTAACCAAATTACCCAGGTCCAGTGTTATGAGAAAAGCTTTAACACAGTAATGAGTGGAGAACTATGGGTGCGTCTATAAACGATAACAACGGTTATGGTTACTATCCTCCTTACAACCACGCCGTCTATAAAGTCAACCGGTCATTGCAGCTAACCAGCAATCGCGTCTATAAACTGTAACTAGATGCACCGTTGTAGTAACCACGGTTTCCTTGCTCAGAGCTGGGTAACCCATTCACAGCAGCCGACAGCATTCCAAGCAGACAACACAATGGACGCATTTTACATTACAGAGTTGCTTATTACTCGATGATCAAATTAAAAAAAAATATTTCAATTCAATTTTCATATACATACACGAGACGAACTAAAAAAAACAAAAATTACTGCCATTTATTTTCTTTTTTTCTTTTTTTTTGTAATTTTTTGTGTTGCATGAAAGTTTAGTGATTTTATTTTTACTTTTTTGTCATCAATGAAGCAATCACACTGCATTGAAACTAATTATTTTAAGTTGGCTAAATTGCTTAAAATTTAGTCATTTTATTTTTACTTCTTGTTGAAGATGGCTGGTGAACTTGATTCAATTTCTCCTAATAGATTCTCTTAACAACGTCAGCCATCTTGTAACCATGCCGTCTATAAACGCAAAGGTTTGGAAAACGACCACAGTATAATCAGTCATGTGATAACCAAAACCGCGGTTATCGTTTATATATGCACCTTTTCTTAAAGCAAATTCTGTTTCTAGAGTACTATAACTCAACGTTAGGAAGTGCAAATGAACCTAGAAGGGAATTAAAGAAAGCAAAAATAGTTTATCCCATCCAAAGCAATAGTTTTTTATAAATTTCTTTTAAATGAAAAGAAATTTCTTTTAAATTGACTCCGGCAATACTGGGATTCTTAACAAAAGTAATATTAGAATTTCCCATAGAAGAATACTTTAATGAAATATTTGAGAATTTATTAACTACAGAAGAAAAAAAAAACTTTTAGATAATAAGCTTCCGTAAAGTAAAAAAGTGACAAAATAACAAAAGAATTAATATCAGATAATTTCATCAATGACTGCAGTTTCAACTGTCCAAAAAACCATCATCGTTACAAAGAGATTTAACTGAATAAATGAATAGAAATAATCGTATTACAGAGGCTCAGCTTTTTTAAAAATTACTTTTTCTGAAACTTTATTCAAAAATCTATTATAATCATATAATAATATATTTATTAAGACCAAAGAATTTTCCCCAATCATTGTCTATCCATTGAAATATTTTTATATTGTTTTGCATTTTCATATTCATTCTATTGAAAGCGTGTATTCTAAAATTCACTTGAAGAATAATTTATCTTTATTAACTCTGCAACTTTTAAATTAGCCTATATTTTGTTTTTGTTTCAAAACTTCATTTTATTTGAAACTCTTTCCTGCGGACGTACAAGTAGTGTTTTCAGTTAATGAAGTAACCCATTATTTGAAAAACAAACCTTTTTCTTTTTTTTTCTTTCCCATAATTCTTTTGTTTTTCAATTCCCCTGTAGATTTAGAGCCACTATATATTTTTTTCTTCTTTTTTCCTGTCTTCTCAGTTCGATCCCTTGCACTGCAGTAAGAAGCTGGAAGAAGACGCCAATTCCTCGACCTTGGTGCCAAATAAGTTTGTCTGTAAGTCTGCATTACGTATTATCTTATACAATTCTGACTGGGAGCCAATTCCATTCACTTGGAGCCACTGCCAAGATTCTTCCTTTTCAGTATTGGAATGTAATTTAATTTGATGATCTTAATGATAAATAGATCTCTAAGAAAAAGATCTTCCAATGTAAGAACATGATTGACGTTATTAATAATGGTTTCTTTAGGTTCTTTTATTTGTAATCAGGAAATGGAGGGAATGAATAATGAATGGAGAAGTAATGGAAAAATTAAGAAAGGATGAATAGAAGGAAACAATAAATTGGAAGAGTGAAAGAAAAGGAAACTTGAAAAAGGTGAAATTCTTCTCACCTGAGATCGTGATGTTTTTTTAAAAACTGAAATATATTCATTCTATTTGTTCATTTCCTTTAGACATTTTTCAAGCTTTGTTAGTATTTTAGGGGTCCGTCCCATGCACTACACAAAATTACAGGAGCTTTTAATTTCAATAACAATAAACTTTAATAAAGCTTATGGATTAAGACGTTTAATCCTCAGTCCTAAATAAGAACAACGTAAACAGTAAACTTGAAACTTGAAAAATTTGCCGTTTGTTATTTGCCGCGTTCGCTTTTCGTTTTCATGTTCCTGTTGTTCCTCGCATTTATTAATAAATAGAGGCTGATCTGCTGTCGCCATCTGAAGGCCATCGAAGGACGTAGAAAGTTTCAAAAGCAATCATTATGAAAAAGATTAACTTTGACATGACTGGAAAAACTAAGTTTTTAGCTATTATTTGTTTTATCTAATCTCGATCTATTTAAAATTTCATTGATCTTCCTACGTATCAAGTTTCATGAAAATCATGATGAGGTTTAATAGATAATGGCTAATTAGAATTTTTTTTATTTACTAAAACATGTAAAAGTTATATTTATTTTCAAACATTAAAATATTACGGTATTTTTTTAAAATAATTTTTGCATTTTTTTACTAGTACTAATTTTTTAAATGTCTTTTTCAATATTTTATTTATTTTCGTGAATGAATTAATGTTAATATTAATAAATGATAGTGTTTTCTGTTAATATTGTAAAATTTTGGGGAATTTATTTTTAGTTAACTAAATATATATATATAACTTTTTTTAATTTGTACTGATAAGAATTTTTATGTATCTTAAATACTTGCAAATATTTTAGGAATTTCGTTAGTATTTTATTTTTTGGTATCTTACATGTTCAATTAGCAAAATTTAGATTCTATTACTTCTTTACTGCCTATCTGTACATATTCTTATACGTATATATTTTGATGTACATCTTTTCATAATATTTGCAGTATATATTTATAGGCATCTTCGTACATAATTAATGTACAGTTAAGAAGTGCTTATGTATGTATGTATTCGCTATCTTTCACAAGTAACTGCATGAAAATATATTTATCTGGCAGATATCACAAATATGCACATATACATTTAAAGCAATATGCTTTGTGTAGCAATAATTTAAGCCTGCACACCTGCTTATATGTACATTTTATGATAGTATAATTACTAGTAAATGTACAGCACAAGAAACAAAAACTATTAAATTATTACATTGGTGATATAGATATGTATATTGTGTATATAAACAGAAAGAACTACTATGATAGAAAATATATCAAATATTAATATTTGATATAAATTTTATCACAATAGTTGTACGATAACAGATACACAGTGTATATTTACCATATATAAATATGAAAACATGTGGATATAATATATATTGTAGATGTGTGTATGTGTGTATTATACATTTATTCAATTTTCAAATAAATGATTGAACAACAACAACAAGCCTTCATCTTAATGCCATCTTCCTCTGGTAGTTATTAGATCAGGTCCCGAGTTTAATATATGATCCGTCCATATGTCAATATTAGAGCAGCAGCTGTCACTTGAAATTAATTTTCTCTCTACAACTTTTTAGACGCTTAGAAAGATAATATTAGCGAACCCTACATTCTCCAATTTAAAACGTCATTTTGTTAGCGTTGCAGGCAGAGTGCACGCGAGAGGCTTTTATGATCCATGCCTCGTTCGAAGAACCATTTGATGGCGCTCTCTATGCTCGTGGTTATCCCCTCGAATGCCGATCCGTGGGCAGCAAGTCTCCACACCTGAGCCTCATCATGGATGTCTCCACTTGCGGCATCAAAGTATTGGAAAAAGAGGTGAGAAAAAAAAAAAAAGATGCTTAATAAGATTTCCCAATTACAAGGTAAAAAAAAAAAAGATGATTTAAGGCTTCTGAAAAGTGATTTATCTTGCATTTAAGAATGGAAAAAACCGATTTAACTCCTCAATTTATTTTATTTTCACAAAGTAAATTGCCTATTGTGTATAAAAGCTTTATCTTGAATTCTTTCTACCTTAAATTAAAGAATACATTATTTTTAACCTTTTTTTTAAATTTTATGATAAATTAGTTTAAATAATGGTAAATAAAATTAAATTTTCCATATTCCAAACACAACTCAGCAGATGAAGCAAAATTTGTAATTTGGATTAAAGTTAAAATTTGCAATTCAAGTCAAAGTTGAGAACAATAAATAAATCAGAATTTGAGATAAACAATAAATAAATCAAAATTTAAGACACACAATAATACGTAAGAACTTGAGACATATAATAATATATCAGAATTTGAGACATAAAATAATACATTAGAATTTGAGACATACAACAAGATAATTACAATTTGAGCCATACAACAATATATTTACAATAATACATTAGAATCGAACATACAATAATACATTGTAATTTGAGGCTTACAAAATACGTAAGAATTTGAGACACACAATACTCAGATTTTATAGAGATATCCAAGACACAAAATTCAATTCGTTTTTCTGTCCTAAAGGCAAAATGGAAATGTAATCTTCATTTCGCAACTTGTGTTGGGATTTGGCAGAAGAATAGCGAGAATTGAGACTTGAACAATTGTTAAAAAATTACATACGTATGTTTTCAGATGAAATAACAACAATTTTGGCTAGACTTCTTTTTAGGATTTTTGTCATGATAACGATAGTCCTTTTGCTACGGCGAAGAAACGAAATAATCTTCAATTTTTACTTTGGTGATTGTCACTTAAAGACTTATGGAAATTGATGTAAAACAATATACAAAAAAGCGATGATCCTTTGGTGCCTCAAAGGAGTTGCAGTGGCCCAATTTTAAGCAATTCCAAAAATATGCATACTTAAATTTAAATTTTAAATTATAATAAAATTGACAAAGAGGTTTTAATTCATACTATGCTTAATCAAAAAATCAAAAATTATTAAAATATACTTTTTTGTACTTGTAAAAATTTTTCTAAGAGATATTTGACAGAAATGACACTATCAGAATTGTTATCATAAATATTGAAAATCAACTTTTTTGAACTGCAATTTAAAGATTGCAATTATTAATAAATAAATAAATTGAAAAAAAAATAATGACCAGAATCTTGCATCTAACAGAAAAAAGGGTATTTTCAAGAAAACGACAATCAATAATTCTCAAACATTCATAGTAGATTGTTGTAAAATTTTTCATTGATTGAAATTTGTCTGAGTTATGCCTGTTTTCTTACCAACACGAAGAACTTACAAAGCTTGAATTAATCAGTCACTTCGACAGACACAACACCCACGCACACACACACAAAAAAAAACAAATTGTTCTTCTTGGGTTGTGTAGCTTTAATTTAATTAATTTGGAATGGAACTGCAAGCTCTTGAAAAAATAATGTTACTTCTTACATTATTTAGGTCTACTAATGCAGTTTTTAAAGTCAGACCTTTTTTTCCTGTAACTTCATTAAAATTTAAATATTTCTGAACTTTTGTAATTAGTTGAAGATTTTAATTGTATGTGTAGATAAAGAAATTTTTCAAACTTACAAGGTTAGAAATTATAAATATTTCAAAGTATTTTCAAATATTCACATTCTGCAAATATTCTAAAATCTTAATTTTAGAAATGTTAATGTAATTTTAGAAACGGGAAGCTATTTGTAAAATTTGATGTATGAGTTATAGAAATATGTTACCTAATAAAGAGCATTATATAATATTTATTTAATATAAACTTATAAACATAAATATATAGGTTTGTTCTCTTTCTCATAAACTTTTCATAATTAACGGACTTTCTCTGGGAACAAAATTTAAAATTGAAAAACACTCAAGCACAATGTAAAATTAATGATCAAAAAATTATTTTTCTTAAAAAACAGCACAGAATATTTGATCAGTGGTTTTAAAGATGTCAGATTCTTGCCTGATTAGTATTTTTTTTAAGAGTATAAAACAAAAAATGAAAATAAAAAGGAATCGAGAAGACATTTTATTCTAATAACTATTCATATTGATTTATATTTATTTATATATTCTTAAATTTACGTCAAATTAAAAAATACCATAATTTTAAAAATAAAGAATATCAAATTTCAACATTTTATGGAGTGATTACCAATAGATAGAAACATCTATTTACATATATACCTTATATTAGATGAAAGACGTAATTCTGTTTTAGATTTATATGATAATGATATATCTTTTATCTATTGGGTTGGCTAAAAAGTTCGTGTGGTTTTTTTTTACGTAAGTTGGCTGTAGTAGCACTTAGATGTCTTTAATGTCATTCGACACCATTTTGTTAGATTGTATTGTGACAGCTTTCTTATCAGCATGCCTTAAAATAAAAACTGACCAAAATTGGTGAATTTTGTGTCGCCAATGTAATGATGAGGATGGAAGACAATAAAGTTGACACTATGTTTCTACGATGATCAGACAAAAACTGTTACAGCTTGATTGGCAAGTCCTAATTCATCCGCTGAACGAACTTTTTGGTCTAACCCAATATATAAAAAGGATATCCAATCTCCCTCAATTTCGACCAAAAAATAATAATAGAAAATACAACATATTTTTCAATCACAAGAAAGTTTTATGCTATTAAAGTGAACGGGAGGCGTAATTTTCAAACACTGAAAAACAAAATCTGTCACTCATATCTCGAAAATTAACGTAAGAATATTGATTTAATATTTATAATATTTTCAATTACGGTCAGCTTTCACGAAGTTTTTGTAACATCGTAGAATTCCAATATGTTGTCAAGATAACCTATGTTCACCAATTTATGATAATACGTAGAGGTACAATGCATGCAAATCACTGTAAATTGATAATTTCAAGATTCGCTTGGATTTCTGCTTTAGAAATAGATTCAAGAACTTTATTCTCTGGCATTTATTAGATACAGAGTAAATCCATTCACAATGTTTTGTTGATTTCATCGATTTGATGACAACATTCATTATTGTCATTATTTACGAGAGTAATTTTATAGCTAGGCCAACCCGTGAAATATTCACGGAAGTAAAACACATACCAAATTTTCGAAAACAGAGAAAAAACAAAAAAGAAAGTAAAAAAATAAAAAAATAAATAAAATGAAATTAAAAAACAAAAAAGTTACATGGGATTTGAACTCCGGACCCTTCGATTTGCAGACTAATACCATACCGTTATGCTACAGTATTAATTGTTTTCGCATGATAGCAGTGAGCTAATAAGACTCTCTCCACATTGATGACAAGCAAACATCCGTACGTTTTTTGCCTATTAATAGTATGATATCGTATGTGTTCAGTTTTACACACAAGTCTTTTATAATTTTGATTCATTACTGTAACATCTGGTCTTTTGAAGATAAATTAAAAATTCTTCTCTTAGATTATTAAAATTTTGTACAATGTTATTACACTGAATTTGATCAATATCAAAGTTCTGCAGAGAAATCAAAAGATGATAAGATATTAAAAAAAAAAAAATTGAATTATTGATCATTGCAGATTTAAATAAATACTACAAGGAATTCTTTTTAATCTCGCGAGATATGAACTTTTTGCTTCAACCACTGCCATTTCGTGAAAAAAACCCGCCAATTTGGCACTGGGGATCTTTCATCATTGTAAAAATCTTAATAGCGAAGAAAGGAATAAAACATTTCATGGTTTCATGAAACGACCCAGGAGAACTGATTGGGACCCACAATAGTCTCTTCCCGGATTAAACGTTCTGACATTTTCTTTAGGCTTTTTTTTCTGTTTTTTTTTTTTAAACCGGTTTTATGTTTTTAATTCATCTACATCTTGTTAATAATCAAACGCCTTTCAAAATTCTAATTAGATCCGGGTCAATATTTTACAATTAACACCCAAAAAACGAATCTACAAAGTTCGTTAGCATATTAATGTATTTAATATAATAAACAATCACCAATATCTCATGTATTTGTTTTTGGTTTTTTTTTTAAATTAAAAGATAGGGATTTAAAATTCTGTAATAAAAAAAGTTTTAAAAAACGTAATTCTACAGTATTTATATTGCAAATCATTAATTGTAATCTGAAAGAAGTATTTTTCAGATGACGTCAATATATTATAACAACAAGTAAGGCCAACTAAAAATATAGGTTTTGATGCGGAAAAGATAATAACGCCTGTGGCATGACAAACCAACATAGTAGAGCTGTATAAAAGCAGTTTTCTTTATAAATTTATTATTCAACATTAACAGAGCTGTTATTGTATTGATTATTGTATCGGTACATATATATCGTCATAGGGTTACTGTTTTGACCGATCTCTTATTAACTCCAAATCCTATATTTAAGTTCATCAATGCCTTTAGTTTAGTTTTTTTATTATAACTTAATAATTGATATTTCAGTTATGGTGTGCATGTATCAATGCATATATAAGAATATATAGATTCATATAATCACTGCAATTAAATATTATGTTAATAGATATTATTTTTAAATTTAAAAATGTGCAAAAAATGAATAGATAAATATTACTGCTATAAAATAATTTATACGAAAAACCTAGGTCGTTCGCAAAATTTCTATAGTTACTTCTTTCTGTTAAATATAAAGACGTAATATTTTAGAAATCATTCATGCATTTCTTTATTTACAGGACGGGTCAATCGAATACGAAACAAGCGTTTACATTCAGTATGATCACACAGTACAAAGAGCCATAGATGAACATATCACTGTACGGTGTACACCAAATGAACCTTCTATAACTTCAACTCGTAAGTATTAACAATTACGTAAATAACCTTACAGTTTTTATTTATTTTTTATTTTTTTGAATTCCAATATTTGATGCAGTTCTTTGACATAAAGGGCCGCGGGATCCACTGCTATGAAATCGAATTTATCTGAAGTAAACTCGAAAACTATAAGAATATCGGGTTTTGTTTTTATTTTGCATTTTGAAGATACTAAAAAAAAAAAAAAAACCAATCAGATTAGAAATCGACTTTGTTCTGTGTTGGGAAGGCAAATTGCCAGATTGTTTATATAAAGTCAGGAACCGGAAGCCAGCATGACTTCCGGAGTTGTGTAAAAAAGAACCTAGATGTCGATTGACAGCTAATGTAAGTAGATCTAAAAGTCTTAAATATATATTCAAATGAAATTCTCGGTTGATTTTCTTTAAATACATAAAACCTACCCATTCTGGAGAAACGCTGTCTAACTTCAGAACCATTTGACCGATTTCGATGATTTAATGGGATCTGGTTAAATAAATAAGTAAATAAATTAGGAAAAGGATCATGTCTTAAAAATAACAATGTCAGGAAATGGATTTCTTTTTAATTTGAAAGCAAGAGGTCAGCCCAAATATATTTAGAACAAAAAATGTTCTTAGAAAAGGCTGTGACGCTTCCATTAACTTTTTAAAAGCAGTTCCTTATTTGTTGTTGCTGCTCATACATTCATCCAGTATTTACAGCCAGTAATTCAATTTATGTAAACTCTTTTTAATTTTAATAAGAATTTAATGTGCCTGTTATCAAGTGAATATGAAACCAACAAGGCACCAACGGAAAACAAAAGATTTCGCCTCTGAGCTACTGCATCAGGGGGTTTGTTTGACTGACGAGTCCATAAAGAGGACGAAACGGCCGTCTCAGACTCCCACCATTGACAGCTCAGAGGCAAAATCTTTTGTTCTCCTTTGGTGCCTTGTTTGTTTTTTATTCTTTTTAATTTTTTTTCTTTAAATAATCATTATGTAAATCAAGAAATTTTATTTCAAAAGTTTTTAAAGAATTCGATGCAGGAATCATGAATTTTTACATAAAGAAATGATGTACCAATGTTCTTCTGTAATAATTATCGTAAAAAAAAAAAAAAAAAAAAATACATATTAAAAAAAAAAAAAGCAACGTACAAAAATCACTAAAGTCATTAATGATGGATTTCTGCTAAAATTAATATCCTTGTGTGTTATATGTAAATAATTTAAACATCATAAAACGTGAAAACTATTCAAATTATAGAAATATCGATGTTCTTTTGTTAAGAAATTCAGACGCCATGGTACGAGTTTCATCGAAAACCAGATATTGAACAATTCGAAATGTTAAAATACTGAGCGAAATGTAAATTTGACTACACCACGACCACACTAATAGGATTTTTATGGTAAACTCTTTTCCTGAAGTTAGAGATAAGTTTTTTTTTTACTTAATTAAACACAAGGAAAAGGAAAACAGCAAGCGGACAGCCGTACCAAACACCCGCTGGCACGTTTTAAGCAACTCAGGGAATGTGTTGTTGCTAATATTTGCAGAAAACGTTTAAAAAAAATACACTGCAGAGGAAGCAGTCAGTAACAAAACAGTTTTCAATTTAATAATACATTACTTTAGTATTATTTATACTTTCTTATTCTCCTTTTCAATAGAGGTGTGGCAATAAGCAAATCAGTGAATCTAAGTGAGTGTACAGTATTTGTGTGTGTGTAATAACTTTTGAACCGTTCAATGGAACTTCTTGAAATTTAGTATTCATATGTAAGGACTAGAGACAATCTAGCTTTCATATTGGAAATCTTTTCCGCGTTAGTTCTTGTTGAGAAATTCGCGAGACAAAAATCCCATAGAAATGCACTGAAATCTAAACAATGGGTTTCTATGATGTCTTAATCAATGGGTTTCTATGATATCTTACACAATGGGTATTAAGACATTCTTTTAGCTAATCATTAATATGTATGCGGATTGATACGATTACAATTAAGATAATTAAATATTCAAGTTTAGTTAGGTTTTTTTTTTTAATGAAAATACAACAGATATTTGAAAATAATGTAGATTTATTCGCTTTTATTGTTTTTACGACTTAAAAAAAAAAAAAAAAGAAATTTGAAATTAATGAAAGAGTTTATAACATTGTTAGTTTCGTTCTTATTGGGGACTCATCAGTCCGATCCATCCTTCCCGATGACAAACCAAGAAAGGCGCGAAAAAGAAATGGAAGTAACTTTCGCTCCCAAAAATGACTCTCGAGCAAAATACCCACAATTCAAAATAACTGCTAAAGTGCGCATAAAAAAAAAAAACCTTCAACCTAACAATCGTTGAATACAAAACTATTTAATTATAAGGAACATTCAAACTTAAGAAGCAATGTAATTACAAGAACTAAATTTATTCAACTAGTAATTTATGTAAACTCTTTTTTTTTTTTTCTTTGAGTAATCATTATGTAAATCAAGAAATGTTATTTCAAAAGACATTATTTTATTTTTAAAGAAATCGTTGCAGCAATAATGAATTTTTATTTAACGAAATGACGTACCAAAGTTCATCTTTAATAATTGTATTTTTATATATTAAAAAAAAAAAATACCAAAAAAAATCATTCGAGTCATTAATGGTGAATTTCTGCTAAATTAATATCAAGTAGAATATCTTTTAATAATCATCATAAAAATGTCAAAACTGTTCAAATTAAAGAATGTTTGACATCTTTTGTTTATTTCTGAATAGTCTTTTGTTTTCCTTTCTTGATAATTTTACTTGCACGTTAAATTTAGTTTTTGTAATTAAAATACCGTTTTGGTTTGGTTTTTCCTTATAATTAAATACCTTTGTTTCCTAACGATTGTTAGGTCGAAAGTTTTTTTTTATGTGCACTTAAGCACTTATTTTTAATTGTTGTATATTTTGTTAGGAGTCACTTTTGGGAGCGAAGGTGACTTCCATTAATTTTTCGGGTATGTCAACGGTGATCTTTTATTGTAAGTTCTTTGATAACTTCTCGGGTTAATTATCGTAAAGTAACATACATGATCTGTTTAATCTTGATAAATTAAAAACTACTTAGCGTAGGAAGCTGAAAATTTAGTGTAATGCTTAAGAATTTAAATGCACGATATCCAATGACTCTGAAGCACTTTGAACATATAAATACAAGGCTACTTGCCAAATTTTCAGAATACCCTAAAGCAAGTTGTTTGTTTATTTCAAAAAATGTGAACCCGGTGCTATAGTGGTAACCCACTGGGCTATAGGCTCAAAGAATCGGGTTCGATTGCCGGCGGAGGTTGTGATTCCATTTTCCTATGGTTTTTCTCCTCCTAGGGTATACCCAGCCCTCTGCAAGATAGATACATGGTTTCATTCTCGGGAGTTAAAGACGAACAGGCATCTGTCTGACCAGCCGACCTCAACTTAGATCCGTTGGGTCTTGGAATACTGAGAGGCTTACCTCCCTCGATCCCAACATTAGCCTGTATTCGGATGTTTTAACTTTATTTCTAAAATAAGGAGAAATTTCACAACTTTAGTAACATTAGTAACAAACTTTTAGTAACATTTTTAGGATAGTACACTTCAAGATCTTTTCGAGACTTCTTGTTTTGAAGTCGAGTAAATTACCATTGTTCAAATTTGAAATTGGAAGGAGTTACGAAAATCGTCACCGTTTAAAAAAAAAAAAAAAAAAAGAT
Source organism: Thereuonema tuberculata (assembly GCA_023159025.1). Classification (NCBI taxonomy): domain Eukaryota; kingdom Metazoa; phylum Arthropoda; class Chilopoda; order Scutigeromorpha; family Scutigeridae; genus Thereuonema; species Thereuonema tuberculata. The sequence goes on along the minus strand of JAFIDM010010028.1, from coordinate 11,640,535 downwards.
GCTCTCCAACCCAAAAAAAAATAATTAAAATGATGAATTTCTTCCTTAGTTTTGGATGCAATCGGGAAAGAAGTTACAATGGTTAGAATAACCTTCTTTTGTTAACATTTCTCTAACTTTTCTAACTTGTTTAACTTTTCTTTAAGTTGATTTGTTAAAAGGTCTTAGAATAAATATTTAATATTGTGGTGTCTCCAAAGGAGCTCGTGCGCCGCAAATAGCTCCATTTCTAATGGCAACGAGACATTTCTGTAAGTGTAGCCTTGGTACTACGTGAAAGAAGATGGGACGCAAATTCAAAACTGTGTCATAAATTATGAATTCTAAGAACTGCAGAACATGAATAAAAGATTTGAAATTATTGTAACGGAAATGGAACAGGGAATGTTTTAATTGACACCACTTATCTCTTTATTTCCCATTAATTATGACAACTGTCATTCGTCTAAGTGGCGGTATTAATTACGTTAACGGAAAAAGATAACTGACTACAAATTACCTCGTTTGTTTTCATTGATCTGATGTCCATAATGATGATGTCCATCGTTTGTTTTTTTATAGCTTACTTTCATAACAAAGAACTCTTATGAAGTCACTCAGTCTGTACGTACGTGTGACTATGGCTGAATCTTCTTGAAATTTAACTTGTGTATCTAAGGACAAAAGATGATCTATTTTATATTAGTAATTGTTTGTTAATGGGTTCTTAACGAGCAATTAGCGCATGAAGATGACAATAATTTCTAGATAAAGGCGTTAGAACCAAAACAATATCTATCAAAGGTGTTAACTAATCCACCAATTCCGCGTACTTTGATACGATTGAAATGAATCAGATTTAAGCAACTTAACTAACTAATACGAATTAATTTTTTTTTAATCCACAGTTTGTGTTTAGCATCTAACCTAAAAATTAACATAAATTTTTATTTTTGTTTTTGGTAGTTTAACAACTTTTTCAAAACAAAAAAAAAAAAAAAAAGAATTTTAACGTTCTCCTTGAAACTTTACATATACATTTACAGTGGCGCACCACGGGGTGGGGCTGAAGCCTTTATTTATTTGTTTTGCGTCCTTTTGTTTTGCTTAAATTAACCAGATTGGGTTCAGCCTTGGTTCCTTTTATCTTCAAATTCCTTTGCGCATGTCGGTTGCGCAGGACAGGATATGAAATTATGCCTGTTTTTGTTTTCTTTTTTATATGTGTTTTCTTTTGGAGGGAGGCCACAGCCGGGTGCGGGTGTGGTATCTGTTATCACTTTTGCACTGTCTGAGCATTTCATTTGGTGAATGCGTCTGACTGACGAGTCTTAAAAAGGACGAAACGACCGTCCCAGACTCTCGCCGATGAAAACTCAGATATTTGTATTTTCTGAGTCATTTCTTTATGCTTTTAACAATATTAATTGGTTGAGGTGATGAGATATCACTATTTTTTTTATATAGACTATGTATTCATACATAGATAGGGCAATAGATTATTATTGATTTAGTCTAACTTTAGTTGTAAAGTTTTTCTTTAATGAATCACAGAGAAAGATTAAGAACAAAAATGCTTTAAAATAAAATTTAAAATGAAATCAAATGAAGTATCATTGTCCGTCCGTTTATCTATCAATCAAGATAACTCAAAACTTGCAAATCTTAAGAAGCTAAAATTTTAAATATCGGTTTGAATAACGAAAATCCCTATTGATTTTTTGTATATACACGACCAAAGGAACTTAAAATTCAGCAGAATTATTCGAAAGTTGCTACGCCAATTACATTTTCCTGGTTCAAGAAATTTTTCAGTTAATTTAGGAAAATAATTAGAATTTCAGTTTGAATACTTGAATGCTTTATTAATTTTAGAATTCCGATTGAATGATAACAGATGTAGGCGGAGCAGCTTTAGATTGAAATTCTCAGAAAGCGAGATTTGAAAAATTGTTTACGAACTGGTTTTGTTTCGTAATTCCATCGATTTTCCGTCTCCTTACAATGAAGGTAGATTTTCATCAATTTGGAATTCACAAGCATTTTCCAAAACAACTAATTATCTTTCCAAAGAAGAAAGGCCCAAGTTGATATATGAAGAGGAACACAATGTGTGACAGGTTGGCAGAAAACTAAGCTGAAAGGCTACTAGAGGTTCTCAAAGAATAATCCTTTGAAATTTAATTATTAGTTTTTAGCGATGTTTAAGAATTGCGCATTCATTCTTATATTAATCGACTTATTACGCTTATTTTGATTTGATCGAAACTAATTGGATTGAGGCAACTTAAGTATTTCCTAATTTACTTCGTTTCGGTTTTCATAATTAATTGAGCATGCGCAGTCTTTCTATTCTATTTCTCTGTTTATCCGTATGTTTGTTAGTATGCGCATCATATTAAAACGGACGGAAGGATTTTCATAAAATTTAATACGGCTTACTTGTTATCCAACTAAAAAAACAGTCACATTTATTTTGGCTTCCATTTCCTGCCATCCCTCAAAAAAGTAATCTTCGAAATCTTTCGCTGAAAAATTAGAAGCGCCAGCTCTGCATGTTCAGTCCCCACTACACGAAGATAGTTGAACTTACATCTAATGTTGGCCGCACGGTTTATGTTGTCGCTATGACATCGGTCTCTCACCTCTTGAGTTCCGGGTTCGGTTCTCATGTGGATTTCGTGATGGTGGACGATCCGCGCTGGCAGGTTTTCTCGGTGTTCTCCCGTTTCCCCTGCACTTCTCCCACCATACTTTCTCAGTCTTACTCTCCATCTGTCCTTATTTTCGTGAGATAGTACAATAGACCTCCGGTCGCAGTGCTTGGCTTCTCTGCCACCACATTCCCTACGTAACATAACATAATATACACCTAATGTTGTCTATATTTCTATATTACTTTATGCCTTTTTTTTTTTTTTAAGGCTTGATTGTAGAGTCTGACAAATAACAAATTCATAAGCTTATTATACATTACATTATTGAAATCCAATACAAATAATGCATATTTTTTTCAACCATATCTTGTACTTATTATCTCAAATACTAAAAGCACAAAACATTAAAAATTAAAACAATTTACTAAAAAATATTCACTACGTTTCGAGCCTTCCTTCTTTGCTAAGGCTCTTTATCAAGTGTCCCCTTGTTAAAAAATTTAAAAAAATTAAAAAACGATCCTCCGTGCACGATCCTCCGATCCTCCATTCTTCACAACGAATCCGTACACGGAGGATCGTTTTTTAAATTTTTAAAATTTTTTAACAAAGGGACACTTGATAAAGAGCCTTATCAAAGAAGGAAGGCTCGAAACGTAGTGAATACTTTTTAGGTAATTGTTTTAATTTTTAATTTTTAATGTTTTGTGGTTTTAGTAGTTGAGATAAGTAATTTTATAAGCACGTAAAATTCTATTAAAACATATCTTGTACTTCTCATCAATGGGAATCCGGGACAGCTGTTTCGTACTACTTTCACAATTTTAAAACGAAAGAAAAATAAATATATAAACTTCTGACTATTTTAAGGAAGATAAGCTTTAAGTCTTTTCTGGAATTTATTTTTTGTTTCAATGTATGCTTAAGAAAAAAACATAAAAAAAAATAAACTAAATTAAGAAACTGAAATTATTCAAATCCGAAGAAAATTTCTCCAAGGCTTTGCATCAAGTTATTTATTTAAGTGCAATTCGTACAGAAACAATGCATTCGTTTGTTTTCTTTTCTGGCGAATTGTTTGAATTAATAACTCAATTTAGATTAAAGCCCGTAACTTTTAAAAGCCCCCATCAAGGGAAAATATAAATTTGATCTCTTTCGTAAAAAAAATCAATAAATAAAAGCACGGCAAGGATTAGCTACGGGATTTGCCTCTGTGCTACTGAAATCCCCCGTGGTGAAGACTTAGTACTCGTTCTCTCTTTATGGAATGATTTCCAAAAAGGAATCAAACTGATGCAAAGAGAATTCAACATTCCAACTAATATTTAGCTGAATTGTAAATTAAATGATGGAATTAAGTGCATTTTGTATAGTTAATAGACACTTCTGTTTATTTCCGTTTTCTTTCTGATTTGTAAGTCTAAAATGATTTTATTTCAGAGATCTTCTATATTTATTAAAGCTATGTATTTTTAAAAAGAACAAAGAGGCTTCTCATCAATAGCTATAAAGAGATAAATATTCGTAATATTGGTAAAATGATATGATCATCTGGCGCCTGTGATCATATCAAATTTCATCAATTTCGCAGTAATCGTTTTGTTTTATAATATATCTGGGTTGTTAGCGAAATAGTTAAGTCTGTTATTTTTTTTTTGTATATTTTGTTCTGTTGATCAGAAAAATATCTAAGCTTTTTTATTTGTCCTACGACAGATGTAAGGAGGCCATTTTTCTTGTTAATATTTAATAGTCGCTTCGCTCCGAAAGCCTTGCATATGTAACGTAAAAAAATGCTTTATTATTTAGCAAATTAATATCAGGATTGGAGAATATTCGACTTCCCAGCCCTTTACGCCTTCTACATACCCCTATAACTTCAAACCTTCCCTAGCTGGTAAAATATCACTTTATCATTACAACGTATTAATTAACTGTGGTCGTATATTTATCACCACATACATCGCCTAATAGAATTATCGGGTAACTCCCGAGTTAATCGTGGTCCGCGCCTGAAAGAATCTCCTAAACGCACTCATTGTCAGCCAAGCCATAGCGCGATCTATCGACAGGTTTGGGAATGCTTAAAATGCACTGATTGTGCAACAAACCATAGCGCGATTTAACACTGCGCCAGCGCCATCTATCAACAGTGTTAGAAAGTTTTTCATTCAGATCTGTGGTGCCATAGACATACAATCGTATCCCACGAGTACTACTTGCTCGATTGGGATGAAAAGTAGCTATATGATAAGTAGCCTACTCCGTGTCCTTGACTACCTGCCTACAAAATTTCATTCAGATCCGTTGAGGCGTGATTGAATCACAAACAAATTTACAGATTTTCGCTTTTATAGTATTAGTTGGATTTGTTCTGACTATCATTTCTTGATTTATAAGGAAGATTTAATTTAAAATAAAAATGTTTATGCATGTTATTGTTGTTGCTTTTTTTCGGCTGAATGAAATTGCATAAGGAAAAATTTACAAATTATATAAAGAACAAACGACGTTACTTATAATATCATAAAACTTAAAACTTCATTTCTAAATTGTTAAATTTATGATCAAAAATGAAAGTAACAATAGGAAAAAAACTTATAATTATAAAAAAAAGAATCATTATTTTTTTTTAGGAAAATTATTTGCTATCAGGTGATTGTCGGAAATTTGGACAATTCCGGAAATTCTTCTAATGGCTGATCACCTGACGCCTAACAAATAATTTTCCTTTTCATTTTTAAATTCTTCATATAAGTGTAGACTGTTGCTGTAACATTTAACAAGCGCAGAGACGAAACGTCTGTAAATATATGATTTTTTAAAAAAAATTTTAGTGGTATGTCTAGTTTTATATTTATTGGAATATTCTGTATATGTTTATTCTGTATATATATATATATATATATATATATCTGATGGCCAAACTCAAATGACACCAATTCGAGTTTAGCAATGCAAAGATTTCAATCAATCATTTGCAATTTAGAGAATTTAGAATGTAAAGAATATAAGAATAAAATTAACTTATATTACTAAACAAATACCCGGACAGCTATCTGAAATTTATGCCGCTGATGAAGTGAATATAGTTTGGCCGTACATTCGCAGAAACAGTTTTCTGAAATTTGTATTGGGATTTTAAATTTCAAGTAGCTATCCGGCTATTTATATATATCAATTGAGCTTTTATTTAGATTATTTCTGATTGATTATTCAATAAATAATTTAAAAACATGAATTAACATTGTTCCTTTCATTTATCGACTAAATTCTACTGTAAAAAGATAAAAAAAAATGTGTTTCCAATAGACGTACATGTAAAATCCCCCTCCCCCCTCTAACTTCCACTTATTGTTGACAACTCCAAACTTGGCTCGTTTACGTGGTTCACCATCCCCAACACGTGCCAAGTTTGGTCAAAATTCCAGGGACAACGAACTGACCATGTCCTTGTTAGCCCCAAGAGTTATTGTGATCTAATCGAAACAGAATATCCAACGATGTCACTGTCAGCTACGCACCAATAGTTTACGCAAATTAGACTGTATATAACTGTAGATGTAGAACTTATTATTACTATTTACAAATTCGAAAGAAATAAAAAAGTAATTCTTTAATTGTGTAGAAATACTGATTGATTCGTTGATTGATTTTTTTTTTTTTTTTTTTTAGCTCAAACAAAGACTACAGAAATGCGACCACAGCCTCGCAATCTTCAAGTCAACACAACAGAGTCCAATGAAAAGAAACAGCCACGACCAGAAGTTCGCAGCTGGTTGGATGTTCTACGAGGGGATTCACCATTAGCCAAGCCTGTCTACGACCATCTGAGCGTTGGCGATGACGTCACGCTACTTATTAAAGTCCAGGAGAGACGTAAGTTAATGGCCAACAAAGATTAATAGTTATTTAAAGCTTAGCGAATATAAACGCCATCAAAACATTTACTTTAAAGTTCTAATTCTTTATTTAAGTTCACTGCTGGATAGTCTGATAATCCACATAATTAGACCACGCATTTCTCTTTCATTAACGACATTAACGAAATAATTGAACTGAAGCAATTTAATTGAAAGTCCTGCGAACTTTGCTAATGGTTTTGTTCTCCATTTAGAGAGTGGTTTACATACGAAAGTGGTCAACTGCGTTGGACACGATGGATCAGGCGAAAACCTACAACCTCTAATTGATAATAAAGGGTAAGAAAATTTTACTTTTTACTACTTTTTTTATAGTGTTTTGCAACAGAAAATCGATTATCCGGAATCTCAATTAACCGAATCAATGTCACCCCTCCCCCCAAAAAAACAAAAAACTTACAGTATCTATCTTTTAGTGTACTTAGTGGTTCTTTTGCTGTACCCCGCTTAATATATTTGTTTCTGTTTATTTAAAAATAAGCATTTACTTGCGGGTTCCACATTTCTTCCGACGTTTTATCTTATAGACCCCGTATATCGAGACTTGGTTGTGTACTGATGACTGCTCCTGGCTGATGATCGACATATTAGCGTGAAACAGCTGTACCAGGATGTCATTTTGTATACAACTTGGTCTCGCCCATTGTTATTATTATTAATTATACATTTTATTATAGAAATATAATCTTAAAATGTCATTATAGGAATTAAAAATCATTTCCATCAATATTTTTTTTTATAGTAGTTCAAATATCAAGATAAACTAATAATTTATCGTACAATAATTTGTTTGTAGGTCTATTTGCACTTTGTTTCTCAAAAATTCGATATACTCATGTATGTTTGATTATCCGAACAATTTCATTAACCAACGAACTTTGCTTCTAATTAATTCGGACAATCGACGTTGAAATGTATTTTTATTTCCGCTGTAATAATATTAGCCTTGATTAACAAAGAATTGGTAATTTAAAAAAAACCCAACTTTATGGAAAGTAAAGTTATTTTATCCCAATTTTATTAACATTATAGAACTGAGACTCTTTTTATAAGAAATAAAACTTTAAATTTTATTTTCAGTAAAAGTGTTTGCTGCATTTATTTATTTATTTATTTTTTATTTATTTTATTTATTTGCTAAGTGATTTATTTAGTTTGAGAACAATTTTCATTTTTCCCTTATTTAAGGTTTCATTGACAAAAATAAAATAATTTTCTTGTTTAGCTGAATTCCTTAGATATTCTTATTGATGATAATTATTTATGTTATTTACATTGATATGTTTTAGGGGTCAAAATATATTTTACTCGTAATTGTATTTTCTTTTTATGTAAGGAGGTTTACATGTACATCAAAGCGGTTGCTTTTAGAATTTTAAATTGATAACTATGCAATGACGTAAGTTAATAATCAATATACATGTTGTTTAATATTCTGCTTAAGCATTATCTTGATATTTAATATCGCTCATCTTAAACGAACTTTGTAGTTTTAGGCTTCTGATAGGAAGCCTTATAATCCCGCTTTGTCCATCTGTCTGTGGACAAGTATCATTAAAATCTCATTAAATTATCATTAAGCACAACAATCGCAACAATTGCGCCTTATGCATTCGCAACAATCACATGTATAATACAGCTCAGCAACAATCACAATAATCGCAACAATTGCGCCTTTTGCATTCGCAACAATCACATGTATAATACAGCTCAGCAACAATCACAATAATCGCAACAATTGCGCCTTTTGCATTCGCAACAATTACATTTACAATGAAATTAAAGCAATAATTCAACATAAATTAATCAGAAGCCGTTGCGAAGCTTTGTGATTGGTTTACTAATCGCTATACCTACCTTGCTCAATATTGAAATCATATTATGAATCAATTCAAACTTTCCTTACTCAAAGGTATTCTTAAAGTAAAATATACATCTAAAAAAAAATATATCTGCAACTGAAATGTAATTATCGACGTATATTTGGGTGAAATTATTATTTTCAATGTGTATGGTATTTTAGGTTTTGCTTGTTCAAATTTTAAAAATATATTTTGTAACATAATACCTCTATGACTTAATTAAGACTCCTGTATATATTGTACCGTTTGCGCCGTGTATTTATTGATAATATTTTATAAGAAAGTATATTTGATAATTATTGGCAAAATGAAAATAAACATTACGAACTGTACATTACAGATATTTTAAGAGAAATAAATTATTGTTTTTATTTTTTTGAATACACTTTCTAGAAGTCGAAACAAATTGAAATACGTCTTGTCGGAATCGCAATGGCGCCTCCAAAGCTAAAATAAACACCAAAAATTTACATAAAAACAAATCAGCTGTTCTAGGATGTCATTTAGTTAACATTTGGTCTCACCCATTAATAATTCAATGCGCAGATTTAATTTTCAATGCGTTACGAAAAGTCATTGAAAAGTCTAGCAAAAACTTTTATTAGGAAAACTATTTACTAAAGAAGAAAGGTAGTATTTCATTTAATCTTTAAATATTGGGTTTGGTTTGTTATCAATCACTGTCAATTTCAATCAATTTTATTATTATCTTTCAGATGTCCAATAGATGATTCTATTATGCCGGAATTTCAACAAACACTAAATCCGAAAACTCATTTGAAATTATTCTATTCGACATTCAAAGTTTTCAAGTTCCCGGATCGAGATAATCTGCACCTGCGCTGTCATGTTCTAGTGTGTAGAGAAAAATGTCCTCAGGTGAGTTAAAGAAAAAAAGCAAACAAACAACACATCAGAATTAGGCTATTTTGTTTTACAGTTAAAAGCCTCTTTAGAAGCTGTGAGATTATGTTAAATAATATATGCTCGGTGTACTTAATATAAAATCTATATACAGTACATAATGTATAAACTCTTAAATGTAATGTGGAAATTGTGTAACATTGTGAAACTAGCTGAAAAATAAAATGTTCGTAACAAAAGATTACAATTTAAAGAAGTATTTAATAATAAAATAAATACAGCCCCCAAGTAGTAATGGAAACTAATACAGTAAAATATTATTGGATAAGAAAGATAATCACAGATAAGGTAATCCAAAATAACAAATTAAATATTATCCTATTAGATACGGAAACCAAATTGCAATATGTTCACCCTTTACTTCCAATATTCCGAAGAAATATGAAGAAAAAATTCAAAATACAAATATCTTGCTACCGAAATTTAACAGATATGGCGAATACAACATATCGAAATTTTGCCTATCCAAGTTTCAAGAAATGCCTTTAATACCAAAGACACTTCAACTTAAAGCATTAGGGATATTATACAAGGGTAGTTACAGATCGATATAAAAAGCAGAAATCCTAAATACAAGCAACATTGTCAGAAAATGTTTGAATGTAATAGTTTCTTTTTCTTAATATATAATTCCCTGTTTTCTTACTCAAAATACGATAGTGCTTGAATTGTTACTAACTTAGTTTGAGCAAAAACAACAACAATAATCATCTTCCATCAGTGCCGGATTACCAAATAGGCGGAGTAGGCAACTGCCTATGGGCCCCGCGCCTTTTAGGGGCCCCGCGACAACGGATCAAAATAATATTCCTTTGATCTTGATGGAAAATTACAATCAAGCTTTCTTAAATTGTTTTCAAAGATAGAAAAAAAAAATGAATCAACGCAAAGAAACGAAAACTACAATAAAGACTCTATAAAGAAAATACTGTATTAATGTAATGTACTTATTAACAACTTAACGTACATAACCATAGACATCAGGTTCACATTACAGTTTGTCTCTTAAAAGCTCATCTTTTGTCAGTTGTCAGTTTGTAAAAAATTTCGGAGCAACCTACGTACCTGTATAATATATAGTAGTGATGCTTATCAGGGCAGGATTAACCATTAAGCAAAATAAGAACATGCTTAGGGCATCAAGGGAAGGAAGGGGCACCTTATTTACCATGGATCATATGGTGCAAAACCAGGATCCTCAAAAAGGGGACCCCCCACAATAAATGAAAAAATTATGCTACCTATATAAATAGGGGGCCCCCCCACAATAAATGAAATAATTATGCTACCTATATAAATATATATATATATACTTACTATAATTAATAATAATAATAATAATGAAATAATGAAGCTGCAGCCAGGGGCCCCAAATTATGTAATTAAAAAATGTAGTATAATTAAAAAGTTAACGAGGAATTCGCATGGGTATCCATCATTTACGTCACATTCATATTTACAGTATATTTGCTCGAGTGCCACATTTAGTCCCTTGTATATAGTCTGTGCCAGTGCCGTAGCTAGAGGATTAGGGGCCCCGGGGCAGAGCCGGCGCTAGGAGGGTGCGGGGCCTCGGGCAAGATAAATTTTGCGGGGCCCTTAACAATCCTATTTTAACAACAACAACAAAAAAAAAGGACAATCTTATTTTAACAACCAAATAAAAAAACAACAACAATCCTATTTTATCCTCTTTCTTCTAAGTCGCCAACCCCTAACGCCGGCTCTGCCCGGGGCAACAGGTGTTTATGGTTTCGTAAAAAAAAAATCCCCCTTCGTTCAGGGGCCCCTTTGCCCCTGGATAATTATATAAGAAGAATTGACAGATCATCTAGCACAGAAGAAGATTATAAGAATGAAATCAAGAACATGAAAATAATTCTAAAGAAAAATGGATACAATGAAAAATTCATTAATTCCAATATCCAAAAATATAATACTTTCAAAATTAAAGAATTAAATGAAGATAAAGAAAAGAAAAGGTTTTTAATTCCGTACCTTAATCAAAATAGTTTAATATTGAAAAAAAAATTGCAGAGATTTTAACATTAATATTGGATTTAATTATAATAATAAATTAAAAAAAATTTTATGTAAAAAACTTAATGAAAGTGACAAAAAAGGAGAAATGGGGACATACAAAATAGAATGTTTGTATTGTGACAAGTTTATCTAGGGGAGAGCAAAAGAACTATTAAAGAACGGGCCCTGGAACATGGATATTACATTAAAAACAAATTATTTGATAAATCAGAAATGGCAGAACATTGTTCCAGGAAAGCCCATTGCATTAATAAAGAAATTAAAATTTTATATATTGAGAAAGATTGTAAAATGAGAAAAACAATTGAAAGTTTATACATACGAAATTCTAAAGATAGAAATATAAATAGAAACAATGTTGTTGAAGTTAATAATGTTATTGAAAACTTAGTTAGAGATTTAATTAGACATAGATTCAATTCTCGATGTAATAATAAGGTAAGAATAGATGAGATGAATTGTTAAAATGATAGTTACTACAATGAAATTTTATAACTATCATGATTTCACTTCCCATATTTGTTATAAATTATTGTAGCTGAAGAAGAAGGGAAAGAAATAGTCTCTTCGAAAATTCCTTTGTAATAAATGTATTTTAAATTTATTTTTAATTTTACATTTATTTTATGATATGTGAAGATGATGATGATTAATAATATGTTTAAAGTTTTGTTGGTTTATTAAAATTAATTTTTTAAAATTTTTGTTTAATAATTTTTGTTTAATAAAATTTAATAATTTTTGTTTAATAATATTTAATAATTTATGTTTAATAATATTTAATAATTTATGTTTAATAATATTTAATAAATTTTGTTTAATAAAATTAATAATTGTTAATGTTAATTGTTAATCTTTTATATAATAAAATTGTTTTATTCAAATTATTGGTTGGTAAAATTAAAAACGTATTAGAAGATAATTTTCAGGGGGGGGGGGGCCGAGATTTCGACTGCCTAGGGGCCTCCACAGGGTTTAATCCGGCACTGTCTTCCATACATATTTTTATTCATTTTATCATATGAAATCATACTGTGGCCTTTTATTTCATCTTTAGGTTTCAATGAATAAAATAATACTTAGGCGGGCTCTAGATGGGTGAGAATTGGGTGGTTCTGTGATGGGAATTCCTGCTAGCTAGCAGTTTTTTGGACTTGCTCTATTTCTTTGCTGGCTGGTTTGATAGCGAATAGCGCTCCTGATGGCGAATTGAAGACCTTTTAAGTACAATCAATTTGTATTTCCTTTCATCGATTTTGGCCAACTATAGACCACGGGCTAACCTTACTGACAACGTCAGGGTGAGGCTAGGAAATTCCAGAAGGGGGACGAGATTCACATCCCGTCCAGAAAGAACCCTGAGATAGTAAGTCCCAGGGGAGTAACGGACGAAACACAGAAGAAGAAAGATGAACATCCATGCTCTCGACCGGGATTTGAACCCGGGTACCGGCACACAGGCCGCAAAACCCAGCAAATTCCTAGCCAACATCCTGCACAGAACCATCTAATTCTCACCCATCTAAATCCCGCCTTAGATTAGAAAACTACGACATCAACAACTTAAATTTGAATTCCCGCTAATTTTACATTTCTTTTATTTACAGAAATCTTGCAGAAAATTAAATTCAGCTTCCAGAGAGAACAACAACGAAGACTCCTGGATACAGGATGATTGGTTTGATGATGATAAGATATGGGAATCAATAGAAGTTTTCAATGCAATTGAAGTTAAAGCACCAGGTATCGAAACAGAGACAATGAGGCTGGACGGAAGTGACACAGGTAAGAATTTATGTAAAATATTCCAGTAATTAAAACACGGCAAAAAAGTTTATTATTTTTTTCCTATATTTTTTTTTCAGAAAAAGCTAACAGTTGGTTTCTGCATATTCCATATCCCGAGCATCACATTTTGATGAGTTTCTGATTGGTTGTTCTGTCATGGTCACATGATAACCAGTGCCAGACTAGCACATACCGAGTTTAGTAATAAATTATCTCAACTGCTAATGCTACACTGGTATTTCCAATAAGTAATTTATGGTTTAAAACTGCACATCAATCGCACCATCCCACTACATTGTTTGATTTGGTATAATGGTATACAGTAATTTAATTTTATCTAAATCTTTTAAATGTTTAATTAATATGTTGCATTAATATAATTAAAAGAAGAAAAGAATATATCAAGAGATAAGATATATTAATAATATTATTTTAATAAAAACTAGCAAACCTGTCCCATGATCGTGGATTCTGAGATAATTTTCTCACCACCGCGAGCGCGACTCGGAGACCATCTTGGAGACTTCTTGTTTGATCTTAAATCACGTGACTTGATTTGACCCACCTAGATAAAAATGAAAATATGAGCATCCTCAATACTACACCTAACATTTTGCCACCTTATTTGTATTTCTGGGTCTTATGATTTCGGAGGAGATAGGGCAAGAAAAAAATTCAACTTTTCTTTTAATAATATAGATTATTATCTATTATTATTTACTTTAATATTTTTTTATTTTAAAGAAGATATATCTAAAAAAAGATATATCTAAACACCTTTTGTATTATTCTGGATTTCTCTAAATAACCTTTTGAAAGTTGAAAGTCCAGTGAACTATTCCTGTCTAAATCAGTCTCAGATTCCTTTCATGATTGTTAGGAATGTCATTGATGTTTCTTTCTTGCTATTAGATCTCCATATTTACTTTAGAACTAATCATTCTTGCTAATAAGAAAGAAATCATAAGTTTTGGTCCACAGAAATCTCGTTTCGACTATAAATAAAAACGATTTTTTTTAAAAGTCAGGTCCTGTAGCCAATGATACAAGAGCTATTGATTTTATTAATTTTAATAAAATATAATTCTTTATTGAAAATAAAGATATTTGAAGTTTTTTAAACTCTGTCCAGTTTTCGATGATGAAGTTCTGTAACCTTCGTTTAGAAGTTTCAGAATTGCAAAAATATTTAAAACTATATTTTACTTATGTTTTAAATTCCTAATTGCAGTTCTTTCTGAAATGAAGCTCATATTTACAGCTGGAAAATACTTACATGAAAATAAAAACATTAAAAATGTAATTATTTTCTACTGAAAATTTGGAATTCTTACAAGAAAGAAGTTAGTAATTTGAAATATTAAGAACACAAGTAATTTTTCAAAGAAGTAAGTAATATTCAACAATTATTCAAGAGGAGCTGTTAGTCACGTGTCTGTCATTTTCTACTGATTGTAAGATATTTTGCTGGTATATGAAAACATCAAACCTTTTCGTAAAAAGTGGTTTTTAACGACCATTTGGGAGCTATTGTGATAGCGGCGATAATCGGTAGCTGTTGCGTTTGTTCTGTCCATCCGCCAGTATCTGTCCACCCTTAACAACTCCGGAACGGAAGGTCGGATCGACAAACGGATTTCACCACCGTGTTCAGAGGCCCAAACACCGTAGGAATAGGATATTTTCAGGGGCCAATGCCCCCTCCCCCAAGTCCGAGATATTTGGCATTGTTTTCCTTGAATTTCCTGTATTAGCTTAAACGTTAGAATGCAACCATGTCATTTCAGTTGTCAGCTATAGCTTGATGCTTAAGGTCTCCGACTCATATACTATAGGTTATCGATTCGGATCCGTATATTTTTTTTTTTCTCTCACTCTCTCAAATGTCTACGTGGGTTTTCTTATTTTCTAACTTTTTTAATTTTTTTCCTAACTTTTTATGTAATTCCTTTTTTTATTACAGTAAAACCTCGTTAAGTCGTCATCCGGATAAGTCGTCACTCCGTTTAAGTCGTCGTTTTCCTTTGGTCCCGACAAGGTCTCATACACAATAATGTAAAATAACCCTCCTTTACCCGTCACCAAATTTAATTCTACTCCTGATAAGTCGTCACCCTCAAAATGGCCAAAAGCATCTTTCTTCCCCACTTTTGCATGCCATCGTGTTGTCTTTACAGCCCCGCCCCTTCACTTTAAGAAAGCCAAGCCTTTATGGGGAATTTTCGACCACGCCTGCCACTTCATTCCTTTCCTACCCCTTCGGGGGATTTAGGTTCTTGTAATTTCGCTGCTAATCATTCAAAGCACACTTCTCGCTGCGACTTTGTCGAGTGTAGACTTTTTCTTGACCGCTCCTGAGTGTGACTTCATTTCATAAGGTCTGTTTTTTCACTTGCAATTTCGTGGTTCGATTACGTTTTTAACATGCCAGGGAAACGAAACCTCGTTATCTTTTAAAGAAACAAAAGACTTACTTGCACTTTTTGAAAAATCAAATGTTTCGAAACAGCTTTTGACAAAGAACACCATATTCCCAGGACTATATTAAACGATATTGTTTCATCGAAACAAGTAATTGAAGAAGCTGACAGCAAAGACAAAAGAAAGAGAATGAGGAAATCGAAGTTTGATAAGATCGAGGAGATTTTAGTTCGATGACTAAAACATGCCAGATCGCAAAATGTGCCGATTTCTGCCGTGATTCTCAAAGAAAAAGTCATGGAAATTGCTAAGGAGTTGAACATTGAAGATTTCGGCGGCAGCAATGGTTGGCTGGAACGTTTCAAAGACAGACATTGTCTTTCTTTTAAAACGATTAAAATGTGGTAACTATAAAAAGTGTTTTTTTTTATATTATTTTCATTCATTTGCATATATTGATTTCTGAAAATCTTGTTTTTCTCACCGAATCCTACAGCAATTCATAAAAATATTGTATTTCAGTATTTTTTTTTTTTTTAAATTCCCACTCCGCCTCAGTCGTCGCTCCGCTTAAGTCGTCAAAAATGTTTGGTCCCTTGAGTGACGACTTAACGAGGTTTTACTATATTATTATAAGGGTTGCCCTTAAATTTATGCTTTAAATTATATTCACTTTTTTTTTTTTGATATTTGGCAGAAGGTCTTTAAAGTTTTTGAGTATGTCCATATTAGAACTTGTAAAAACTGAATGAAAGGAACGAGAAGTTATTAAAGTAAGAAGTAAATCAAAAATTTAATATTTAAATTTGAACGTAATTGCAATAGAAATTGCTATAAAAATTTCGGGCACAGAAATTGCTGTGATTTCTGTCAAGCAAATGGTTTTAGTTTGTCCATTCATTTTTGAAATTTCTATTATTAACATAAAATCCGTTGCCGTCAAATCAGATGCAATGTTTTAATCTTGATTTATGAAGCATTCCAAATCCTCATGGCAAATATATGATGTGGAATGTTGAGTAAATTGCCTCCGAGAAGATTCTATTGATTGAATGGTATTTTGTAAAAGGAAGATCTGGGAATTTGCCTGACAGCTTCAAATATCATAAACATTCAACATTTTTGCAATTCTCCAACTTCTAACGAAGGTTACAGAACTTCAGTATCGAAAATTGGACACAGTTTATATAAATTTCAAATATCGGATTTATCTTCAATGAAGAATTACATTTTATTAAATGTCTGGACTTAATTTTTTTCATAAATGCAAATGTTTATGTAAACCATTGTTACAATGTATTATAAACTTATGAATGGTCTTTCTACATTCTATAAGGTATGTTTTTTAATTTTTACTGATTTTTGCTTATCTGTTACAACTTTTTAATGTAAAC
The DNA here is from genome assembly GCA_023159025.1 of Thereuonema tuberculata. Classification (NCBI taxonomy): domain Eukaryota; kingdom Metazoa; phylum Arthropoda; class Chilopoda; order Scutigeromorpha; family Scutigeridae; genus Thereuonema; species Thereuonema tuberculata. The sequence continues at coordinate 11,623,541 of JAFIDM010010028.1, read as the reverse complement.
TATTAAATTCAATCAATTAATATAAATATTTAAATTATAGTTTAGAAAAAGAAAATCCATGCAGAGGAGGTAGGGGGGTCATAAAACAATGGTGGGTTTCAAAGACGTGTATTTTCTGCACTGCTTAGCATATACAGCCACGACATCTATCAATTGGAAGTGCAGCTGTCCAAGTTTGATGTGCGTCACTCAAAGACCCACAATGTGCCCACCTTTCGTCACCCGGCACACATCCAAACGGTAGTGGTCTAATTCCTGTCAGACTCGATGAAGCATGTCCGGTGTGATGACCTCCTCAAAATGGGTGATCCATTCCTTGATATCACTGAGGGATCTGGGCTTAGGGGTATGTACACGTTGTCTCCCATATACCCCATAGGAAGAAGTCACATGGTGTTAGGTCCGGGGATCGTGATTGCCACTGCAGGAGGTGGTTGTCCGCATCTATAGTACGTCCAATCCTGTGCTCTGGAAGAACATGCGCTACAGATAGAGAAAATCGGATCCAATTGAAAGATGTCATGACTATACGTTAAGCAATACAGAAAATACAAGTCTTTTAAACGCCGCCTTTGTTTTTATCCTAACCCATTATACCTGTTAACCTAAAATTCTCCTGATTAGGAAAAATCTAACTTTAATATTTGATGACGTAAATAATTAAGAATTAGAAGTTCCTTAAAGTCCCATGTACAGAATTAATAATGTGACGTAGCAGAGTAACTTCAAATAATTAGAGACTAAATTTGGTTGGCTGTCTGAAACAAAAATATTCTTTATGTTCACAATAAACATTTAATGAAATACAAGAAATTAATATTTAGTATTTCATATTTACAAGTTCTCTTAGATTCAGAAAATACGCAGAAGTCATCAGTTAATCTTTAATAACAAATGTACAGATTCAATGTTTGACTTCTCAAACTAAAATATTATTTCTCAGATGATAATAAAATTATCTTTCTTTTAAATTCATTAAACTGTATAAATCATATATACAACGATAAATAAAAAATCATATATACAACGATAAATAAAAAATCACATAGATCTCGTAATCAAACTTATTTGACCCTTAGTGTTATTAAATGATTAGTTACACCAGTTATGAAATAACAAACTTGATAAAACCTAATTGTATCGCAGCGGCATAATACCTAAAATTATCAAATAATTCACTTCCGGAATATTCTCAACTTTACAAATTAATATAAATTTGTATAGTATTATAATATTACACATGAGAAATTCCCTTAAATGTAATTCAATGCCTAGCATCTCATAGCTTACAATCATAAAGCTAAACTAATAGAACGTTTTCTCTCATTCGATACATAAGTCCCTAAAAAATGGATTCAGAAATAGTGTCTGGTTTCTTCGCTAAACTCGTTTCTTGTCGTCGAATCTTGTCCACGCGGACCGAAGATTGCATAAGAATAACAGAAGTAAACGAAAAACATCTTAGACATCTCTGAATATCTCGCCTGGAAGGCACGTTCGATTCTGTATTCCTCTCCAATCGGACTTATTCGCATGTATCGGAAAACATGTTTCGTCCTGACTTTATAATTCCCAGATTAACGTGTGTGATATTCCTAGGACTCGATTTCATATATCATCTAATGAAATCAATGAGGATTCTCCTATCACATCAATACCCTTGGATAGAAGGATTAAGCCTATCTCCTCAGCAACGGATGCCACATAAGCTTAGCTTCGTTAACCTCCCAAGATCGCTGTCTTAACAGAAAGATCGCCATCTTCTAAAAGATCTATAAAACAATAAAATACGTGTTACTTATTTGCATTAAATTACAGATTGATAGAACACCGATTACTTGCGTAAAACGGAAATATCTTACGGCTTTTCTACCATCTCTCTTCATAAAATAATCATTCAGGAACATCAGAAAATGGCTTCATCGTTTGGTAAACGTTCTTATCAAAACTATCTCTGGTCGCTAGGCAACACCTTAATTTAACCGCATGCAGCGACATCTATTATTAAGCTTTTACAACATTTAAAAACGCTTTAGTGAATAACTTCTAAAACAATCGGCACTTAAAATAAATATTACTCTCACATAAAAAAAAAAAAACAGATCAGGGAGGGAAAAAAAAAAAATAAACAAATCTATCTTTTGACAAATTTCACTACAATACCTAACTAATTTAATATAATCTGTACTCTTCCGCAAAACATACTTAAAACTTCTCCATAATTAAAACTCTTAGATAAAATTAATCTTACTTAAGCTGTTTGCTTGCAATAATAATGATCTAATCTTTTATTTCTTTCAATTTTTGATCTGTTGAATTTCTTTTATTGTTACAGGAGATGTGACAGTTACGCATAGAAAGAAAGGATTGGAAATCACGTGCACAAATGCATCCCGACTGATTGTTGCGTTCGGCCTCCTGATTGGAATATTTATTATATCCATAGTTTTCAGTATAGCTGTCTGGTATTGGTCGAGGGTTCGGCGTCGCTATGGCAGCAAACAAATGCTGTATTTCCCTTACTCTTCGCATGAATCATTTTCATAGATTTTGATCACCTAAGTAATTATAACTAACGATGAAAAGCAAAAACAGTTAAAAGTAAATTTTGTAAAACTATTTATTAATTATAAGAAACATGAAAGACAAGAAACTTTCATTTCAAATTTTAATCATTTAAGTCTTGTTTCTCATTATAAAAAAATATAACATAAATTTCATGGGTGTTTTTATTGAAAGGGGCGAGGGGAAAGTTCTGAAATTTGAAAATAAAAACAGAACTTATTTTCTTTTGGTTGATTGGTTGACCTGAAGTATTTTTAACTCCCTCATGTTCTAATTTCATTGGAAACTGCTCTCCTCCCCGAAATAAATCCTATGTAAAAGGAAATAAATACGCCCTTATTAGTAAATAAATTATTTAACTTAATAAATAATTTCTCTCATATAAATAAAGTCTTTCAAAGAAACAATATATTCTGAAAAATTAATCAATTACCTTAAATTTCCTCAATTGCTTTCAATTCCACTTCGTTAAAATTCGATTTAAGTTAATATTCCCTTACTTATTAAATAAGCAACGACGTGAGATTCCAAAATAATTCATTTTAATTATTCTTCATCGAATTTTCGATCTTGGACAATTTTACCTCATCAAACCATATAAATATTCATTTTTAATTCTCATTTACAATTCATTAACAAAACCGATGAAATGGGGGGAGACATCTGGTGGAGGAACGTGGAAGTCATTCACCTGGGACTTCAAGGTAACGGGACTTCAAAGGGAATATAGGATGACCTCTACGCTATCTTCCGGAAGCATTTGTAATAAGTGACATCAACGTCACTCGACTACCTTCTTTCTTTCAATACAATTTTTCTGAAGTGAAAATATTCAAGACGTTGGGATCGGAGTTTAATTGATGTAGTTGTTATTTTAATTGTAAATAAGTTACTTGAAAATCTTTTATTTTAGTTTTATTTATTTATTATTTTTTTTTTGATTCAGCTGACTGCAATTTGTAATCCACTTTTTATTTATTTATTTATTAATGTATTTACATATTTTAGTTTACTTTCTGTTTCATCATTCACAAGAAATGTGTAATTTATATTTTTACAAATTTTTTTTACGCACCATTGTGTTCTCTTAACAGTTTTACAATAATGAGAATTTGTTATTGTAATTTTTAAAAATTTTATATATATTTTTTTTTTATTATAGTAAAAATAAAAATTTTATTTCGGAAGAAGCATTCATCTTCCTTCATCAGATGATGTTATATTATTATCTGATGAAAGAAGACAGATGCATTCTCCAAAATAGTATGAAATTTAAATAAATGTTTTTAAAGTATGTTGATAAAATTCATTTTATTGTAGACTCGAAAGTAATTAAATATAAGAATGAATAATTCAATGTAAAAAAATTTATTTCAGTATAAAAAAAAACAAAAAAAACTGCATTTCCTGTAAAACTGTAAATTAAACTTATTTTGCAAGTAAAATTTTTTAATTAAAAAAAAAGACACTTGAACTTGTATAACTATGACAATAAAATCTCAGATTAAGTTAAAATAAATTTAGAAAAAAGAAAAAAAATATCTTTTAAAATAACCAAAAAAAATTATTAATTATTAATAAATTATTTTTTTTAATATTTAAAAAAATGAATTTTTTTTTTGTATGGTATAATTCTTAATTTTTAGTATAAAAAGTACAGTTAAGTCTAGTGAGCGAAACAAAATTATAAAATTGAGGCAATTTAATATTTAAAAAGAATATTAGCAAAAGCTAAACAGAAAATGTAGAGTACAAAGTTTTATTATTATTATTATTTACGATAATTCCCATTTAAAGAGAGCGTTTGAACTTGAATTCCTCTATGAAGTTTTATTATTATTATTATTACATAATTGAAAGAAAAAAATACTACGTTATCCCAGCCGATGATAATTTCACTTTTTTTTTTAAGAAGAGATAAAAATTATACATTAGACAGGGTCGTTTTTCCAGGGGGCCCTGGGTAGGAAGTTGCCAGGGGGCTCCGCGCTATGTGACCGATGCAATGTAATTGTGCTCAGAAACATTGTTGTTAAAGTAGGACCTCAAACATTCATCCTACTTAGGACTCCGCAAATCAGAGAGACGGCCCTACATTGGATATTAAATTTTAGAATAGAAATCTTTCTTGAAAGACATGAATTGTAGATAAAAAGACCATTTTTACAACTTAAAAATAGAATAAACATAGGACAAAATATTTCCTACATAAAAAAAAAACCCTCCGCATACTTCAGATACTTTTAAACTGGTAAAGCATTCAGTTTTCGTGTCTTTAATAGTATTAATATATTTATTTCTAAAATAATCTGGAAAAAAACCTATGAATAATCCGTAAATTATCTTCTGTAATTAATTATTCTTCTGTAAAATTATAAATGTTTCCATGTGTATATATTTGTATTATGTTGTTAATTTATTAATTTTTTGTTATTAGTTCAATTTTCATTCAGTGTAACTTTTATATTTTTGAATTAAAAACATTGAAATAAATATGATTACTATTTCTTCTTTTTATTTTGTTTGCGCTTTAAAAATGGCTTGAAACTTTTTTTATTATTTTTAATATATATAGAATTTAAAGTTAGAATTTATATTTCAACATCCAGCAACTCAGCGAGGAAAAGAATGAAATAATGCAAGCGATATATATATATATATAAAATATCAAGTATCATTTTATCATTATTCTTATTAATTTTAATTCTCCAAAACTTTATATAAACAAAGGGTATCAATTATACAAAATATCTTTGTTAGGATTACGTCTTTCGAATAAAAATTTACAATTTATTGACACGATAACTCAAACAATAATGTACGGCATTTACATTTATTTTTATCTATCCCTCATTATATTTTATTTATTGTAGTAAACTCAAGGCACACTTACAAAATTTAGTCCCACATAGTAAAGTATGTAATATCTACTGAATAATATTATGTTAAAACAATAATTTAGAATACCTCTTATGTTTCTAAGAAGCAGGCTTATTTCCATATAAGATCTATCAACATTCTCAATACAATAAAGAGAACTTCTAGCAACGAATTCTTCAGATGTAAATTTTTATAATATTTTACCTTTATTATTTCACGTATTGTGAATTTAAAAAATACGTAGAGAAATACATAACAAATAATTATGTATATGTAGAGAATTTGTGAATTTTTATTTTTAGGATTATGCTTTATAATATCACTTACATAAAATTCCTGAACTTTCTTAAAATTAAAGAAAAGTTTGTATTTTACTGGTTGCTGTCCTATTTTCTATTCATTGGACACTTGACGAAGTTGAAATTTCCAGATGTCTAGATGGAGACACATTCTACTTGGTTGTAGCATTAGCTGTGAAGCATATTGAAAATTAAACTTACGATCTCTCATTTTCATCCAATCTTAATGAAATTTGGAGACAGGATCGATAAATTTCATTGATCTAGCTATTTACTAAGCTTTATGTACATCGGTTTAACGAGAATCGAGTTGCATTTTGCATATAATCAGACAAACTAAGTTTGAATGTGTGTAAGTAATAATAGTGTAAGTAATGAAATGAAGAAAAACTTCAGGTTTCAAATTACAGAAATACAAATTCTATTTTTAATAAATTATTTTATTCGAACAGTTTCAGAGTTCCACTAATTTATTGAACTCAATTTTTCAATTGTTTGGATTCTCACTCGAAATATTTATTTGTTTTAGTAATTAAAAGCTCTTCAGGCTTCATAGACATTAGCAAATATTTTATTATTGACTTTGCAGATATTAAAAGGGATTCATCAATATTATTTTTCAATCGATTTTCAATATTCATAAAATATTAATCCATTATAATGAATACTCCCATCACCCGAGAGAGAAATTAGCTATTAATTAATGTTCAAATTCTTCGTTTGATAAAAAGCTTTAGGATTGATGTATAGGCCGACAGACGGTTCTTAATGATCCCGAATTTTAACGAATTTCACGTGATTGATGCGAGAATAGCCTCTATCCATGTCTTCTCACAAAATGGCGAGAAAGAAGGCTTATCGACTCCGGGAAAGAAGCGGCCATGAGCAAGCCCCGTTACTGATGTAGATGATTTTGACCGATGCCTTATTCGCCGCTGTATCCATCGTCTCTACGCTGAAGGTAAAAATCCAACTTTAACATTTTTTCTCTAGCATTTTCCTAGTGACAGACATTCAAAATACTACATTCCTTGAGACCTGCTGAAGAGGCTAATGGCCAGATCTCGCGTTTTTCGTTATTCTCGTGCAAACGTGATCGTTATTCTCGTGCAAACAATCTGTCGGCCTATAAATTTGATGAAACTGCTAGTGACATCCATCGGCAATTGTTGGAACTACCTACTGACAAGTCTGAACTTGTTTATGTTAAGTCAGTTTGCATGACACCGGTTTCCTGAAAACTTGCTTATAGAGTAAAATTTTTCAGTACGAATTCAAGCAAATAATAAAAATAATAACAAAATTTTGTTTTAAAGCGGAAAATTTCCAAGATTGCAATTTTCTGAAAGTAATTCTGAAGACAATAGAAAATTTTCGAATTTTCACTGTAGTGGAGAAGTGAAGGAAAAGAAATAACTAATTTACAAAATTTAACGTAATATTACCGATAGATTTAGAATATCTTCTCTGATTAAACATTTTCTATTTTATAACTCTACTTTCTATTTTGAATTTTTTTGTTTGTTTTTGTAACTGTGAGATTGAAAAGTTGGCAGGTTTTAATAACTTTCTTGTGTCAATTTTGAAATTGTCAGAGCGAGTTAAATCTGAAGAAACCCTTCTATTACATAATCCAAGAAATTCAAATAAAATTACAATTTAAGAATGAAATGAGGAGACTGCCGAGGGGCTGGAATATCGATTGTGTTTTCTCTCTTTTACTGTTATTAAATTTAAAGATGAAATAGGAGGAAGGAATCAGGTTCATTTGAAAAATCCTACTGTCATAAAAACGCAAAAATCTGAATACCTGAACTGATTAAATTTGATTATAGCAGATAGGTCACCGGTCCTGTTACGCTTCTTGAGAACGTTGATTAATGCACCCTCCGATTTTAAGGCCAAGAACAATATGAAGCTGTACTGCGCCAGATGCAAATCAACCATTGCAGTTAGTTATAATTAACCAGACCCTACTCTTAGAACTCTGGAGCGGTTTGTAATGAACCTATAACAATAACACTTGGTAGATATGCTGATTAGACTATGCGGATGCGATTTCCATTGAAAAAAAAAATAGTTTAACTTTTTGCCACTATTCAAAACTATGGCGCTTTAAGGGCGAAAAACATAGGAATAGTTTATTATCAAGCGATGGTTACAGAATTTGTTTAATATGTGCTCCAGCTAGGTCAGGTATATGCGGCATGCGTAATACAGCGTGGCAGGGGTTGCAGTCAGCGTTTCCGGTAGAATGTCAGCGACAAGAGCTGTATCCATGACTTTAGATCAGGCAGAGGCCGTACGCATTTCTGATAAATGCGATCTTTCAGATATCCGGACATGGATTAAGTCCGGAGATCATACAGGCCAAGCATTAGCAAAATCTTTGAAGATTCTACGATTATTCCTGAAGGTCGCAGCAGTTCTTTAGTTGTCGATCAGTATACGGTGTTGCTCCATCTTCCACGAAAACACTGGTCTCTGAACAATTTTATTCTTGCAAAGCTGGAATCACATGCTGAGCAAGGAGTTCACTGTAATGTGCAGTCGTAACTGTACACCTTACTGGTCCTTGAGGTGTAATTCCTTTGAAGAAAAATGGACCGAAAATAAAATTCCTTGTGAACCCACACCATACAGTCACATAAACCGAGTAATGCAATGGCTGTCCATGCACAACATGTGGATGCAACGAACTCCATAAGCGACAGTTCTGCGTCTTCACCGCACCTTTTTAGTGCAAAACGCGCCGAGTCAGTCCGCAAAATATTCCCAGACCCCATGTTATCCACAGCCATCCTTGCCAAAAAGAGAAGGGCTAAATCAAGCATATATTGCTAGCATTTTATATCTACTTAACAGCGCTATATTTCCGCCTGGTGGCGAAAAGTTGAACTTTTTTTTCCGGTGGAAATCGCATAGCCTATTTAGCATATCTGCCAAGTGTCATTGCCATATGTTGCTTACAGCCAGCTCCAGAGTAGGGTTAGTTTAAGTATAACCACCCTGTATAAAGGAAAAAAGATAGGATATCATTCTAGTCAATACTCCAAGATCCATGAGAGCAGAGAAGGTACGGATTAATCCTCTATTGACTGTCTATCACTGTTGAGCGATGATATGAGTCTACGATCACGAACCATAGGGGCAATTCCATCAACAAATTAAAAAAATAAAGACATAAATAAAAAAAATAAAACTAAAGAGAAAGGATGTTCAAATCAAGAAACAGGAATATTAATAATTAATATTAATACAAAGGATAAAACACACAAAAAACATTACAGATATAAAGAATAAATAATTTCATGACATGTTGCGAAGGTACACTTCCTTCTTCGTCAGATGATACTGAATAAATAAATATATGAAAAGGAAAACGAGGCTCGGAATTTGAAATTTAAAATTTAAATGTAACAATAATTTTAGATAATAATAAAATCACAACTTGCAAATATAACATGTAAATAATCTATCGTAATTTATATTGTAGCGCGTTCGTAATTAATTCTTCAGTGTTGTAACAGTGTTTAGATGTGATTAAAAATGATTCGTGAAATTTACGTAAGTAACAAATCCTTCTCAATCCCATAGATGACTGGATTGTTTACCATTATAGTGTGACCGGTATTGTGGCCATTATATTGTGACAGAAGTTTCTGATTCCTCTCGAATTTCTTCTGTAAGGTGATGTATTAATTAGGAGTTTTAATTAAAATCAATTAATATAAACGATCGAAAAAGGAAGCAGGAAGAACTGTCCATCTTAATCGTTTGATCTAAAATTTGAAACATAGACCTTTTCCTAAGAGTTAGGTGCTAACAAAAAAAAAGATCAGGCATTTTGAAAATGCTGAAATCCAGACAGAACTAAATTTGGGAGATTGAAATAATATTACACCAATATTAGGTAAACTCAAACCACTTTTGTGTTTAAGCTCAAAAAATAATCTGAACCAATACTCAAATGTTATATAAGCCTAATTAGGGAAATTTTATCGAAACGCTTTTGTCGTTAATTTCTTCATTTAATTTTTTAAAAAAAAAGTATTTTCTTAACGCTAATCTTAATGACGCTACTTACTCAGACACTAATCATCGGAATAGCAATGGTGCCTCAAAAGCAAAAAACAACAATAAAAAATCACTAATAAAATAATAGGCAGAAAATTCATGTGCCAGCAGTCCGCCGACCTCAATGATTTTTTTAATTGCCTAGAAAATGCGTAGAACAATGCATACATTATTGTTCATTAATAATTCAATGCGCAGACTGAATTTTAATGCATTGAAAAAATTAAATGAGGCCGACATACTGCTGGCATAGGAATTTTCTCACTAATATTTTATTAGTGAATTATTTTTAACTGTTGGTTTTTGCTTTTGAGGCACCACTGCTATTCCGATGATTATTCACAATAGCCTCTGTACCGAGACCTCGTTATTTACTGGTGACTGTTCCTAGCTGATGATCGCCAAAGAGAGTGAAACAGCTGTTCTAGGATGTCACTTAGTAAACACTTGGTCTCAACTGTTGTTTGCTAGGTTATTTAGGTTACATATTTGTTTTCATTTTTAATTAACAAAGAGTTATCTATTTTTTTTATACAAAAAGAAAAATTAAAAATAGATAAGTCACAATATGAAACGTAGTATTACGAGTATGAGGTATACAATATGACTGCAATGCCAATTTCTGTGCAATTCGCCAACAGATCTAACTGCGCTTCTAATAGAATTGTCTTTTTTCTAAATTCAGTCAAAATGATTAACTTATATTAAAATTGATATAATAAAAAGATTCTAATCTGACCTAACAACAATGAATAAAACATTACATATATTATGATGCCGAACAATATTCGTATAAGACCAACACGATTCATTAAATTTTCACAATCGATCCATTAAATTAGCTTTGAATATAATTACGATGCCCCAAAGGCCCAAGGGGATTCTGTCCGATATCCCAGTGGCCTTTATCCGCTTCTGCTGTCGAAAGCCCATCATTAAAATGAAAGACAAATGAAATCGACGAAGCGAAAACAAAGAACGAATGAATTCCCAAAGCAATGACGACCATCTAGAGATAGAAGTTTCGAGATAATACCCGAAATACCAAAGGCCAAGAAATAAAGTAAAAACATTTCCTAATCCAAATCTTAATCACAAATTCCCCAAAGAACTTAGAGCCTACTTTTTGCAACATATTCTACTACACTTCCAGAATAAAAGAAAATCATGTTTTAGTCTGGGAAGGAATACTCAAAAAATTAATCAGTTTGTGTGTGTGATGTTTGTGTGTGTTCTCCTTAATAACTTTTGAACATTTGGAAAGATCTTCTTCAAGCTTGGTATACATATTTAAGGCTATATTCGAGTAGCGCTTATGTATTTGTAATCTCTTCCAAGTGGTTCCGTGTCAAAAAAATATTCCGATAGAAATGCATTAAAGCGAAATAATAATGTCTAATGATTAATATTAATTCGTTTATATAGTCAATGGATTTTCGCGCAAGTTGGCGTGATTGAATTAATCGAATTTAAGTACTCCATTTTCCTTTTTTTTTTTTTTTTTAATTTTTTAATCCAAAGTTGGGTAATGATTCGATTATTTTTAAAAGTTACTAGACGGCTGCCCGTCGCTTTGCTCCCGAAGCCTATCGGAAAAAAAAATAAAATATTTATTCACAAATTACATCAAGTAAACTGAAACTTAAAACGAAAACAAAAAATAAAATTTAAATTTTAAATAAAACTTAAAAAAAAAAAAAAAAATTTAAATTCTGAAAATTATATGTAATACAATATTAACAGTTGGCAATTTGCCAGTTGAGTTTACAATGGAAAAGTATTTCTGTTACCTAGCAACGCACTGCGAAATTCCATTGTTATGGACAGCGTCGACCATCCAACAATATTCGTTGACTGGCAACGCGCATGCGAATTGTTGCGAAATTCAATTGTTGACATTCGCACATACAATTTTTTTTTTTTTTATTATTATGAATAATGGATGTTCGGAATTTCAAATTCTATTTATGAGTTTGAAGTTGCACCTTTTAACATCTAACGATTTCATCTCGCGGCCCCACTGAATTTATCGATAGGGAATATTTTTCAAGAATCTTTTCTCCGTAAATAAATTTAGAATTTTCAAGAAGAGTCGTTCACAATTTCAAAAGTTTACTGAGGAACACGCATTAGAGCAACGAAAACAGCCTAAAAAATAATGGACAAACATTAAGCTGCGTTGGTGTTCTGTATAATCTGTTAATAGATCCGGCAAGTGATCAATATGATAAATGTCCGCATTGAACAGAGGAATCCGATAGTTGATACAAACTGATAACTTTGAGAGGATTCAAAAGGGTTTTCAATATAGCACCTAATCCACACGTAGATTATCATTCATAGAATTAACATTTCCATTTCCAAACTAATGACGTTAAGAGGATCACTTTAGTTTACATTATAATAAGAAGTTCAAAGAACTTGAAACCTACTTTCTTTAAAAATACCTCAAATTTTTTTCTTTTGTTTGTATGTAAAAACGAAATACAACTACAAGTTTGTAGTTAGTTTCCAACTACAAACTTTATTGAATACAAACATATAAATTTCACATTTTCTAAAAAAAAATAAAATAATAAAATTGGATCAATTAAGATTATGGATTAGCTAATATTTAATATTCATTGTTTAAGATAATGACTTATTAACAGAAACAGCAAAGAAAGCCTTCGTTTATAAAATATTCATAAATAGTATTACTAATACATATAGATATAAATATTCTAATTCATTTGCTCATTGCCAGTTCTCCCGTGCTTGGTTCAATAGTCTCACAAATTCTGTCTATTTTTTAATCGTCTTTTTTATTTTTTTATTTCTCATCTTCCAGTGAACATTAATATCCCTCCTACTATTATTATTGATTGATTATTATACAATTTTTTATCTATGTTTGTATACGTACTATTATAAATAAAAACATTCAATGTCTACTTGTTTAATTATTTACCAATATGATCTTTTGAAATGTTTAAAATGCTAAATATTTCAAATGTATTACATTGGGTAAATTTTGGGATCTAGAACAGATTAATTCAATTCACATTAGAAAGAAGTTGAACCGGCTCCTGGAACGGAATGTGTTCGAAGTTCGAGATTCCACTGTACACCTTTATCCTAAAGATAAATCCTTTTTTTGATTCCTAATATTACCTTTTTTTTTTTTTTGTGGCAGAACACAATTTTGTTAGTTACTAATAAATTAAGAAAGTAATGAACTTAACATGCTATGACTTTCTATTCTACTTCTTCTGTCGTGTCCATTTCTCAATAGGTCTGTTTACGCTAAAACCGCTGGACAGATTTCAATAAAACTTGATACAGGGCTTATTTGTAAACTATGTTATGTTATGTAAAGAATGTGGGTGGCAGAGAAGCCAAGCACTGCGACCGGAGATCTATTGTACTATCCCACGGAAATAAGAACAGATGGAGAGAAAGACTGAGAAAGTATGGTGGGAGAAGTGCAGGGGAAACGGGAGAACCCCGAGAAAACCTGCCCAGCGCGGATCGTCTACCATCACGAAACCCTATTTGTAAACTAACTTAAAATGTAGGTGTAATGCTCCTCTCTCTCCCAATCCCCGAGGCCCAGTCCAAAGACATATATATGTCTTTCATATTATTATATGTCTTTGCCAAGTCCTCACTATGCGATGGTTGCTGAAGCGTATTTATTTATTTTGAGAAAATCTAAAGAAAAAAAAAAAACAGAGAGAAGAAGTTAAAGTTATGATTATGTAAAAGTTTTCATATAATAAAAGGATAAAATAGTCCTTTGGAATTTCCGAGGTAAGAATTTGCTTAATGATGACAGCAATTAAAAAATGCAATCTCTTTTACAACACAACTTTCATATCTTACTTTCACCGGAGTATTGGTTTTTATGTCTAGTATGTTATTATCCCAGATATCGGAAAAGCAAGAAATTAGCAAATTGGCATTGCTTCTCATCCCCGAATGCATCGGTATTGTGCAACTGTCAACTGCGCATGAATCAGAATGGCTTTGTAAAAGCTTTCATATCAGTTCGTTTTATGTTCAGATAAAATGACCATCGTATGTACGAATATTGTTTTCTCAACTAATTTAATTAATACAAAAGATAGTTAAGTTTTTCGTTGCTATAACTTCAACACAGTATCTCATTCTTTAACATATTAATGTCTTGGCACAAGAAAAAACAATTTCAGAACATTTAAACTTTATTACTAATGTCTATTGTAATAAATGTAATAAACTAATGTCTAATGTAAATTGCCTATTTCTAATTCACTAGAGTTGAAATTAAAGAAATGCTACAAATTATTGACAAGAATTCTGTTTCCGATAATATTATAAAAGCTGTCAATTTATTTTCTCGATACAATTAAACGTTGCAGTCATTCGACGAAAAAATGTTGTGGATAAAAATACACACTACGGACGGCAGCCCAATTGAAGCGAAGCCCCTCTTCTGTTTCAGTAATTAATATTTCAAAATTAAAACCACTTAAGCACGGAATGCGTTGCCCATAAGTTTTTATGAGTGTTAAATTTTAAAAATTAATTTGATGGCTAAAATTGTGCACTTTCTCGTATGTGCCAACGGTAATTCTTTATAATCTTAAATTGAAATTAATTATACACTCTTTGACAAAAAAAAAGAAAAATGAAGCACTCCGAGAAATTGCTTGAAATAAGTCAAAGAGATGCTTCGCTTCAATTGGGTTACTTTTCGTGTATATTTTTATCGATAACTCAATATGCCAAATAGCTCAGGTCAGAATATCTGGCCAATGACTAATAGGGACCTACCACAGAGCATGGGAACCACGTATGGAGGAGGAGGATATATCAAAAGCAAAGTTCGCCCGCAGCGGCAATTGTGATAGAGGATTGCGGTTCCATTAACATCCACTGACTCTTTCTCAACGGCGGATATGTGAGAGCGAGTTTGAGCGAGGACTACAAGAGGGGAGTTGGTTAAATCGTCGTAAAGCCCGGCATTTGGGACAGAGTAACGCGGCAATCGGACGGTGTTGGTGTCTTTGGATCGAGGAGGGCATGCGGGCCGTGGATGGCGGAGAAAGACGACAGAGCGATTGTGAGAGACGCACGAACAGTACCGAATTCGTCGCTCTGACCATCCGTGACTATTTTCCGGTGTCTATAAGTAGTCGACCTGGATGGAAGTGATCATCCGGGCAGTTGCAAACGACAGTTAGTGCTGCAAGTCGTTTATTTATTCAATTGATGCTTCACCGTTAGTGGTCTAACTCCATAACGTGGGATAGTCGTGTTGTCGTCAGTGATGAGTCACGATTTGCACTGGATGCCGACGACCACTATGTACGTGTCAGGAGACGACCGGGTCAGTGTACGGATCCTGTCTTTACCTTGGAACGGCACACGACTCGCACAATTTGTTATTATCTAACAAAAATGTTAGTATCCTTTCATGAAAAAAATTAATATGGATCATAAGGAGAATTCATTTTAAAATAAAATTTAATTCGGACAGAATGACTGTCTGGAAAGTCATTTCCTGCCATAGCCGGAGAGCCTTGGTAGTCCTTCGTGACGATTTCCAGGACTGCCTCCGTAATGCAGGCACCCTTGAAACCCTTCCATTGACCAGCCGGATCGTCAATCAAACATGTTTGGACCATGATGGGATCACCTACATCCATCCCGCAATGTTGCCGAACTGTCAGCAACTGGACACCAGAAACTATATATATCTATGCCACGATGAGTATCTGCTTATATACGAGCCAGAGATGGCGCTACAACGTACTGATTTGTTCCACTCATGTAACTTTTTTCTACGAATAAATTTGCTCTGGAATTATAATGATTTTTTTCCCTACACACTGCGCACACGCAATCTCAATTGGAGTTGTTTTTTTTGAAGAATCTCACTTGCGGCTTTCTTATTTATATCAGATTGCAAAGCAAGCTTCAGGGATGATTCCTTCAGGGTACTTAGTTATTTTTGTCAAAGAGTGTATTTTGAATTTCACTTTTTCCGTTCTGAACTGAGCTTGTCGTTCAATTAGCTGATCACAACAGATCAAAAAGGGGAAAAAAAAAAGGTTTCGTGTAAAAACTGCCAAACCTAAGGGACCCAATACAAGCTCCATTTTCGGCCATTTAATGTTTGACTGGACTGCAGACCGAACCAATATTTTTTCCCCACCTATAAAGTCACAAGGATTCCAATAAGGTATGTGCTATTTGTAGTTTGGATTACAGCGGTGCTTACAGACAGACGGACGGACAGAACCTTATTAAGAGATGCCCTCGCCTTTACACTCTTCATAGACGATTCCTAAAAACTAAAAAATTTCAACACTTAATAACTTACACAGAAAACATGAACAGTTAAGCTACGTAATACAGTTTGAGATTAACTTTCTTATTTTCTCTGCAAAACGTCTTTCTGAAGTTAAAACGTTGAAAAACAAGCATTTAACACTGAATTTTAAGATGTTTTGTTCATAAGATTACAATTTTAATGTTTTTCATTTAGCCTCACACGAAGACGAAAAAAACCCAGTTTTGTTTTACTTTACCTGCAGAGAAGTTACTTTAATCTTGCTTAAGTTCTCAACATTTTTTTCCCTAAGCAAAAACTTAAATTCAATTTTAATATATGTTTACGAAATTAAACAGTGTTAACTGCCAATTGAATTTGTTCCATCTCATTAAGTTCCTGAAGCTTTAATCAATTCTGTCCCAACTGGCATTTAGCCAGACTCGAGGAAAGCTCTCGAATCGTTGCGAGAATTTCAAATCTCAGCTGTTTCATCGGAGAAAGGAAATATAATTTTAAGTTCATTTTCCACAAGAAAAAATAACATCAAAAATAAGTTTTGGAATTCTTTTTTTAAGAATTCTTTCTTAAAAATAATAATAAAGTAATAATAAAGTTTAGAAAGTTTGCAATTATTATGTCGTTTTATTTTAATTTTTTTAATGAGCTTAAAAATTAATTTGCGGTGATGTGAATTTGCTGACATGTTAGGATGGAGGAGGCCTTTGGTGATATTCAGTGATTTCAAATTCCTATGTGGCTTTAGTAGAAATTTATAAAAATATAAAATGTAAAGGATTAGATTATAAATAAATTGAAAACTCACAAAATCGATTGAAATAAAGCATCCAATCATAAATCGGCTTAACTATAGTTAGGTTCCTCGAAAACATGACTTTTAAACTTATTTATCACGAATAGCGATTTTCCATCCACCCCCTCCCCCTTGTTACATTTCTAGACTATCTTAGAAAATTGATGTTAACTGCTTTATGACGAAATATCTGTCTTTCATGTTGTGGTGACTACTCCAGGCTGATGATCGCCAGTAATCTGAAACAGCTGTTTTGCAGTGCTATACATTTTAAAATTTTTAGTTTCATATCCTCAAAAAAAAAACACAAAACAAACATTACAAAACAATATCTTAAGTAATTAAATGGCTCAGAAATTATTTGTAGAATTTTTTTTTTTCAATAGAATCAAAAATTTAAAAATGTATAGCACTGCAAAACAGCTGTTTCAAATTACTAGTGCTCATCAGCCTGGAGTAGTCACCACAACACGAAAATAATATGGAAATAGCAAGTAATTAAATGGCTCAGGATATTTTAACGAAATCATGTTATCGTTTCTTCTCAAATAATTCTCAAAAATATTTTTTATAAATCCTCAAAAAAAATAAAAAATTTCTTCACAAAAAATTCTACTTAAAAATTACTATTCTGATATTACTTATAAAGTAGACTTTTCATTACAGTAAAGTCAGAAGTTCCTGAAAGAACTTAGAGTCTACTTTCTGAAAAAAATGCCGTTTTTTATTTATTTTTTTTATTTATTTATTATTAAAAGTCATAAAATAATAAAAGGTTAAAGTCTTCATATTTTGGTAAATTATTACATCCATCGAAGACAAACAATATTCTCAAATTTTCCGTTTGCTTCCAATGAAATCCACAAACATTTCATTAGATTAGTACTATATTAATTTTCCAGTTAATTTTAAATATATCAACCTACGTGCAAGTAATTCATTAATACGCTAGACATCCAAAAAAAAAAGACATAAGCAAATGAATGCTCTTATTCGAAACTGAATGCAATTGTGTTAAGCTCAATTTTCATACACATAAACACTATTAAGCCATTTTATTTTTCTGTTTATAATTTTATTTACTTGAAAGCGAACTTTATAGAACTCATACAAAAGGTGATTCAGTATCATTTAGATTAATGTTTTTCTAATAAAATCACGTTAACAACATGAAGTTCATTGAAATAGAAGAAACGCTTGAAATAGGACTTCAAACAAGTTTACAATCTATGTAGTATTAAAGCTACAATTCGTTGAAACTGAAAATTAAGTTATGATAATCAAGGAAGGCACAAAGCTAAGTAAAGCATTTCGCACCCCAACCTATCACTAGAGAAAGACGGCCGTTTCGTTCTCTTTAGTACTCATCAGTCAAACTCCACCGATTAAAGACTCAGAAGGTGCGAAAGCTTAAGGATATCTCACTCCCGAAGAAGATACCTCCCCCAGAGGAACCCCCAACCAAAAATAAACAATCACACAAAAAATTTACTTAGTCTTGTGCCTTCTTTGGTTGTCATTTGTTGAATTATTTAGGCATGTTAAATTCCTTATTGCTTATACAGAAAATTAAGATTTAATAAAAAATTCAAATCCCAAATCTTGAAAGAATTTAGGAAACTTTCAATAGTCACCATAAATTGTTTTGTAAGGTATTGCAAAATTTACTGACAACTTTTTGTAGAAGTATAAATAAAAACGTAAAACAAATATGAAATTTGCATTTCCGGTAAATATTATAAACAATAATATCGGAAATAATCTGACTAGTGTAAGCAAAATCTATGAAAGCAATAAAAACTGCTTTACTGGAGGACTGTAGTTTCTATTTTGATAGAAGAGTCAGAAACGCAAAGATCCCGTTTTGAAACCAAACAGACAGCTGAAGAACTAAATATCTAGAATATTCCTTTAGTTCTGAGCGTTGACGTAACAATGAAGAAGGGAACAGCGTTTAAACCCCCATTGCATCCAATAACGAAAGAAATCCAACATTTTGTCTTTTTTTTTTAAAGTAAGGAAAGCCAATTTAATCTTTCTCAACCCCTGGGAAAAAAAAAAATCAAAAATCCGATAAAAGGCCATTTTTTTGTTTTTTATTTTTGGTTTATACTGTACCCCCTCCCCTCTTTCTCATTCCAAATTCACTGCCTCTGGTTCTGAGTCAATGTGAGTGCTTGCGCGAATTGTGAAGAAAGTTCTGCGGAATTTGCTCTACAAATTTGCTTTTGACGGAGAATGTGTAAATATATTTATATATCATTTAGTGTTTTTATCCTCCACATTATCAACTCTGCTTTTCACCGTCTTGGAACTACGATCCTTTTCAGATTCTATTCACCACTGTCACATGACAAATACATTAACGATGTATGCTTTCTTTCTGTTAAGTCTTAATAATATTGAATGGCACTTTTTAAAATCGGTTTTTACCGTGATCTAAGATGCATCGAGGACACTGTTAGCCAAGTGATAAAAACCTGTGAAGGTTGTTTGTTTGAATTTAATGTTGTAAAAGCATCTATGGCTACGCTGCGCCAACAGAAATCTGTGAAGAACTATGTAGGTCTGCATACGTCTGTAGTTTTTCATATACACAAGAAAATACAAAAAACAAAACAGAACCAATAAAACGCCGAATATCCGGATCTCAATATTGACTGTGAGATCAGATTAACTGCAATCCTCTGTAATACAAACAAATCTCATCTTTTTTCTTAATTCTCTGCGCTTAAATAAAACAAATATCATGGCTTTTTTTTTATTTAAATAAGATTAAAATATTCAGTTTTGTATGAAGGGCGTTCAAAAAGAAACGAGCCGGTGTGTGGAATGGACAAACCGGTTACAGAAGGGTAGTATCGTTGCATGTGTAACCAAGATTGGTTCGACACGAGTGAGTGCGGAAGTTCACAGCCCGCTGCTAGAGGATCACGGGTGCAATTCATGTGACTAAAAGCCAATACAAACATGCGTCAATCGTCCAAGACGGTCTTCACCGCACAGCACAAGCACTGCACCGCATTACAGATGAAACCACCAGGCAAGCTCATCCGTGGTTGGGGGTCATTCTACTCCACGACAATCCAAAGCCCCATACGGCCAACACAATCACGGCATTCTTGCAGACATTCAAGTGGGAGGTTCTTGATCACCCTCCATACAGTCCAGACCTCTCTCCCTGCGATTACCCCATTTTTGGTCCCCTTAAAAATGCTCTGAGGGGCAAACGATTCGCCTCAAGCAGTACGTGCGGAACTGGTTCACAATGCAACCCCAGGAATTTTACAAGGCAGTCATTCATCGCCTTGTGTCGCAGTGGGACAAGTGCCTCAACTCCTGACATACAGGTATTGGTTTCTGTTCCTAGGCAACCGGCTCGTTTCTTTTATATTTACAGACTACAAGGATGTTTAAGATATCATATATTTTAATAGGTTGAGTTTTTTTTATTATTTACTTATTTAATAATCAATAAACAATATTTATTTAAAAATAACAATAACTTCACACTAATAAAATATATTCAATAAAATATATTTCTTCAATATAGTAAATCACAGCAAATTTTCGGAAAGAATATCTTCCTTCCTTTTTCAAGCCTATTCAAAACTAAACAATTTCTGGCGGTAACAAATCATTAACATGAACATGGATATAGTTTCAATATGTAAGATTGTTAAAATTTAACCTTAAATGTCAAATCATTATTGACACCAATAATCCAATAATAGTAAAAACTTAATAAAACTTAATTTTGTTTGTACTAAATTTTGGATCAGGCCATGGAGTTAACATTAAAAGAAATATAATTGATAACTTTATTCACAGAATGGACAGATCGACAAGTTCTGAAGAAGAGAACAAAAATGAATTAGATAAAATGAAAATAATTTTGAAGAAAAATGATAATGGAGATATTATAGAAAAATCTCCATATCTACACGTTAACTTTCAGAAATCCT
>JAFIDM010010028.1:11512015-11602243 GCA_023159025.1 Thereuonema tuberculata | reverse complement strand
TAGATATGGAGAATTTTCTATAATACTAGGTGAAATTCCAGTTCTTAGATAATGGAGATATATTTTACTAATGCTTTGTTTACGAAACTAACACCTTCATGATTAAGGAATTGAACATGGATAATGAGAAGAGAATGATAACGACTTATTTAAACAGAAATAGCAGGAATTAAAAAGGATTTGTAAGAGATATAACATTGAAAGTGCATTTGAATGCAAAAACAAATTAAAAAAATGTTTTGTGTTGTAAGTGGAACAAAATTGAAAGGAAGGAAGGCAGGGATAGCGATTAGTAAACCAATCGCAACGGCTTCTGATGGATTATTTATGTTGAATTATTGCTTTAATTTCCTTATTATTATAAATGTGATTGCTGCGAATGCAAAAGACGCAATTGTTGCGATTACTGTGAATGTTGTGATTGCTGCCGAGCTGTATTATATACCGGTATGTGATTGTTGCCGAGCTGTATTATACGTGTGATTGTTGCGAATGTGAAAGGCGCAATTGTTGCGATTATTGTAATTGTTGTGCTTAATGATAATTTAATGAGATTTTAATGATACATGTCCACAGACAGACTGACAAAGCGGGATTATAAGGCTTCCTATCAGAAGCCTAAAACGAAATGGGTATAATATATAAAATAGAATGTATGAATTGGGATTTTATGTTGGAGAGAGCAAAAGAACCATTAAGGAACGAGTCTTGGAACATGGTAACTACATAAAAAATAAATAAATAGATAAATGAAATAGCAGTGTCTTAAACGGAGCATTGTTTGGATAATAATGTAAAAACACTTTTGGTAGAAAAAGACTCAAAAACTAGAAATAATAATAAGAAATACAAAGGGACAAAATTTAAATAGAATGAAGGAATGTATGTTAATAGCAGTTTTGTGAAACTAGCAGGAGATTTGGTGAATTTATGTTTTGATTTCCAAAAAAACGTAAGATGTGAAGAATTGGACTATTAAGTTTTGACTATTATTGGGTTGTTCGTGTGTCAATAATGATTTGACATTTAAGATGGTTAAATGTTAACAATATTACATGTTGTAAGTATATTCATGTTCATCTTAATGATTTGTTACCGCCAGAAATGGTATAGTTTTGAATAGGCTTGAAAAAGAACGGAAGATATTCTTTCCGAAAATTTGCTGTGATTTAATATATTGAATAAATGTTTTTTATTGAATATATTTTATTAGTGTGAAGATGTGATTATTTTTAATAATAACATGACGACTAGAAGAGAGGAGATTAGAAGGAAATATGGAATTAATATCAATATTTATTTAACCCAATAAAACATAATTGGATTAATTTTAATTATCCAATATCTAATGAATAATGGATAATTGATATTTTAATGTATCTAAATTTTTCAATAAAATAAACGCCCTCTGCTCCTCTTTGACAGATTCGAAAAAAACATACCGAACTTATTTACATATCATAAGGAACAATTACCTTCCGATGACAATGTTTCCTGAGAAGTTAAAGTAATAAAAAATAAAATGAAAGGAAAAGATGAGAACTTTCTCGAAACGAAAGCACACAATCGGCAATCTTATTGCTTTGAACCCGTCCTCTCTTGTCCGGAAGAATCTCATTTGCCAACTACTTCCCTCCAAAGATGCGGACGATTTTTATCGAAGATCCCATAAGAAGCAGTTTGCTACTAAATGTTCTTGATTTTATTGTTCGCTGCCAGAAACTCTTCACCATCTTGCTGCCAGTGGCGCCATCTATGATATGCTGCTCGAAGCTCGTCCCAATTCCAATATGTCATCTTTTGTTTTGGTCTTTTGGCTTATTTAAAACTTTCTTTCGAAACATTCTACATTTGATCTACTAATTAAAATAATTTCACTTTACTAACGTTATTTATTTTATTAAATTTAATTGAGCTTACGAGAACCCAATTAAGTTTGATTTTAAAGTTGAATTTAATTCATATTTGCAAAAAAGAAATTGAAAGGTTGCATTAGCATATACTTAATTAAGGAAAAAATATATTTCGGGACACATTTGTATTGTAATTGCACAACACATTGATGAAGAGGATATTTACAAATCGCAAACTAACTAGAGACTTAGACTTATTTTCATTGTATCATTACTATTGATTATTTTCATTTCTATCGCTTCTATAGTTAAAAAAAAAAAAAAAAGTGCAAGTACAGTAGATAAAATTCTATTTCTGCAAAAAACATTTGTACAAAAGTAAACAAATGACAATCCTCTACTCTTTTCTGCAGAAAAGAAGATAAAATTCTATTTCTGCAATGATTAGATAATGAAATCAAATCTGTCAAGTTTACAAGTGTATAGCGGTAAATATGTAATCTTGTGTATATATATACGGTATGTATAATACAACATAATATTATTCGTAATTTTTTAATATGTTGTTTTATCGTAATTTAAGTTTTTAGCGTTGACATATCTTCTACATAGGATTGATTAATAAATAAATATTATTTAAAACGAATTATGGCAATTAGAATTTATTTTAGAATTTAAAAAGTTATGAGTTAGATGTAACATATTTAACAAATAAGGAGACAGACAGACGGACATGACAACACTAATAGTTCAAAAAAGAAATTCCTTAAACCTTATCCCTATCAACCCCAATTTATTTAAAAAAATATTTTTATTTCATACACAATTTATTATTTAATGAACAAAATTTTTGCTTCACGAATTTTGATTTATTGTAATTACAATTTTTTTAAGGATTTTCAATCTTATCATATAAATGTAGATATAATAAAATGCCACAATTTAAATTCTTAAGATTACAAATCTTACGTGGGGCTTTATCAATTGCTGAATGAATGTCGTAGTCTCAGATTATTGTTGTAATTTGAAGTAAGTTTGCTGAAGACCTTCTTGCAATCAGAATCAAGTGTTTGAATAGGAAATTATTGTTTCAGAATAAGATTTTTATTTGAAAAACCAAGGGAACATCATCTCAGTCAATTTTCTTAAACTTCTGTATTTCTCATAAAATCCGAATCTGACGCCATCTAGTGGACAAATGGTGAATTTCTTATCTGAATGGATTTCAAAGTTGAATTGCCGAAAAGGAGATTTCGGCAAAAGCAGCGTAAGTTTCAGCATAACAATGAGCTTCTGATTTAATTATTATTTTATTTTTTATTAAAAAACTATTTCTGCTTTTTATTTTAACTCTACATCGAAATATTAATTTATCGAAATCACTCATACAGCACCACATCTACTGTAAGATTGTGATGAATGTGCAGATAGTTGTTTTTTCGTGTAAGCGGTGTGAACAAAATTTGTGAACACTCGATATTGAAGTGTTGTTGTTTATCATATCCTCAAAGCAAATCAGATTCTTAGTTTCATTTAAAAAAAAAAAATTCACTTACCGAATCTCTTCTATATATCTCAGTTTATCTTTTCAACTTTTTTTTATAAGAGAAAATCATGTTTCTGCTGTAGGAGTTCTCGTTGTAAACTTTCTAAAAAAAAATAAAAAACAAACTATTTTATCTTAACTACAAAACTTAATATTACAATATTCGAAAAAAATATTAAACTTTCAGCCATTGTACAGAGAATTAATGTTCAATTCCTTCTCTTCTAGGCTATAATATTAAAATTATTGGACAGGTAGATAACAAAATTTCGTATTCTTTAATAAAACATCAACTAAGATGACCTCGGAAAGTTCCCTTGCAAGATGAATCCACTACCTAAATACTATAAAATGGTGGTCGTTTTTCTCTGACTTTTATTTTGGTAATGATAGCCCATGGTATGAAGAACAATCGAAGCTTCTAGATATACGTGATTCTGAAATATTTTAAATAACACAAAATCCACGTTTCCCTCTTGGAAAACATTATTATTATTTAAAAGCTTCTGAAACAGACAAAGAGAAAGGAAGAAAAAATATAAAAACAGCATTTCCAACTTCGTGAAGTTTCCCTCCAATTTCGAAACACTTCAACTGCCTGGCAGAGTTCACCAACCATTAATAGACTCTGCTGCGGGATCCACAGAGAAAATTGATACATTAGGTTATGTAATTTTTACTTTAATAGATTTTACCCCAGAAACGGTATCTCGCGAAAGAAACAAAAGAGTCTGAACGATTTCTTGTGAAATAAGATCAGGAAAAGGTCAAAGGTGTTCTAGAAAGCACGAAATAATTAGTACGCAAACTTTCGAATGTCTCAGTTAAGAAAATAGTTGTTCAAAAGTCAGTCTCAACTTATCTCAAACAATTTCAGGGCATTTTGATTACCGTTTTTTGTCTTGGGTCAATAAGTGGCTTAATTTATATCAATGGCGACAGTAATCATAATCTATAAAGTTTTAGCTTTAGTTTTTAATAATCTTGATACGGAAGCACTGACAAATATAGAACTGCATTCAAATTTTAAGTTTTTTAATACTTACATTTAAATGTGTTACAAGCGTCCGACGAAATAAAATAACATGCATTAAAATACTTCAGTTTATTTGCAGATTAAGAAAGAAAAAAAAGAAAAAGAATGCACTATTACTATAAATTTTTTAGTTAGTTCCCCAATTCAAATTATTGTAATACAAAAACATTATATTTGTTATTAATGAGTTCTTTATTAAAATTAAGACATTTTATTAATTACAGTTTAATTAATTACCAATCAATGATGACCTCTTTGATTTCTGGAGTTTTTCCAGGAGGATGTTTGGGTCATAACCTAATTAAGATGCTGATCTCAATTCAGATTCCTTTTGGTATTTAATTAAAACCAGATACATTTTCCTTATTGTTGTTTGCTATTGGAAGTTAAAGTTTGATGAAACAGATAAGGATCAACCAGATATATCCAAAGATATCCCTAAAAACTTTTACTTTAAACTGAGATTTTCACTTGCTTTTTCTACTTTGTCTTTTAAAAATAAACAGTCTTTGTGTTTTGTTTTGTTTTCTTTAAGATTTCTAGGTTTCTATTTTCTTAGTTTTTTTTTTTTTTTTTTTTTTAGTTTTTTTTAAGTGTTTACGTGTCTCTGTATATTTAGTTGTATGTGTCTGCGTTTTGCATGATTATGTGTGTAAATGTGATGTCAACGTATGTATCTTCTTGAAACACGGCAGGCATATTTATGGAATCGATCTTTCGTATTTGTAAAATCTCTGCGTTCTTTCCTGTCAAGAAATTTGCACGTGATGGTGACAAAAAAAAATAAAAAATAAAATTGAAGCCAAAACTGATTCTTACTGGATTTTAATAACAACACACAGTAATCCTATTAAATTTGCGGGCTCTTTGATATGATTAATATTACCCTAATTTCAAATTTGTGAAATAAATCAGTTCTCAGCAAACAGGAAATTTTACTTTTTTCGAGATACGATAAGTTATAAGTATAGAAACTTTGAATTTTGAAATCGCACATATTCCAAATTTAAAATTGAATTATTACAAAATTCAACTTCGTAAACATACCGTACAGGTCTCTTTCTTAAGTATCGATAATACTTGTCATACTTTTAATGTCATACTTTTAATTTTTGTTGTAACATGTGGAATTTAACAATTAGATAAAAATCAAAAACAAAAAATAAACAAAAAAAGACACATTAAATGTTTTTAAAAAATTACGGGAACTTTTCTATTATATAGCTTTTCATAAAAACAGAAGTTCATGAAAGAAATTAAAGCCTGATTTCCTCCTTATAGTTCCTGCTTAATGTTTTAACTTAAAATTTCTTTAGCACCCAACTACATCTACTAATGTTTACAACATATTGAATATACTATATTTCGGCTGTAAGATTCTGTAGCCTTCTTCAGGTACTGATTTAGTCCTCGTCCATTGAAACCAGTAAACAACATAAAGTAAGAATTAAATTTAAATAAACAAAGATGTAACAAAACAGGAATCAAAACATGTAAAAATTAAGCCACATTAAACAATTTCCAACAAATAATTACACTATCTATCAATGTATTTTAACATCATTTCGTGGTATGTTCATTAATAAAGTATATCTATAACTTGTCTTTGATATTATAAAATTTCTTTATTATTTTTCTTTTTTAATTCGGTAAAACTATACATGAAAAGCCTACGTTTACTTTAAATTCTACCATCTGCTGAATACGAGCAGTAGAAATTTTCCATGTGCTGGATAAACAATTAGATCTGAGTTATTCGTCTAAAGTAGATTAATTTTAATTCTTAATATCAAAGCAAAACGACATCAATTTTTGTTTGTTAGACGTTACTGTTTTCTTCCTAATGCTTTTCTATGGAAGATTTTGTCAGTTACTCATGCTGCTAATTTCTCGATAAGGACTCACTTGGAGAAAATTTCAAATATCAAAGCTAGTTCATCTCAAGTCCTTAAATAGGCATATCAAGTTTCAAGAAGATCCATCAAGCTTTTCAGTTATTACGAGAACGTACTCTTATACAGACTGATTTGATGTACTGACTGTCCGGCAAAGTAAGCTAAAAAAATTCAGGAATTCTGGATATTTCATTTCTTTGTATTGCATTTCATCTTTATTTTCTCTTAATCCTATCATCCGAACTCACAAACAAATCACCATTTCGTTCAACATTCATAAGCAACAACATGCTTATTCCATTTAAAAATTATTGTTTTGAGTAGTTATCCATTTCTTTAATTCCGCAATTTATTAGTGTTTTGATCGAAATTTGACCAAATACAGTGAAAGAGATTCAAAAGTTATTGATCTGTTTTAGCTTCCGATGCATCGTGAGTTATTTAGCTTAATGAATTTAAAGTTCAACTAATACAGATGGAATAATCTAATTTCAGATTTCCAAGAAACCGAAAAAAGTTTTAAACTCACATAGAAATTGAAGTTGCAGTGGTTTTATGAGAAAACTTTTTCTTACATTGTATGTAGAACAGTGGCGTATATAGAATACATTTTCGGGGAGGGCCCAAGATCTGTTCAACCAAAAAAAAAAAAAAAAAACGTGGGGGGGACATCCTTTTTTTTTTTGGGGGGGGGGGGGGGGGCCGGGCCCCCTCGGTCTTCCCTTATATACGCCCCTGATGTAGAATAATATTCTCAAATTCTTTTGTCAGAATTACGTAATTCACTTAACTTTAATGAAATCGACGTACTATGACTGAAGCATGCACCGACATTTGGTAACAGCATGTTCGACAAAAAATGTTATTTTGTTGTTGCAAGTTAATAAAATTCAGTGTTACCTTTAAATTATTAGTTCTGATTTCACTGTAGCTTTTTCGCTAGTATATTTCATTACAGTGGTATTCTCGACTTTACATACAAATTTTACCAATTCTTGTATTTATGCGTTTGAAAGTTGAAAGCTATACCTGTATTTCCGCAACCATTAGAACTGAAGTGAATCAGAAGATTTAACAATAATCTAAATGAGGAAGTTGACTGCATCAACATCCCTGATGCCTTGAATATATTTCAAGTGCTGTGGTGGTTTCCCGTTGCCGTCCACAAGACCAATAGTTAACAGGAAAACAGACTTCAAGGGAATGCTCTTGAAAGCCTATTATATCCATTTCGGTCTTAATTTATTCCTCCATTTAAAATTATGGAGGACTAACCAAATAAAACTTACAGTTATTATACACATCATCATCAATTCATAGGATCATATCCATTGCAGTTCCTCCAGATATTTTCAAAGCTCTAGCAAATTAATTAAACAAAAAAATAGAATTACTTTTAGCCCACTAAGAAAATGATGCTCATCAAAATTAGCTATTTTATATTACCCCCTTTTTGAACTGCTTTTTGTTTTATGTTACCCCTTTTTGATTGATCTTCTTAAAGCTTGGCATCCATATTTAAGAAACAGAGACAATCAAACTTGTATATTTGAAATCTGTGGTATATGACGTATGTAAGTGTCAATAATAACTGCTAGTATGTTTAATAGTGCTGTGTCGATTGTGATAACACAAGTCCGCGAGGCAGGGAACGTGAATATGCAAGATACCATCAAAGTGGGGCAGTATTGTTGCCGTTGCCATAACAGTTGGGATTTTGATCATGAAAGTAAAAGGTTATAAAATAATAAGACGAACGGATATAAAGTTATGGTCCACAAAATATGTCCGGTGTTGGATATTACTATCCACACTTTCAGTAATGTCCAACAGCATAAGTTAATTGTAGTGAAATACCCAAGGATCAACTAAATATAGAGGCAAATATATAAGGAAATAAGCGGAATACAACGGAGAAGCAAGTTCCGATAGTTAACAGTAACCCTGGTGACACTGATCAACGGAGGATTGATTCAGCAAATGATTCCTGTCAAACGAATAATAAATCAAAGTTCGCTGTTCGAAAAGAAGCGAATCAATGGGAGACAAGCTGAGCGATTTATCCAGATATTCCTTTACATTACCGAACTCACCAAACTCCAAGATTCAGTTAAGAGACTTTTCGAACATGTGTTGTTCCATCTATAAATAATTTAAGAAGCAGGAACTATTCTGGTATTGTAAGGTAGTTTATTAAAGTTTATTAAAGTTCTATTTATCACCGTATCGGTTCGATTGCTTCACTCACAAAATTTACTTGTTGGGTAGAAATTACAATAGTCTATCTTATATCCTTAGTTATTGAATACAATCCAACTCATAGTTCAGTACTTTTTAGTTCCTTTTCGCTATTGTTCTATTCCTACTATAAACAACAGTTTGGTTTTTTTTAAATCTTTTCCGTGCGAATCTTTTTTGATAAATTAGCGAGAGATAACAAAAATTATCATCGAAAAAAATTTAGAACCCTTAACAATGGACTTCTAACAATGTCTTAAACCATGAATATTAAACTAATCCTCTAACTTAGGAATGAAATTAATCTGATATAGACAATATAACTAGACACTGCGAATTAAATTTTTTTTTTTAGAAAATTTCTGCAGTTTGTACTCATTCTAATTTAAGTTATCTACAAAAACATCTCAGATGATGTTATAATTTATATCGGAATCAATGTGGAACCCAAAAAGCAAAAACAGCGTTTTCTGATATAGGCCCGAGTACCGTGATCTGTTTGTCTACTGATGACTGCTCCTAGCTGATGATCGCCATATTAGCGTGAAACAGCTGTACTAGGATGTCATTTAGTAAACAACTTGGTCTCACCCTTTATATTATAATTTATAAAATCTATAACAGTACCTTGGCATAGGCTGCATCTTTAAAAGCTGCACTAACACTTTTCGTTTGTTCTTAATTTATTTCCAATTATGGGATACATCATTTTATTCTATAAGCAATTAATAAAGGGGGTCCGGTAGTTTAGGCGCTGGACTGAGGACTGGAGAAACCTGGGTTCAATTCCTGTTGTTCGGGGATTTTTCAACGGTTATTTCTCCTCCAGAGGGGACCCTAGGGTTCATCCAGCCCTCTGTCAAATGGGCAATAGGTTTCTTTCTCGAGGAGTCAATGCATCCGAAGTCAACTAGTCCTGTTGGTCGAGAATCTCTGGGAGCCTAAAGCTCTCGCGCGCTTGAAAGCCTGCATGGCCTGTTGGGTACAGTTTAACCTTAACCTTAAGCAATTAATAAATATTTTATTTCTTCCCAATTCCAAAATTAAATAAAACCGAAACTTCACTAATAATTATGAGTAATTACGAAACAACAATGGGTGAGACCAAATTGTTTACCAAGTGACATCCTGGAACAGCTGTTTCACTCTCTTTGGCGATCATCAGCCAGTAGCAGTCACCAATAAAACAAGGTCTCCGTACTGGGGCTAATGAATGATTATCGGAAGCGCGATAGTGTCTCAAAAGAATAAATTGTTATTTATTAATAATTCAAATGCCGGGTTTGAATTTTTATGCTTTAAAAAAATTCATTGATGCCGGTGAACTGGTGGCAAATGAATTTTCTCATTAATTTTTCATTAGTGAGTTTTTTTATTGTTTATTTTTTGTTTTGAACACTGCGCTTCCAATGAATAATTGCGACTTTGCTAATAATTTATCATTTTTAAACAATAAATTAATATTAAATTCCGATTGAAATTAATTGGGAAGTTACGGAATTCCAGTCATGAATCATTATAGATTCTCTTTTCCAATTTCCGATAAATCTAAATCCATAATCAATTCAGTAGCTTCATAATTTTCTGCATAATTAGCAAGAACTCAGTGACCTACTTTTCGATTAGTTTCTAGATGATTCGAGAACAAATGGGCAATTAGGTAACTAATGGAACTATTAATAGAAATATCCACTACTAAAAAAAAAAATATGAAGAATACTTTTACAAATTAAAAATACTTTTACAAACTAGTTGGTTACCCGTCACTTCTCTCCGGGTTATGCAACATGATTACAGTTAATGAATGGAAACCAACATTTTTTTTTTAATAGAAACAAACACATTACATCAAGTAAACTACAAACTAAAACTAACAATAAAAAGTTTGCATTCTAACAAATACCAGCAATACAATATTAAAATTCTAAACAATTTCTCTATATACAATATTTTTGTTTTAGTCTTCTGATAAGATCAGCAGATTTATATTCCCGTTTTGTCTGTCACGTTTTGTCCTCCAAATGAGAGATGGCTGCCCTGTTTTTTGTGAGATCTGCGCATGTATCATCGATTAGTCTGGTCAGGCACTTCCGTCTGATTTTATGACAGGACGCCGGCATTAGGGTAATCGCTTGTTACTTTGCAAAAGAGCATTGTATTTATAAATAATATATATTTATTTATTTATATAAATACTTATTGTTAGCAACTGGTATTGAAATAACGCTAAATAGTCGAGAGAAGTTTTAATTTAGCGTTATCAACATGTCTTTCTCAGTGAAAACAGACGACGGCGTCCATTGTGACAGGAAAACATAATTGATCAGCTACCGGAAGGGCTGCGCAGTTCAAACTTTCGCCGGCCAACTTTCATTTGGAGGACAGTAGGCAAGTATCATTAAAAATCTCATTAAACTATCATTAAGCAGAACAATCCCAACAATCGCAACAATTGCGCCTTTGCATTCGCAACAATTACATTTATAGTGATTGTTGTGATTTTTAGAGCTGCATTATAGAGCGCAATTGTTGCGTTTATTGGAAATAAACACAAGGAAATTAAAGCAATATCAATTATCAGAAGACGTTGCGAAGCATTGTGATTGGTTTACTAATCGCTTTCCCTACCTTGTTTCATTTTGAAATAGTTTCCTTATCTAAAACAATTCCTATGAGTTGACCATGCAACAATACTCCTGTTTCCAGGCAACGCTTCTCTTCTTGCAGACATACGCATGCGCACACACCAGAAAAAAAAAACCCAGTACTATTTTAAATGTAATTGTTATTTTAACTAGCTGTAGTATTTGTGAACAAACTTGATTTATTCTATTATTCAAATGTACATTCTCTTTGAATACGTAACATGTACATATGTTTGCAGACACGTAGATAAGTTATATATCTGTATTTATATAAATGCGTATATCCATACACATGAGTAAACGCCCCTGTGTTTACATATAAATACGCATATATGCGAATCTGCTATGTGTGTATATGAAAGTGTGTATATATGAGAAAAATAAATATTTAAATTTTATGGTTTAGGCTAGTATTATGTGGATTCGCTTACGTAGATGTTGTAATTCGCTTACGTTTCGATTGTTAGAAACTAATCTTCAGAACCTATTGACGGGGCGAGTTCCCCTGATAGAACAATGTTTGAAGTTAAAAAAAATAAAA
This sequence comes from Thereuonema tuberculata, assembly GCA_023159025.1. Taxonomy (NCBI): domain Eukaryota; kingdom Metazoa; phylum Arthropoda; class Chilopoda; order Scutigeromorpha; family Scutigeridae; genus Thereuonema; species Thereuonema tuberculata. Next base: position 11,590,489 of record JAFIDM010010028.1, on the reverse strand, counting down.
TAAAATAAGTAACTAAATACATATATTTGATCTTAATAAAACTAATAACTTTCCTTGGTTGCAAAAATTACTTATCTAATTTCTTAAAAAAACATTTTTATATATTTTTTACCTTAAACAAATAATAAAAAAAAGATTGAGTACATTTAAGTCTTATCTTTGATAAGTCATAATCTTAAGTCCCATGTGTCAGAGAAACGCTTTCTTTAGGAAGTTACTCAAGTCGTCTCATTTTTTTTAAACTGTGAGCGTCTTCCTTCGTAATTAAGTTTACCTACCGTATCATCCCATTTCACATTTCCTGCTTCTTGTTTGTTTTGTCTGGTTAATTGGTTCTACAAGTTGTAGCCCCTCCGGTACTCGTTTGATCATATCGGCCACTTGATCCCAGAGGCAGTTAAATATCATTAGGCACATCTTTAAGAACACCTTTTCCTTACTACGAAAACATGAGATTTTATTTAAAGAGAAAGAAAGAAAAGAAGATATCTTTACTGAAAAGAACCTTTACTTACTGACTTTGTTAAATAATGTTAGACTACATAATAAAAATAAAAAGTCATAAAAATCAAATGCCTGAAGTCCCAAATGGGCTTTTAGTTTCGCTAATGTCATCGATGCCTTTCAGACTTCAATTGAATGGGTGAGTTGAAAAAGGTACGTATTCCACAAATGTAAACTTTTGGAAAACTAAAAAAAACTGTTTTTTAAGAAAAGTAATTTTTTTACAAAACAATTTTCTATTATCGATTTATACCTTTAAGTGAAGTGAATTCATTGTGCTTTGTAAATATATAGATATAAAACTTTTTATAGCATAAAACTATGAAATTATATCTCAGTTTAGTTTGTCAATTTTGGTGAATATGTACCTTTTTTAACTCACTCATTCAATTGGGAAGTAAATCTTTTTTTCCTGTAAGATGTTATCTGCGAATGCTATCCATGGTAGATCACGACATGATTTGCAGAAAAAAAAAATCAACATTATTTTGCTAACAAAGAATAAAAAGCTAAAAACGTGCATTTTCAAACAAATGGTTGCTTTATTGTTTTGTTTTTTTTGTACATAATTTATTAAAATGTCTTGTAACACACATGACCAAGTTTGGCATCCGTTCTGTTTACAGTAAACTATTTAATTGCTCTTTGCTTTTTTGGTGGTCCCACTGGCAGGAGTGCGAATGAGAAACCCATTCACCCACACTCAGTTGTCATCAATTATGTAAATTGATGCCAATCAGTGTTGAAAACGACGAAACGAAGTCCCACCGAATCGTAGTAAGATGTGAAAGGAACTTTGTATACCAACAAATGAAACCTTAAAAGATGCAAAGATGTTCTAAACGTAGAAAAAAAAATAATGCCCTGTGGAGTTAAATTGACTTTATCTTGAAGTTTTCTGTAATGCGATGAACTAAGAGCACTGAAATAAATACTTGACGCATTCTATATAACTTACTTGTTAGTAAAAACAACTCCTAAAGTTTTAAAGAAAACTGATAAAAGATTTGTGAAAATACATTGTTGATATTTATTATTATTTGTTTCTTATTCTCCTTTTTCCTTTGAATTTTAGAAATTAGAATGTCTTTAGAATATCTAGAAAGTTCTTTAAAGTAAATTTAAACTTCGGAAATCCGTAATTATACAATCAGAAACAGATAAATAATCATTTTTAGCTGTCCCATGTTACAGTTAACACAGGGAACCACTCTTGCTTTTGTGTTGTCTGTCTGTCACACTCTGTAGCGGCCAAACGGTTAGAGATATTAGAATGAAACCTTCACTATTGTGATCAGCATCAAAAAGTAGGTGACCACGTAAAAAAAATCAGACATGTAGGACCACTCCCTGACCCCCCAAATTAACGTTTTCCATAGCAGTGTTAGTAATAATGATAACAATTAACACAGTAATAATACTGATGCTTCATACATAACAATACTAACAATTACCAACAGGACGTCATTGTTAATATTAACAAACGTATTGTTTCATAAATTCTTTAACATATTCAAATGATGCACTACGCATTGTATTACCGGTCCTAGGTTACAGCTTGCCTATAAAACATAAAGGAACGGTCTTGCATTTATATGCTCTTGCTTTTAATTATTTTGTTTATACAATTGTACATATTATGGGGCCGCTTTGCTTTTGACACTGTCTAAAAGCATTAATTACCTTGTTCTTTTATTATTATTATCATTATTATTAGTGATCCTAGCAAATATCTCTTTAATTTATGTACAGTGTGGTCAGGAAGTTCCCATACCTCTTAATTGATAGTCATATTTTAAGAAAATATTTACACATTAAGTGTCCAATGCGTCTGTGTGTTCCCCATCATTCGGTACACACAAGATCATACGCCGCCACGTCCTACTTGATATTTTTTTGGAGCATGTCCGGATAGTTCGAAATGCGTCCTCAACTGCATTATGCAATTCTTCATTTGTAGCATAACGACATTCAGACATGTAGGCCTTGAAGAGTCACCACAACGAGTCGTTAGGCGTCGTGAGGTCAGGACTTCGTGGTGGCCATTTCAATGGAGCTGATGATGCTGGAGTGCCGCAACCACTCCAGCGTCCTGGAAAATGTTCCTGAAGAAACCCGCGCATAGTAAAGTTGAAGTGAGCTGGTGCCCCGTACTGCTGCAGCCATACGCGTCCCATGATACTCGCGTCTTCAAGCTCTGGAATGAACTATGTTTGTAACATGTGCAAATAAGTTCCATTAACATAACCATCAGAAAAATATAGTTTAAACAAATGAGGTGACGTCATCGCAGCTCATATCATTACGTGACGTGGATTCCTCTCCAACTCCAGTGTGTAAAGAGAGTTTTCTTTCGCCCAAGAGACATTTCCAACACGAACATCTGCATTCTAATGTCAACAAGTGAAATAACATTCAATAGTAAATATTTACATATATATATATATCGTTTATTAAGTTGTCTGTGAAATCATTGTAATCAAAATATAGTCGAATCCCGATTATTAACTGTCTTTTCTTTTCCTCTATTTTTTCCCAGTTCTGTTTGACTCTAGAAGTTGAAATTATTGTAACTGATCAGCCACACAGTTATTTTATTTGTTGTAACAGGTCTGAAATGCTGCGTTGGATGATTACTTTGTCGTGGAAAAGTTGACATTTCCTATTTACTATCAGCTGAAATTGTCATTGTTCACTTGCTTCGCTTGCGGTTTGTGATGTTTCAAAGTTACATTAACGTACAACTGTAGTACGTTTGCAAATGGGAAGAAGATAGAAAAGATAGAGAAAGATATAAAACAACAGTCGCATCAGTGGAGAAGAAGCTAGAAACGGTAAATAGAATAGACAAAGGAAAACCACTAACAAAAACAAAAACGAAGAAGTTCAGCATTGAGAAGATCAGTATTGATTCAGTATTGGAGACAGTTTACACAGTTTTAGAATTCCTAAAATTTCACATTCTCTCTTTTTTTTTTTTTTTTCAATTAAATTTATTTTTTAATCACTTAAATTTAAACTACTTTTTTTTCTTTTTTTGCAACCAAGAAAAGTCAAAGTCAATTTTGGATAATAATGAATCACGAAATACGAAAACAACAAATTCTCTATTATCCGAATATTCTGCTCTTCGAGGAGGCCGGATAATCGAGGTTCTGCTATACTACAGTTTGCTCTAACATTTGTAAAATCCATTAAATGGATCCAAGAGGTAAAAAAAATTAGAACAAAAAACTTTTAAAATGCAATGTTAATTCGGAATTCTCATGTCTTGCTATGTTCGAGATAACTCAAAAACTAAGAATCCTAGACAGCTGCAACTTTAGAGATAATGCAGATAATTACGAGGAAGATCCGTATCAATTTTGGCAAAAAAAAAAAAAAGAACCGGTATTCATTACGTTGAGGGCTTCTGCAGGAGCCTTAGCTTTGGTGCAAAAACCAACAACATACAAGAATGAATAAGAAGATTATTCAAACTATCATTCAAAAAATACTATTTAAAAAAAATAATAAATTAGTAAATTCGAAAGTTGAAATGCCAACTATATCTTGTTCTATAAACTTCAATGAAAGTTTTTACCAAAGTCCGCCTTTTTATTGATTTTGGAACTGAGGTATTATTACTGTCAGGATAAATTATTTATTATTCAGCTTAAAATTTCACTGGTAAGTGTAGACTATTTTTTTTATTGAATAATTGTTCTTTAATCTTTTTATTTGAAATTAGACACATCAACTACAATCATTTTCGTGTTATTACCTGCTTTATATTAAAACCAGTATATTGAATATTTCAATTAAATTACATCATCAGATAAGACTTACAACTTGATTCATTACAATTCGTAGTATTATCTCGGTTTTATTACTGATAACAGTGAAATATAGTCAACATAAAGTTAATACATTTTAACTTATTATCTACTTAATGAATAAATGCAATCACAAAGCAATTACTAATTTACTTTTATATTATTTTATATTTTACTAATTTTGTAAAATTTCGAAATCACTCCTGTTTTTGACTAGAAGGTAACCCGTGAAATTCCAAAAAAAAGTCAGCCATTTTGTTTTCTTGAACCAAAATAATAAATCAAACCGAAGTTTTTGAAAGAACGTTAAGCCTACAACCTAAAAATCCTATTCCTGAATATTTTTTTTAAACACAACAAATCCTGAAAGCAAACGAAAAATCCTGCGTTTATCTTCAATTTCTAATTTCTAAATGAATACAGATATTTTTCTGAAAAAATAATTATTCCATTTAATAATAATTTAAAAAAATTAAAATTAATTAGTCTAAAGCCGACTTAATTTTAATCCTACCAAATAACACGCAAATAAATGGATTGAATGAAAATACAGTATTATTTTTAAAGATATCGACAGAATTCCATTGATTTTATTTTGACTGCTTCATTTTGGGATTCTTATATCGTCTTCTCGAGCTTTACTTTTCGACAAGGACCCACTTTAAAAAAATTTCAAATATAGAAGTTTTATCATCTCTATTCCTTAAATATGCTTATCAAGTTTCAAGAGGATTCATCTAGAGGCTCCAAAGTTATCAGGGATGGGGGTAGGAGATATGAAGAGGCAAAAATATCAATATTGTAAATATATATATATATTTGGTTTTATTTAGTGTTCAGTTAGCAGAGATAAAAGTCTGTATGAAGATCAAGTGTTCGAAGAGTCACTATCTATATTGCACTGATAATTATTCAAATTAAATCAAACAAAACGGGATCATAAGAAAAATTGCTTAATATATTTCTTTCTAAAAAAAAAACAAAAAAACATTAACAATTTCTTCCTTGAACATAATCCTATACTTTTAACAAATAACTTGTTCACTTAGAGTTCACAATGTCCTACTCCCTTTGAGGTTGCGGATCAAATGTTCTATAGTCCATCGTAATTGAAGTTCATATTTTAACATTACAGTTTTTCCCTCGATGCAATTCGTTTTTCTTTAGCATAATACTTGAACTTTCAATAGTCTGAATAGATTACTGCTGACGCATCTAAATTTCTAAACTTGATTTAACTTCGATGTCTTCTGAAGAATACGTCTTTGTTAAGAATAAAAAGACTAAACAACTTACTTTAATTCTTCTTAATCGTATCCGATCCACTGTAAATTAACGTTTCACAACTACTCCTAAGACATCGCTTAATCGTCCGATCCGAAGAATTTGACTCGTATTGTAAACATGACGCTAGTCGTTCGACGGCTGAGTTCCAAGAACATGACATGACATCTTTCCCAAAGTCCTGTGAATTAAACTATAAAAAAAAGGCTTAAATTACTTTCCCTCAGTGAGCATTAATATTACAGTCATTCGATTTGGGAAATGAATACTTCAATCCTTTACAGTATTTTCCATTGAAGTATATCCTCAAAAAGTCCTGCAGAAGCATCAGCTCTTGCTCCATCTTCGAATCATCCTTGACGATAGAAACACACTATCCCAACTGCAACATCACAATGCAACTGCTGTCCTCTACATTCTCATTTTTCCAAAACAAAGAGAACATCACTTCATCTGTGCTCGTAGTTTAAATCATTAGCAGTTGTAATGTCTCGATCAACAATAGTTTACGAACAGTCTCACTTTTTTATTTCAGCTCAATTCAAATTAACTTGAAATGACTACTGCAAATTGTTGCTATCAATTTTCACTATTAGTAAAATTATCAAGATAAATGCAGAAACCGACTGATTTGATGAAAATCGCTTTCTTAGGGAAGAAAATTAATTTTTTTTTTAAAAAAATGTTGTGCTAAAGTATAAAATTAAGGGCGATCCATGAAAACCTAAACTTCACCTAACGAGCGTTATCTGCCGCGCAATGACAGCCAACTGTCCACCCGAAAAAAGGTGAAGTTTTGGAATTTTTTTGCTGGACACATACTAACTGAATCGACTTGAAATTTGGATATGCTACTGCACAATGAAAATTTGTGATTTCTGGAAAAATGCGGACACAGTCAACTGTTTCCGGAAATAAAAATATAGATTAAAAAAAAAAAAACCTGTAAACTAAAGTTATCCAAATTTCAAGTCGATCGGGTCAGTAGTTGTCGAGCAAAAAATTATTCAGCTGGAAAACGTCTAATTCAGTTGTTATTCAAGTAATAATGAGGGGTTTTAAGCCAAACTAACCTAATCCTCAAAACGCAAATTATTATTGGGGAAATGGTTTGAAACGTTTGGTGGTCGTGTACAAAAAAAAACCAAAAAACAAAAAAACAATATACATTTTGCTGCTGGAATTTATGAAGTAAAGAAAATTACCTATATAAATTACAGCAGCAATGCGTATATTGTTTTTTTTTTGTACACGACCACCAAACATTTTAAACCATTTCCTCAATAATTTTCTCTTTCAGGATTAGGTTAGTACGGCTTAAAACCCCTCTATATGAATGGAACGCATTGTAAGCCATTGCGATATCTAAGGACTGTTAAGACTTTTAGGTAATTAAGCTTCTATTCATTAGCCATTCCTTCCGCCAGTATTGAATTAAGTAACTGTTTTACTTAAGATATTTAAATATTCACAGCGTTCTTATCTATCCATAAGTATTGTTTATTTTTACCTCCTGCCTCATCTCTGGATGGACACTCTTGACCTTCCGAAAATTCCAAATTCTTCATTTCAAATAAATAACAAACTTTGATAAACTCCTTTTATAAATTATATTTAATCACTATATTTCATTTTCTTTAGGCAAGAAAAGTTCTTCAGGCGATGGAGAACAGGAAAAATTATCCCTCTTCCTCAAAATTCGTTTTACATTTATAATTTCACTTTTAACAGTCTTTAGACATATTATAACAAACTGTAATAATTTGTATATATGTCGTCCGTGAATACAATAATTACGAATTTTGAGGAAGCGGGCTAATTTTTCCTGTATTCCATCGCCTGAAGAAGTTTTCTTGCCTAACAAAAACGAAATGTAGTGATTAAATATAATTTGTAAAAGGAGTTTATCAATGCTTGTTATTCTTGAACCTCATATTCAAATGCTTATTCAAACGTCAGTTCTTGAAAATTACTTTCGTGGAAGTCCTTGTCCACGAATTAGGGTATGAAGTTGGTAAAAATTCCTATGAAAAGCATTAGAATCAAAGTCATAGATTTCCATAAATATCTCAATGCATAAAAATCTTTTAGTAATCCACTTATTTGCGCTTGCTTTGATAGGAAGGAAATATTTGGATTTAGACAAATTAATTTACGGATTAATTTTTTTTTTCAGAAAACAGAAGATTTATACTGTATTTAACAATATTGTAATTTAAAAATAAAAGGAGGGTTTTTTTTTTTTTGTTTGTTGTATTTCACGATTTCAAAAAAACTAAAACAATATAGACTCCATGTTCTTTTAAGAACTTCTTACATTTTCATTTCATCGAGAGGTTAAGCCTAAAATTTTTATGAGAATTATTCAATTCATTATTGTGTGTGAACATCCTTGATTTCACTACTGAAATCCACCGTCAACGGGTTGTTTTTCCTGATGTATTATAAAAAATACATAATAAAAAAAAAAGCAGTAAAACATCCTGAAACTCAGTTAAAAGCCTCACAGCATATTCTTGTCGATTCTGAAAGATGGAACTAATTATTTAGAATCTCTATGACAACCTGTAATTACAGACCCTGAGCAACACGTTACGTCAATGCAACCTCAATTGCGAACAGAAGAAGAAGAAAAAACTTCGCTTTCAAACAGTTTTCTTAGATTAGGGAGAGGAATGAAAATTAAGGCAGGAAGAAAATAAGAAAGAGCTGAAAAGTATGGAAGAAAATCAAAATAAAGCATTTCCTCGTTGAGAGGAAATTCAATGTTTTTATTCCAGTATTTTTTTAGAAAAATAATAAAAAAAGAGAGCGGGAAATAAAGGATAATTATATCCGCATATTTATTAAGGCCTAGGAAATGAATTTTAGTGAACCAATTCTACTTTCAATTATACTTTTATCTTAAGTATATTTTTAACCCGTGAATAAATACATAGCTAAGAAAAGACAGGTTCGAAGTAAACGTTTTGAATAAATACGGCCTAAAGTTGTTTGCAATTTAAGTTTAGCAAATTTTCATGTTTCGACTTCTTATTGAGGAAAATCCTCTGTACTCAGAGACAGGAATTTAGAAGAAAGAATATTACAATTTTCAAGAATTTTTGACCATTCTCTCAGAATATCGGAAATAGAAGAATATAATGAAAGTAATATCAACAGAATCAAAATATCTGATTGTGTGTCTTCTGAGAAGAAGACTTCTAATCCCGGTTTGTCCGTCCGTCTGTGCATAAGTATCATTAAAATCTCATTAAATTATCATTAAGCACAACAATCACAACAATTACTCCTTTTGCATTTGCAACAATCACATTTATAATAATAAGGAAATTAAAGCAATATCAATTATATTTTCATAGACATATCAGCAGACGTTGCGAAGCATTGTGATTGGTTTACTAATCGCTATCCATACCTTGTTTTTCCTTATGAACTACAGATTTCAACCATAAAGCTCTTACTTCGGTTACACATATAATAAAAAGCATAAAATGTATGGCTACAATCAAATATTCAGTCTACTTTCGTAAGAGAAGCGAGGCATATAAAATCTATTGTGTAGATTTCCTCCTTAGCACATGTACTCATATTTATGGACAAGAGGATATTTATCTGAAAATGTCTGTTAAGCCCAGCACAGAATAAACAAAACAAAGTGAAATTTGTCAGCACGTTAACCATTTCTTTTGCTTAAGAGGATATTTATATTTGAAATTATTTATTGCAAGTTTCTGTCGAAAATTTGCAAGTGTAGGCGAAAACATTTCCTACCCAAGGATATTAGAAACGAAATAATGAATTTTTATAACAAGGCACTGAAGTCCAGTGTCATCTGCGCATGCTCCTTGCAGAGATAGGCTAAAATTTTAGTTAAACCTGAAAAGATTTCATTTGGCTATGTCTTCATTTAACTTTTCGCATGCAACTCGCCGCAGTCCTTCCTGTTGACGATTTTATGTAGTTCATCCAAACATGATAATTCCTTTCATTAAATCTGACATTCCAACACTCGATATCGTCAAGTATGGCATCCATGTTACGCTTATCATAATATCAATTATCAAGCATTGTTAGGTGAATTTACTTTTTCACTTGTGTAGTGGAAGCGTGCTGAGCAGGTAACCTTTATGTTGCTCTTTGTATTGTTTATTTGAAGAAAAAAAAATCCTGAATTCAGAGCTCGAAAATATTCCACATGTCCTTACTCACCGAATCTTTTCATCTTTCCTCTTCCTTTTCAACAATCGGCTTGCATTCAATTCACTTGTCAGTTGCTGGCGTTCAGCCTTCATTGTTGTCACTTCACGCTTTCACTATTATTCCACATACATTCATTATACATTACTACACAAAGTTTCATAGATTAATTTTAATTAGATTTAGCAATTTAATTAAATAGTTAGGGATTTCATTAATTTTCAGTAAAGAATTGAAGGTATTTTATTCGTATTTAGCATAGAGGATATTTCAACTAAAAATACTAAGAGATGTTTCGCTTATTTTGTTTTAACTTGAAATAATTATTATAAAATGGAATATTCTAGAATACAGGTTCAGATGCAGTTGTTGTTTATCAGACTATCATCACTAAGTTCTTCAAATATCTAGAAAGTTGATTTAAGCTCGATTATTTCTGTACATCTGTATATTTTAAGAGCAATACATTCAAATTAAAAATATGAATGTTTTTATATCTGCTAATAAATATCTTACTAAAGGTTTAAGACAATTTTATTGTATGTAGATGGAATAAATACAGAAATTTGCAGTTCACAAATCTTTTTTAGCAATATTTAATATGAATCCTTAAAATAAAAGTTCGTGCAGTTTTATTAGTAAGGATATTATAAATTTGTTACGTATTATAAAAATTCTTAGTATGAGCAAAAGCAAATTATAAGGAAGTCGACATATGGTTATTTGTTTGTTCATTAAGATAAGTAAAAAAAATAGATATCCCAGGAATCTGAAACTTTAGAGATGGGCTTAGACTATTGAATGCCAAAAACTGCCCAAAAGTCTTACCACGAAAAAGACTTATCTGGTAGCTGAAAGTTAAATAAGTTTCATTTAACCTATCGTTACAAAGCTTATTGGAGTTTTCCAAAACGATTATTAGAAATTTGGAACGCCGACTATAATTTCCTCATTAATCTATTTCACTTCTTAACTCTTGAACTCTGTGAAATTATATCCATTATCTTAAGGTTGTTCTTTCTGAGATCGTGAATACTCCTAGAAGAATTACATCGAACCTAAATTAAGCACGAAATACACTTGTTAATTTAGTACACAATTGAATCTAATCAACTTGACGAGCCAACACAGAAAGTAATTGCCATAAGAGAGAAGATACTTTCGGCCCAGGAAATTGAGGTCGAGACCTCCTGATAAATAACTGATGAATCTATAGTTTTTTGTTTGGCACGGATGTTTGAGCTTCAGAATAAGCGTTAGACCTAACCTACAAAGAAGAAAGTCTTTCCAAATCTGTAAAAGACTTTTCTTAACTATCCTAATTAATCATTAAGATTCAGAGCAACATCCAACAATGTTTGATTGATAGGAACTTAATGAGTTTAACAGTTCCTTCCTGTGGGCTAACAGTATCACTGATTAACAGACGAAGTGTAGTTAATTCTTCTTAAGAATCATAGCATGCAAGAATTTTATTACTGCAACAAATCGTTTCCATTTCGAAAAATTACAGAAGAAATATAGGAATCCATATTATTTTCTTCTTCAAGTCTCCTCTTCTTCGTAGCATAATTCTAAATAATTCTTCTACACCTCATATTAAAAAATATATTTAATACTATAACGAATTTTCGGAAGAATTTTACTTACTTCCTTCTTCAAGTTTGTTTAACAAAACAATATAGTATAGTATTAAATATATTTTTTAATATATTATGAGGTGTAGAAGAACTGTTTATTTAGAAAAATAGGAATGCTATATATTATACTAAAAGTAATAAACAATTGATTATTTTTTAAAGAGGTTTTTTTTTTTGGTTTATTAAAACTTTTATTTGAAATTCTTAATATATCAATAATAATCTAGAATATTTGAATTTCATTAATTTCAATGTAGTTATAAAGTCATTTCAGTATTGCCTGTGATTGTTTTGTTTAAGTTTAAAAGCAGTATGTTTGTGTTTGTGTTTATACCATCTCAAAACTTCTGAAATGCTGAATGGATCTTCTGATGCCTATTTATGGACAAGAGGCTTATTTTTTCCATCATTTAGATCCTTGTCAAAAATTTGCACGAAGTTGCCAGAATGTCCACAGAAAAGCAGTACAAATAAAAACAATGAATTTCTGAGATGTTCAACATTGTGTATTACTCTATTTACTAATCTACGGTCATTTAGACATGCTTGGTGAGATTACAATGAATTGGTATTAAGTAACTTGAGTTCTTGCAGATTCGATTAATGCTTAGAAAGCGGGAAATTTGAAATTCATTCCCTACTTTACATGGTTTTTATAATGAAAACGATCTTTATAGGTGAAATAGTGTGAGTTATCCAACCCTGTCGCCAGTTTCTCGTAGAGAAATTAAAAAAAGATTGGATCGAGAGCAGTATTGGAGAAATAACTCCAGGTGCATGTTCCGACTTCCTTCAGACTTCGAGCAAACAAGGAAAGAGGTGAAATATCTCTGCTATCCTCGAACTGAACTGAGTGATTTATCCATTCCACTACCCAGGACATGATAACAGGCAACAATATACGAAGAACACCTACTGTTTACTATGATATCATAAATATCATAATATTGAATATTTCGCAGGATCTTTATTATCCTGCTTGTTCGTGCAATACCTCTTCAAACTACCGTTACTGAATTCATTTGAAAATACAACTTAACGGCCGTTAAAATCATCTTCTCTTATTGTTCATATGAACAATAAACATCCATACGATCATATCTATCCTTCATATCAACAACAATAATATCGTAGTAAACGTTCTTGTATTAAGGTGATGGAAAACAGATGAATTAGGCACATAACAACATCCTTAACATTTATGCTTATCTTCTTGTTGATTTATAAATCAATTTTACAAAATTATTCGTGATATAAAAACAGCATGCTTCATAAATAAAATAAATACACAAATAAATAAATTTTATTATAAAATTTACACATGTCTATAAGAATGAAATGTGTATCATACGTCACATGGAAGGTTATACTGATTGTTTTCATGCACATGTCTCGTTGCAAATTTCTTGTTTATTATTTTTTCATTCCGAATTATTTTGGGTATAAGAAATGATGTATTTCTTTTCGGATAACTTGAGAAAGGAGACCGATTAGTCTTTGAAATATTGTTATGGAGAATATAGAATAAAGAATTATATCAGGATAACAGCATGCTTTTTTTAAAAAGCGGAGAAAAGTCATTAAATATCAATTATTTATTTAATTATTTTTACAACAATTAATTTTATCTAAACACTTTTAATCTGAATGACCTGTCACTAACTTCAATGTCACTTAATCAATTAACATTAATAATACGTTAAAAAAACCTAGGAAGACCAGATTCCTTCTTTTCATAGTGTTTTCCCTTCGTTGACAGCTCAGTTTCTTTTATTTACTTTCTGGTTTAAGATATACTTGAAACAGCTTTTCATCGTCCTTGTCTAAGTTAGTTCCCATAAGCAACGGCTTTTTTCCGAGGCTCAACGTGTAGCAATTATAAGCAACGAGTTCTTGATTCTGCGAAGGTGTTTATTTTGACCTACCATGTCTATCCAGTTAAGCCTGTCGACATAGGAAACCAATAAAGGATATATTTTCACCTTGTAGGTCACTAAAAGGTCAATCGGATTGTTATTAATGAAACCATATTTTTCATTCTAGGACGTGATATGTATTATAAATTTAGTAGCAAAATCCCGCTGAAGAGATTCACTAACAATAATGAAATAATACTACTAATAATAAAACGACTTCAAGCTGGTGCTCATTTTCTAGGAAAAGCTTCTTTTGAAAAACAATAACAACAAATATAATAATAATAATTTTTGAATAAAACAATATTTAATTTCTATTACAAAAGATTTTGTAAAAAGCTAAAAACTTTTGATTGTTCAATAAAAGTTTTATATATATATATATAGACTACATATATATATATAAAACTGATTTATATAACATTAAGTTATAAGTAAATTTTGAAATTTTCTCTTAATTACAAAATATACTTTTTATTGCTGAGAGCTAATTCTTGGAATTCAACAATTTCAAATAAAAAATGCTAAAACATATTTTTATTGATTTAGTTGGGTTTTTTTTCTCTTTATTTCTTTATTTTTATTTAACTATTAAGCAATTAGAAGCATTTTTTTTTTACTCAATTTTTTTTTTAAATTTTTTAAAGGATTTAGTAAATACTTGGTAAAATTGACTTTTTTTTGTTTGGTTGTTTTTTTTCAGTAGGCCTACCACCATCGTCTTTTCAACCATTTTCATTGCAGGATGAAGGCGTCTCCAATTGTTGACAAATTGCTTCGGATGTAATTTTCTTTTTCAGTCTATTAACTTTATTTATATATTTACCCTTCAGACGTTTTCTTGAGCTTCTCTTATTCCTCCGAATTCAGCATAGAATTCGTGTTGTCCATCAATTGCATTCAGCTACTTATCCCAGCCATTTCCATGTTAATTTCTACGTAACAAGTATAATATCACTTCAAAGAAAACAATACAAAACCGCACAATAACTAAACAACAACAAAAAACAAAAATCACTGAGCTTATTTTGGATATTTTGTTGGGAATCGGATACAGCACCGTTTCGGGCTTCAACACCTCTTCAGTCCGATCCTGCCCAACATAACCCAGTGAAAAGGGACAATTCACTGAAACATAATTCAGTGAAAAGGGACAATACACCAAACGGACAAACTTTTAACTTGGGCCGCACGTTAATTTTGATTTAAGTATAATATCAGTAACTACTTTTTTTTTTACTCCTAAGACATTTCTCTTATATCCTATACTTTCTATCAATATCTTTCTTTAAATTCAAATAGTCCATAATCTATAATCCTTTCTATCTTCCCTTCGTTGATTAAGTATTTTGGCTTTTAGGCTTATTAGCATTGTTTCTTCGGTACAGCTTTGTTTTAAAGTTACTCCATAAAAGTTTAATTCTTTGGTTACTAATCTCTATCATGTAGCTGTTGCTTCTAACTCGTAACCATCAATTTATTTTTTGTGTACATTGGTGAATACCATTGTTTCTATAAGTTTATCCTTTAATTCAAGCTTATGCTTTGAGCTTATGCTTATATTATTGACTGTATTTCCAAAGTCTGATTAGCATTTTATATTCTCCGGAATAGAAGATGTTTAAATGGTCTTCATTGATATTGATGCCGCTTGTTTCCGACTATATTTTTTTGAATATTTTCTGAACGCTAAGGAGAGGTAATATCTATTTTCTAGAATATTTTCTTAAGTAAAGATACAAAAGAAAACTCAATTTAAATCAATCATTCTAATAAATCTCTTTGATGAGTACATAACTAGAATCAATACGGTAACTTTACAAAGCATTAACAAGTGAGTTATTAACTGAGTGATAGTATTCAAACAAATGCAGCTTGTTCTTTTCGTAGAACATAATAAAAAATTGCAAGCGATTGGGAATAATTTTTAAGAATGATTTACCTAATGATTTACTGACATCTGACTGTTAGGTTTATAATTTTTCGTAAATATAATGTTAAAATATTTCACTAGGTGAGGCAATGTATATCCAACAAAGAAATATTCTAAAGCGATTCATTTTAGTGTCTCCACTCTTCCGTCTTAGAAAGATGCGACTGACTGACAAACCTACAGATTTATGCTATTTAGATTATTTCTGAAGAAACCTTGAAGAAATTGTCGAATATTCTTTAGAAACTCAGAGGCTTATTTTTGAAACTTCTTATTTTTGTAATCGGAAGCTACTCTGTTCCACTTATCTTAATAAATATACAATAAGTAAACCTATTTTACAAAGAATTATCTTTAATTCTTGCTCATCTTTAAGTTGAAGGCCTAGTTACACCAATGCAACATTCTTCCTGTACTTCAGCAATGATGAATTCCTTTTGCATCATTTTTTCTTTAAGTAAAGGTAGACAGAATAAGGTATACATTCTTTATAATTACGTTAACGGGGAGTCTATAATAGAGTAGGTAAACTACAGGTAAATTCGTTTCGCATCCCAACCATCTGGCTTCAGGTTTTCTTAATAGGAAAGTAAAAAAAAAGTAATATGCACAAATTGAGTTCAGAACACAGTTTGATTTAATTTAACCAATGTTATGAAGGATTAAAATTGCCTAAGAAAAAAGGAATATATTGGGAATCTGTTAATTAACCGACGTTATAACATGGTTTCAAGTTGTATTCAATTAATTTGTGTATCGTAGTTGACAGCTTAACTTTTTCTTAAAATTCAAGTGTCCGAAATTGAAATTTTTAATTTTGGGGCATTTGAGACTGATTTTTTTTTTTTTTTACCACGAATGGAAATTGAAGCCAAAAGTGAAGGAATTTTTATGTAATGGCTACTTTTTGTAGAGCAACAAGACAAGCCTATATAGAGTAGAGATGTATTTTCTGTTTAATCGACTGTTTTTTTTTTTAAATACGACTGTTTAATCTATTTAGGCTTGTATATATATAAGGTACGGGGCCCAAATATCGCCCATCTAAGAAAACCTGCCCATATTCTTGTCATTTATCGTCTCAGTTGCTTGCAAACAATTACAATATATCATATTAAACTTCACTTACATGTTCCTGAGCCAATTATAGATATTACTATTATTTTGTATTTTTTCTCAATTTTTTTTCAGGCAAACCTCATATTTTGAATTTTGTGAAAGTGTTCCAAATATCGCCCACACCATTAAGTACTTTGTTTTTTTGCACTTCTTTGCAGTTTTTTGTTTTTTTCTTAATCTTTTCGCAATTCTTTATGGGTGTTGCGAGCTTCTTTTGCTTTGGATCGTCTAAGTTCAGCCCCTTAGGACTTAGTTTCCTTTTGCTGAGAGAATTCATTAGAGCAATTGTGAATGGTGACCCACTCACAAGACTGGGACATTAAATGTTTTGGAAGCTTTCAGAAGACCCATTTTTTTTTATTTTTTACAGCTGTGACAACTTCTCTGTCCCATGTCTTACGTTGAGACATCTGTAATAAACCAAAATAAAATATCGCACAGTGGGCGATATATGGAACAACGAGGTGGGCGATATTGGGCACTCTCTAGCTTGTCAATTTGGGGGACGCTACAGACAAACCGGCTACCTCTAACAAGTTACAGACATTATCAACAGATAGGTTATTTCTTTCACTACTTCACGATATTAGATGGTTGCGATGGCATGAATAATTCATAAGCTGCAGCACTAAAAGAAACAGTAGGTTCATAACTTACCAGAACGAAAAAACTTCAAGAATTCATAAAAAATAAACGGGTTGAACTAACACCACCAAACGAACACAGCGTGCTAATGGAAGGAATGGCAAATTGTTTCCATCGGTTCCCGTGTGATAGCATCACTATCCCGTCCTACATCGCCCTGGGCGGTATTAGGAACGTAGGCGATATATGGGCCCCCTACCTTATATATTTATTTACTGTCCGGCCACTTTATTAGGTACACCTATCTAATAGTGTGTTGGGCCTCCTTTAGCCCTCAAAATAGCCTGAATTCGTCGAGGCATGGATTCCACAAGATGCTGAAAACGTTGTTGAGGTATTGTGTGCCATGCAGACATGAGTGTGTCACGCAGTTCCTGAAGATTTGATGGAGATATTAGGCCTGGAGCGAACAGCCCTTTCCACCTCATCCAACAAATTTTCAATCGGGCTGAAATCCGGGGACTGAGCGGTCCACTGCAGCAAGGAAAAGTCAACGTCATGTTCCTCAAACCATCCCATAGTGATGCGGCTTTGTGCACCGACTCATTCATCCTGCATGACGATAAACTGTTAACATGCACGGTTTCATTGGTCAGCTGCGATGTTTAGGTACGTTCTAGCATCCTAAAGGCCTCCAGAGGTATCAATGGACCCAACGTGTGCCAGGAAAACATCCCCTACACCCCGGACACTGCCCCCATACCCGTATCATTTGTGCGCACAGCAGGGGTGTACCTAATAAAGTGACCGGACAGTGTATATCTGAATATCAATATTGAGCTATAAAAAATTAAGTTAATACAAAACTATCACTTCGTAGGTACAGAAAAAATTAGGCTGAAACGAAATTTATAATTTTAAGAAATAACTTACATTTAAGTAATATTAACCCTTTGTAATCAATACAACATTTTTTATCATTTTAAAGAATTTTTGTATAAATCTTTTGAGATTCCAACAAAATGTAAATGAAATACAACGAAAAAGATTTTGATTAAAAGTTTTTAAAAAGATTAATTTTAAAATAACATATTTAAAATCACATATCATTTACGGTATAGACATTCCTCTTAAACTTAGGAAATCTTACTTTCTTCCCTCAACATTTTCTAAGAATATTACGAAGAATTCGATTTTTAGTATTGTTAGATTTATAGAAATTTCTAGGAATTAAACAGAATCAGTGAATAATTCTAAAACTTATTGTTAACCATTTATATGAGAATCAACGATGAAATAATACAATTAAAAAAAATTGAAACAAGTTTCAAAGTTGCAATTTCATCTCGTAAAATCCCTAAAAAAAATAAAAATAAGAAGTTAAGAGAAGTTGAATTTTTCTTATTGCTATGTTTTTTGTTTTTAAATTCATTGAGAAATGTCTTGTATTTGTTCATTCTAATACTTGCCTATTAGAACAATATCGTCAAATTTTACCCTTTCTGAGTGATTAGATCTGCGAATATTTGATAAAATGCAATTAACTTTAATCAAAGGAAAGCATGTGCAGATGACAGAGGTTGATTTTCATTGTTTTACGTTATTAGAAATTCATTGTTAAGCTTCGAATGCTCTTCTAATGATATTTTTATCACCTTAATGCCAAATTTTTCAATAGGTGATTTTCGACGGAAGATTTTTCAAACATTTAAGTTAGGTCATCTCTCGTAAATATGTACGCCAAGTTTCAACAAATGGATCACTCACTTGATCAAATGTCACTCAAGCAACACACAAACTAATTCTACGTCTCACTTTTCATAGAAAGATAGACTAAAAATATAGGAAGGCTTATTCCAAACATTGCAGGTTTATGAAATATAATTTTGAATTATAAGTAATAAATGTTGTTTGAATCACAGTTTTTTTTTCATTGTTTTTAGTTTTTACAAGGTATTATTGTTTATTGTGCACACATGTTCATTGTTTACATTTATTTCGTGATCTGTTTTATCTGGGATCCGTTCAAAGTCTGATTGATTGAGAGCATACTTCGCGTTGGGCTGTTATGGATATATTAGTGAAAACTTAAAAACAAGGTAATGACATTTTATTGATTTCATATCCCCCCGGGGATAGAAACAGAGTGATAAATTGATGGTTTTAATCATCGGTTGGATGATCATTTCAACCAAGAGACGACGACATAATCACCGCTGGAATTAAAGGGGACAGGAGCATCTACAAGAGAGGGGGTGGTGGTCGGGAGGGTTGTTGAAGTAGGTCCGCCAATTTGGGTCGTAGAAAGCCGACTGGAAACCAGAAGAGTTTAGAGAAGAATGAGAATATCACGAGAAAAACAGAAGGTATAAAAAAAAAAATAATGAAAGATTGGAGTGGGAAGATAGGAGAAAAAAAAAATATGTTCGAATGAAAGAAAAGATTATAACGGAGAAAAGGAAACAGGAGAAAGAGACGAAACCTTGAAGAATGGCTACAGCGGATAGTTCGCACGATTCTACATCTTGTACAAACGTAAATGCAGTTCGAGAGAGGACCTTCAAGATTCCAGATGGACGAGCGCATCACTCCCACGCTGAGTCTCTCAATTCACGAACTAGATTCGCATTACTGACCAAAATAGAACCTCAATTGGAAATCTAATGGACTGAAGAAACACTGAAGAGGATTATATCCATTTAGATGTCCTCGTTTCAACATAACCCTATAATCTAATAAAAATATTTTAACTAGTTATTGTTAACTTGTTGTAAGAACTACATTTGGTTTTTTATTAAGTTTAAAACTAACTGAAGTTAATTTCAATGAAATATTTAGAATTTATAAATGCTTGAGACTTATATTAAGTAAAATAGGATACGAAACATACATAATAAAATTAAAGAATATTTACAATAAAAGAATACATTAAAACGTTACGAGTTTCAGCTGCAGTACTGGAGTTTTTATCAGACTAAAGGTCATTGCGAATGTGCTCAGTTATTAATTACATTGTAATATTGATTGTATTTCTTATTTAAGGTAAAAAGTAGCATCAAAGGATAGGTAGCACAGGAGGAAAGACTTCTGCGATCACTGAGGTCCAGGTCGCCTTAACACCAGATAGTACATTATTATTTATTTAGTTGATAAGGTTTTTTGTTTTGTTTTTTGTTTTATAAATTCTATCTCATTTTAGCAAATACCTAAAAAATTATCATAGGAATCAGTGTGTAGCCTGCAAAGCTTAAATAAACAACAAAAATCACCAAAAAAGAAATTGGTGAGAAAATTCATGTGCCAACGTTTCGCGGCCTCAATGAATTTTTTTAGCGCATAAAAAGACTAAAAAAGTGCATGTAAATATTAATAAATACAATGGGTGAGAACAAGTGCTTACAAAGTGACATCTTAGAACAGTATTGATTCTACGATATTTCCTATTGACCTGTGTATCGAGACCTCGCTGTTGACTGGTGACTGCAGGTAGCTGATGATCGCCATATTAGCGTGAAACAGCTGTTCTACGATGTCACTTTGTAAACACTTCGTCTCACCCATTGTTATCTAAAAAATTACTCCATTTCATTGATAATACATCTTAGAAATCATTATCCAAAATTCTGAATCTTTTTCCATTATGTATTCATATTGCCGTAAAATTTTACACAATCAATTTATTTGAAAATGAATTCTATATCCCATAATTCACCCCAACCAAAGATCTTCATGGAGGCTTAGAAAAAAAAAAGTAGGGTATTCTGTATTAAAGTTTAATGTACTCCAAGTTTTTGAGTATCATATTTCTCTTATAATTTCTAACGTCTCTAACTAAATACTGCAATTCTTCAGTATTTTATTTTGTGACTAAAATGTTTTATGGAACAAATCTGCTCTTGAATGTTGAGCAAAATGTTAATGAAACTCTGCTGGATTCAAATTTATTACCAAGAAAATAATAGACTATTGAGAAAACGTTGCCAAGTGAATAAACACATGAATAGACCAGAAATCCCACCATTCCACTCAGAAACTGTAAAGTTTGTAATGTTTGTTCTGTTGAAAGAATAAGCTTTTTAATTGTACAGAGAACCATATATACCATAAAGAATGTGGATGAAAATAAATTTATTGTCGACAAGTTTCTGAAATGTACAAGATTAAAATGAAACAGAAAATAAATGTTGTTGTTTTTGCTTCCTTTTCATCCAACCTGAGCATTCTTTATCGTCAATGTCTATCTTTGTAAGTTTTCAATGTTGAAGGTTGTGTTAACCAACTACATCAAGAACACTTTATATTAAGTAAAATATTTTAATCTATTTCTAGTCTATATTCTAATCTATCTATTGAAATTCATTTTATTTGCATTCAAACACCCCCAATATAGTCGAATAATTTTTTTTGGATAATAATTTCGATGTCTCCCAAAAAAGTCATTTGTCAGAATGCATTTTCAAAAAAATACAGTTTTTTTAAAATTAAATAAAGGAATTAATAACAAAAGTGTTTAGATTAAATTTTCCTAATTAGGTTTCTGTATCATTTGAATATTGCATCCAGACTTTTAGAGTTTAAACAACATCACAACAGTTATTTAAATATGCGATATATTGGGGGTGTTTGAACGCAAATAAAATGAATTTCAATAATAATGAATAAATAATAACATGAAAATATAACTCTTATATGTTTGGCGATTTTATATAAAAAGTTTCAGAATTTTTTGAGCAGTAGTTTAAAAGATATTGGGCAGTGAAAACATCATTATTTTCCAATACTTTACGAATCACCCGGTATAGAATATGAATTTATTTCGTTGTGGTAATTACAGATTGTTTGCGTTATTAAAGTCATTATTCAGGGTTTAGTGAACTGTCGACTGCTGTAATGCGTCCTTAACTTTTAATCTATTGACAATCAAAGATTTGCTAATTTGAATAAGAAACACCTCAGCTAAGATTTGAAACTTGTTGTTCGATTGGTTATTCATCTTCTCTTTCAGTAAAATTCCAACTTGAACAGTTTTTCTAGGTTGAACTGTGCTCTATAGTTCGCGTTGCGATATTGCGAGGATGTTGCATGTTGTTCAAGATAGGCCTTCCTTGATAGAGCGTCTGATTGAGGTCAAATCAGTAGGATCACCACCGATTCGAATAATTCGATTCTCACTGCCTTGGCCGCCATGTTGTACCATTGAAGGCCAACGGACATTACGACGGCAACAACTTACGAACAGTTTATGGCAGAAGTCGTACAGTGTAGGATCAGATGGATTCGTGTTACTTCTTCAGATTCAGAATATAAAGAAGTCAAAAATATGTTGAGATTAAAGTAAATAGGTTCCTAACTCATTCAAGAATGTCTTGTTTTTATATAACTTCTTTTTTGATTTGTATATTTATTCTTTGTTTTCTAAAGTCGTGAAACAATATAAAAGAAATTTCGTACAAGTTTTTGTATGTGTCATGTATTCCTATGTTATAATAAGTTTTAAATATAAACACTGCCTTGAAAATTTCCATTTCCTGACAATTATTGACATTCACAGAATTGGCGGTATTAATTTTGATCATTCCAAAGCGGGCGCAAAACAAAATACTGTATCTTACTAAATTGATTAATAATACATTGCTACATACTATATATATAGTTTCAGGAAATCACTTCCATGTGTAAAACCTCTTATTTGGGTGTGCGGTTTTTAATCGAATCTCAGAACAGGATTTTAAGGATTAAGGATATGTAAAATCATTATATTAATTACTGTTAATTACTCTTAACTAATTTTGAAGTAAATAAATGAACTGTACTTTAATAGGATTTAGGAATTAAATTTAATTGATTATATAACAAAACTAAATTCCTTTATTCAGAAGGCGAGAATATGAAATTAAATATAATAAGCAATTCATTTAAAATGAAAGAATAAATCTAAGAAATTTAAAGAATATATTGATATTAATTAAAAATCGCACTTATAAAATATTCAGAAGAAAATTAAATAAAGATAATATTAATATATTACAATTAAAATAGAAAAAAATATTAGATTTAAAAAACAACAATCAAGAATTCGAAACTAATTGAATTCCTAGTTAAGAAATAATTAATTAAAATTAAATGCATATTTTTGTAACTTTTATCTTTCCTTTTTATGGAGTAACAAAAAAATTTAATAAAATATTAAAATATATTTAAAATATTTAACATATTTAAAATATGTATTTAAATGGATTTATTATTTTAAGCATTTTAGTAAAAAAATTTATTTATAGGATACATTATCCAAACCATTTGAAATTACTTTGATCGTTTTTAATTTAATAACTTATTCCAATTTAAAAACTTTTATTTTCTTATAGTTTTAAACTATAGTTTGCAATAGGTTCTGCAAATTTTACTAATGATTTTATAAAATTACGTTATTTTATTCTATTTATTTTATGATTTTGACGGTTGTTGATAATAATAAGTTTAAAATTAGAAACAATTTTAACTAATAAACTTTTATCATAAAAATAAAGTAAAAAATTAATTAAAATTTAATTTAAGAAATTAATTTAAGAAAGAAATTATCTTAATTATTCATATTACCTTAAATACAAATTTTCCTTGATGAATATTTTTTTTTCCATATTTAAATTTTAAATGCATTTTTATTTCGTTTATAAATTATAAAAAAAAATGAAATGCATTTTTATTAGTTATTAATTTTTGGGGGGGGATTTTTTTTAAATATTTTTTTTATGTGAATATCGTTAAAAACCAAAACCACAAAAACTTTATCCTTTTATCATATTTAAGCGAAATGTATATTTATATTCAAATGAAATATCTTCGTAGGCCATTAAATACATACAAATGAATGATCCACTACGCTGATAAAAATGGAAAACGAAATTGAATGGTGCTTTTGTGTAGGTGGTTAAAGCATTTCTCATATTCATAGGAATCTTAATAGTTGTGAGAGATATCAGCAAAAATGCAGATTCCTTTGTGGCTTCAAGGAGACATGGAATGATTTCAATCTGTGTTCTTAACAACGAAAATAATAGACTTTCTCGTATCATTAATAGCAACAAATGCCATATGTTGTAAACTCACCATCTTAACCACGTTAAAAACATGCTGTTACCGCTTATTAGTTACTTTTATTAGTAAAATTAAAAATACAACGATTTGTAAAGCAATTAGAAAATAACCTAAAATTCCATTATTTTAAATAACATAACTTACTTAATTATTTAGTTTACGTTTCAATAAGGCTTATGAAATCAGTCAGTCTGTGTGTTTGTGTTCCTCCCCTAATAACTTTTAAACCGCTGTACGGATCATCGTGAAACTTTAGATGCCCATTCGACGATTAGGGTAGGTTTCACTTTTAAATTTGATTTTTTTAACAAAAGGGTCCTTGTTGAGAAGTAAGTGGGTGAAGAAACTAAAATTCCCATAGGAAATCATTAGAATCGTGGATTTATATCGTATTTCTGTTAATCTCTCACTGTCTTAAATAGTGAATTTTAAATCTTAAACTAATCCATTATTAATACGGATTTAATTCATTTTTTTGTGCTGTTTGTATTCAGTGGATATTACAAATGGAATATGAGTGTAAGCTTTTCGATTTTGTCGTTTCTGCTTTTTTTTTAAAAAAAAAAGAAGAAATTTTAAGAAATAAGATGTTAAGGAACGTGGCTGAAACTTCTTTCGAACCTTTTTTAATAAATTATAAAATTCACTTCCATTAAAAGCTGTTTTTTCATATATTGACATTTAAGTTCTTTATCTTTAGTTACTTTTCTTGTTTTTCTTGTTTCTTAAGTGAAACTCTTCAATTACAACTTTAAAAACAACTTTCTAATTTATTTGCTCAAAATCGAATTTTTAAATTAGAATCATAGAATATTAGACTTTTTAAAGAAAAAGTAACTGAAGCTACAATGTCATGAATTTAAGAGCGCCATTTACCACAATGAAATAATATTGCAAAAAAAGTTCAACCACTAATGACAGGTAATCTGCAATCCAAAAATATGCAAGTTAAATGTCAAGAAGATTCATTCAGAAGTTATTTGGTGGGAAATAGAGGAAAGCAATAAGGACACACGTTCACGGTGCCTCCATGTCATGAAGAAGGAGATCTCTGTTTTCTTCGGTAAATTGACTAAACCGAAATAATTCATTTCGGTAATTATCTGTTTGCTGAACCTAATTTTAAATGTTAAGTCATCATTATTTCAATCACAATGATTATCTAGTAATCCCTTGACATTTGGTATCTACAACATTAGATAAATAACAGATAAAGAGCTGCTTTCAGAATTAAAACGTGCGCCATCATCAGACTCATAAAGACCAATTTATAATGACCCACTACCTAAGATCGTCAATTTCAAGATCGTCTAAGTTAAGAAAGTGATTACAATGTCTTCGTTGGGAATCGATCGTTATTCCACTTGAATACATGCTTTTTTTTTCTTGTGACAAAGAATAGTTGTGTTGAGGTGATGGAATTCTTGAGTGTGGGAACCGCCCACACGCGAGCTCTTCTCTCCTTTGAAGGTCTTCTGACTCACGGTCAGGTCCGCTATCTTTAAGGGGAGAGGTTCCGTTAAAATTCACCTCCTACCGCCTGTGTGAGCTGCGTTTCGATAGACACATCCGTGTTAAACCAAAGGGGATAGAACAGTTATGTTAATGAGAAGAAAGGTAATAAAGAAAAGGGAGAAGAAAAGAGAAATAATATTGTGCCTTGAAAAATGAACAGTGAATATACAGAGAGAAAGGGATGTAAATCAGAGGTTCTTAAATCAGATGTCTGGTTTTACAAATGAAGATTAAAAAAATCATGAAAAATACATTTTCACTATAGAGTATCATTCCTCTGTTTCATCAAATCTAAATATACTGATAACGTTATTGTATTTAACATAAAATGACGAAATAGGCTAAAAATTCTACTTTCACGAAATATATCTTAAAATTAATTTGTAAACAACATTTGCGATTGAAAACCCTTTTTCGCAATGAAAATAAATATAATAATTTTAAAGCAACAGTGTTCTTCTGGGGAATTTTCCTTTTAGATGTTGGTAGAAACTGCAGGAAAGGTAATAAATATAAAACACAAAATCATTTAAATGTTGAAATAACGGCATACTAGTCTGAAGTGCTGCATTATCCTCTTAAAGATTTTAAAATTTTACTTCTAGAAACTTAGAATAATAAAAGAAAAAAACAAAGAAGTCTTCTTCAATGCTACAAGAAAATCTCTAAACAGACGCAAAGGAAGAAACATTGATAGTTTCTGTGTAAGAAAGACGGCGGCACAAATTAAAAATAACCTTCAAAAGCAACAGTTTCTTTAAAAACCAACATAAACAAACGAAAACGATTATAAACTGTAAGCATGAAGTTGTTGTATTGTTAGTGATGTTCAATATTACATTAACTATTTCGAATTTTTCTTATTTTTCAAATTCATTTGTCAAAGGTCTTTCTGATGTTGTAACGTTGTAATATTTCTATAACGTTGTAACATGTTTTCAACAGAATTAAAATAGAATTCCGAAACTTTCCAGTGTATTAATGTGCTATGTTGTTAATAATTATAAAAACTGCAAAGGATTAAGGATAATGAAATTGAAATGTCTGTAGATAGCATTGGAGATTTACGATAGAAATAGTTGACATACGTGCTCCAAACGCTTCTTTGTCCAAAGATACTGTGATGCTCGACATATTAGATGTCAAGTTGCCAGTCCGATGTCCGTCCATCGTCTTATGAAACAAAGGCACTGTAATTATTACAGGCCTCAAAATTTAGATTAACAAAAAGATTTTCTTTTAAAACATTACACTCACTTTATAGTTTTTTTGGAGTGTGGAATCCAAAAATGACCTCAGGTCTTCTCCATCACGTATAGGTTTTTTTTTTTTTTTTTTTTTTTTTTTGCACAATATGTATTGTCATTTTTAGCTGGGAGTATGCAGTCTACTGAAATCAATAGTGAAAAATGATTAAATAAAACATGTTTTACGGCAGATACTAGATGTATTTATTTATAACTAAAATATTATATGACTTTACCCTCTAAAGCTGGGCGAACACGCAGCAATATGCGGCAATATTGTGGGACAATAGTGCCCAATTTTATTGCTGACAACCGTTATCAAGCGCGAAAACAGAGTTTTTCCTGAACGAATATTGCCCTGAATATTGATGGTTACGGCGCTTCGTGTTTCACTAGGAAGCCCTAGTCATTACACACTCAGTGAGAACGCCTTATTATAAACACACCACACGAGCAGAGCATAGGTGCACTGGGGACAATATTCCCAGCAATTGTACGAAATCGGTTTTATTTATACAATTTATTTGCGAATAAAATGGGAGCGATCGAGTGTAAGCGTACTTGCGGTTAAGCCTAACTTGTTACGAACGTACAAAATCGATCTACTATTAAACGCCTTACCGCGGTAGAAATCAATTAAGATTCTTTCATTATCAATTGACAAAATGTTGTTGTTTGAATTATCGTTTTTGGGCCGACCCATTTCGCTGATTTTAGGCCTTCGTTCTCAAAACAAATGGCCGGCGTGAGTGAGTGATTTTCCGATTTGCAAAGTCCCGCCTTCCTACTACGTCACCATTGTCACGTGATTTCATCCGTTCATTTGATTCGCTCGCGAACCAGCAATATTTCTCGACAATATTGTTCCAGCAATATTATTCCTTTTGTACCGACAATACGAAATGGGCAATATTGGGCAATATTGTCCCACAATATTGCCGCAAATTGCTACGTGTTCGCCCAGCATTAGATAATGTGTCTTTTTCTTTTTCCTGTGAAGTTGCATCTGTTTTGCTTTTCGTCTTGCGCGATACTTCTCGATTTCCAATGTAGCATCCATCAGTTGTCTCCCATCATATTAACACCGACCATCGTAGCTTCTTTTCGTTTACTTAAACGTCTCCCTGTTCTTCACTCACAAGATTTTCTGGGATAAAAAATCCAAGTGTACATTCCATGTGAATTTTTATGCTCATAGGACATCCCAAAGCTTTGAATTTTTTCTAGCATGTTCTTAACGATGACAAAACAACAGAAATAGCAGTCACCACTTCAGTTTTTTCCTGGTTATCTCCAAATCACTGGGATGCCAAATCTGAATGCTTTCTTTTTACCTTCATACCACTTTCTCAGATCCTTCATGTAAACAAATTTAACTTTGTGTGGAACCCATGGCTTATCTAAAGTAACACTTTTCTAATAAAATAGGTGATATTTCTTTGATGTTTCTTTTTCACAAACTCGTCACAATGTAATAAAAATTATCTGGAAAGCCTACACAACCACAACCAGCCATTTTTGACAACACAACGCAATACACTTTTAAAATTGATGAGGCTAGAAAACGACAAAGCATCAATCACTACAGTCACAGCTTTCTAGATTTTGTTTGGCCAAAACTAATATTTTTGTTCAGATACAGTCATTGTCAACATTAATATATGAATGATTTTATTACGCCAAAAAAAAAAATACCTAAAGTGTCACAGAAAAGGGAGATTAACATTTAAATTATTAATGAACATTCTACTAGCTAATTTATTGGTTTCTAATTGCTAAATTTTGGAATCATCCCCAAAAATAATGAAAAAAAAAACCGAACCTGTGCGATATACAGCCACTATATACATAATGAAAAAAAATGTGAAAAAAATTTAAAATTGATATGAAATGTTTAGTGTGATTTTTGATTCAGCATCCAAAATACAAAAAAAAAAATGGCTAAAATTTTTAAGAATTTTTTTTTTATCGCAGTCCTATATTATTTAACAGAATTACATATCTGACAGAGAAATAAAAACTGGGAATAAACCTTGTTCTCTGCCGGAGATTGAATCCTCCAAATACCAGACAAGGGCCTACATTACTTGAGTCCCCACCTTTATAATTATACCATATATCAATTAAAAAAAAAAAAAGAAATGAGCAATTTCATGTTTTCTAAATCTTAATGAAATTACAATATTATGTATTCTCTCCATGCATACATATATTCTTATGTAACCTACCTGTAAAATAGTTAGTTTGATCAATTATTGATAGCAGAATCTATTTTCAAAACCAAACGTCAGCAATAAAAGTTACTAACTGACGTAGCTACTGACTTGAAAACAAAATTTCAAGCTAGCTTTGCTCTCGGTCTCAAATGAAAAAAAATCAAGATACTGTTTCTAATGGAAGACGCTCCGTCAACAATGACGGGACAACAATGTGACGGCTTTTAGTTGAGATAGAGTGAGCTTATTTGCCCGTCATTTGTAATTTCTTCATTCATATCGAGAAATGTCTCTAACGACCCTTCAGTTTGTCACTCAGGACGACCTTCTGTATCTACTGTTCGTCTGGCCTGCGCTTATAGTAGGCTAAACAATGAACATTGAAATTTAAAGTTTAATCTAGTAGGCTAAAATTAATGAGTTTTTTTTTTCCTCTGTCTCTTCTCTCCTTTCGTCACACACACAGAGTTGCTGTATTTTTTGAGCTCTAAGTCTTGTCGTAGCTGACGAGTGCTAACAAAGAGCGAAACAGCTGTCTCACTTGTAAACACGAGGCCTCTATATTATTAATGTTAGTGTTGAATTTTAAAAAAAACAGAGTAAAAAGAAGAATCGAAGAAACCAATCAGAAATTTGCTTAAAATTAATTAAATCTGCCAATACTTGCTAGATGAACACACACGCAAGTATATGACACTGGGTTAGTAAGCAGAGTAATATGTTAGACATCGAAAGAAATTTATTATTTCCATTCCAGCACGTGGGAATTCTTTTCAATTTCAATTGCTGAATATCTCAATATGGACTCATACGGAAGTGTTTTAAAAATTCAAGTTAGATTTTCTCTTGCATTTCATATGGATGCCTCAATATGTATTACAGGAACAAATCATCCACTTAAAAATTAATGTTGGACCACAGTCGCTAGGACACACACACACACACACACATAGCGATTTTATTAGTCTCGCTTTTAATAGAAAAATGGTCCTAAAAGTCGTGATGAAAATCCTTTTGATGTAGTGTTTATTACCAATGCAACCAACTTTTAGCAAAAGAAAATCAAAAAACTTTCTTTTTAAAAAAACAGCAAAAGAAAAGTAGGTAAATATTTATCTGATGATCATTTATTTTTAGGTTTTAACTTAGAATTGATTGTGTGGTTGAATGTAGTTGTTTCTTAGTAAACAAGTCAGAAAATCCCATTCTCACAGTAAGCAGTGATAAAAAACCTGTACGAACGGACATCTACCAATTGAACAGTGACCTTCCTTTGGTGAGAAAACGTGCTTTTAAAGTTAACGCCGTAGGAAAAAATAAAAATAGAAAAAGAAAGAGTGAATCCGGTAGCAGAAGCTTCCGTCTTTGATCGAGTTAAAAAATACAACTACTTAAAACAATGAAAATTGTTCAGATATTTATAACAAATAAATCGTACACCAATTTCAGCCTACATTCTCAAGAATGTAAGATATGTGTGTGTCCCCCCTCCTCTATTACGTTCTGAATCGCTGGATGGATCTGCTTGTAACTTAGTGTGCTTATTTAAGGACTAAACTTCAGATCTCTGTGGATATCTTAAACAATCGAAATTTTCGCTAATTCAAGAAATTGTGATACGATTAAACTTAATTTTAATTCAAGATAATTTAAGTAAATATGGATTTAATTAATATATATATATTAAAGAAATGCAAAATTTCTAATGTTTATGTTCTAATGTTATGTTCTAATCTTCATTATAATTTTACAATAAATATTAATTTTTCGTTTGTCTTTTTTCAACTTTTATTATTTTTTTTTTAAAAAAGAAAGAACAAATATAAGAGTAAAACTAACATTTTAAGATATATAGGCTTTAACTCCTTGCAGGAACTTTTTTTCTATTTTTGTCCCGTATTTTATTGGATTTGTATTTTAGATCTTTTTCCTTTGACTGTTTATACGACTTTTCTAAAATTAACAATTTAATTACCAAATTTAACACAATCCTATTATTAAAAACCTATTATTAATTAGAATAACAATAAAGTTATTTAATAATCTAGCATAAATAAAAAAAATACATCACAAATGCTTATATATCAAATGGATAACAAAGAACCTACACATTATATCAATAATGATGGGATTGTATTGCGAAGGTTTTATTCTCGACGTACCCAATTTTTAGCGACCCATTTGGGAGCTATTGTGACAGCCACCGAAATCGATAGCTATTGCATTTGTCCTGTCCGCCCGTCCGTTTCTGTCCACCCCTAACAACTCCTGAACGGAAGGTCGGATCGACAAACGGACTTCACCACCGTGTTCCAAACAACTTAGGAATACGGTATTTTCAGGGGCTAAGGTATTTTCAGCGCCTCCCCCCTCCCCCATGTTCGAGATAT
The DNA here is from genome assembly GCA_023159025.1 of Thereuonema tuberculata. Classification (NCBI taxonomy): domain Eukaryota; kingdom Metazoa; phylum Arthropoda; class Chilopoda; order Scutigeromorpha; family Scutigeridae; genus Thereuonema; species Thereuonema tuberculata. The sequence goes on along the minus strand of JAFIDM010010028.1, from coordinate 11,559,030 downwards.
TTGGCATTGTTTTCATTGGATTCGCGCTATTAGCTTCAATGTTAGAAATACAAACATTTGATTTCAGTTGACAGCTGTAGCGTGGTCGGCAAGTTCTGGGACTCATATACTGGAAGTTGTCATATACTGGTTGGAATCCATCAATCTACTGTTTGTTTTTTTCTCATCTTTTTTTTCTCAAGTCCCATAGGTTTTTTTTTTCTCTTATTTATCTAACTTTTTTTAATTTTTTTCCTAACTTTTTTTTTATTTTTCCTTAAGTTAATCAACTTCCTTTTTTTAATTATTATTATTATTATTATTGGTAGCGTTAAATTTATGCTTTAGCACAAAAGTATATTCAATTGTTTACATTAAAAGACTGCAGGAGTAGGTTCACGATAAACTTTTTCAATAATCAAAACTGACCGGATAACGGAAGATGAATGAAACTGATTATTTAAAACTGTTTCAGAAATGAAAACGTTTCAAAACTTATCTAATTGACAGGATTTCTGGTAATGCTTTCTGTAAATCTTAACCAGTTTACTAAAGATATTTATTTAGGAAATTTTTTTTTTTTTTTTTTTATAAAAAAAAAGAAAAAAAGAAAATGGGGAAAATATTTAATTAGCTTTCCTTTGAACAATATTCTCCTATTTGTATAAGACTGCATAAATTGAAAGAATAAAGTTTATAAAAAAAATATCATTTTAGCCTTTTAATTAAAACGTTGTTCCCGAAATAATGAAACTATAAATAATTAATGACTAATTATCGTTCATTTGCAATTAAATTTAAATCAAACAAAATGTTTCGTGCTTACTAGAACTCGCCGCAGATGGTTTTAAACTTAATGTTCAAACTCAGCTGCAGGTTTTATCCGCATCTAATTCTCTAAACCTTCCCTTTTTAATTTCTTTACTGTAGAACAATACAAAAATTCTAAGAATTAAAAAAAAAGAAAAGTCTCATTCTAAAGGGTGGTGTAAATTGTGTCGATTCTGATTAAGTAATCAGAAGACTAATATTTCCGTTTTGTCCGTCCGTCAGTGGATAAGTATCATTAAAATATCATTAAATTATCATTAAGCACAACAATCGCAACAATTGCGCCTTTTGTATTCGCAACAATTATTATAATAAGGAAATTAAAGCAATGTCAATTATATTTTCATAGACGTATCAGAAGACGTTGCGAAGCATTGTGATTGGTTTACTAATCGCTATCCCTACCTTGTTTATGTTACACAATATTGCCCCTGTAATTATTAAAGTTTAATAGTTTTTTTTTTTTATCTTCATTCTTAAAAACAATTAATTTTTCAATAACCATTGATGTTTTTATTATTATTACTTATAATAGAAGTTAATTCTTTACTCTTAATATGTTTAAAAATTATTCATTTTTGCTCGAATTACTGAATCATAACTAAACTTCTGTTAAGTAAACATTATAGTAAGCAAAATTGTGTACAGTAACTAAAACTTATTCTATCATCTTATTTTGTAAATTAAAATATTCAAATTTATAGAATTGCAGTTTCTGAAATATGTATTCTTTTATGTTACACAATGCATTTATGCTTTAATGATCTACATTCTAAATGATTTCTAAATATTATCGTAAAGATTTATATTTGGGATAAATGCACACTTTCACAACCATCAAAATTGTTATCGGAAAGCTGTTTCATCTTTGTTAGGACTCGTCAGTCATGTTTATGCAGCTGAGAGCAGCTAAAATATATAGAATATTCTGGATCTCCTTCGCCAGTAGAATCCCAAGAACCAACAATAGCAATCGGCTACGACCTCTGGCGGCGAAAAAAACAAACGACTTATGGGTGATCAGAAACTCGACAGTCAATTGATGTGCTATACAGGAATCAATACATTCGCTGTTTCTTGCGAATTTATAATTCGAATCCCTTTTTTTGGAATATTTTGTAGTATCTGCAGCCACTACAGAATCAAATCTTTGGATGCTGCCTTCAGGCATAAAATACATTGAAATATATTTTATTTACTTATTTTTAGGCTTTAACAAAATAACATCCAAATAAGCAAAAGTTTTGCAATTTAAAATTCCTTCTTATAATAAATTGTTGCTGATATTATTCTGTTATTATTACAAACTTAATGATTATATACTACAAGGCTATAAATATTTTTTTAAAGTTAGAATCTGGATTGTTTATAATGTTTTAATGACAATTTCATAATTTCTCTAAATTATTTTAGCCTGAGATTAAGAAAATTCAAATTAATTGAGAAAAGTTAAAATAATTGGTAATGATAAAGTAATTAGTAGATAACTAGCATTACCTATAAACAGATACTACCATCTATTTATTTTATTTTTTTAATATAAAAAAATGAAGCCTGACCATTCGAATATAAGATAAACAAGTAAGCATAATAAAACTAAAGACTTTTAACGATGTATTTCCGATATCTGAAGTCCAAGTTTTGAATAATTAAATTTTAATAGTTGTTCTGGTTTTTTATTGAAGTTGGAAAAAGCCGATACTCCAAAGGGGAATTAAATATCGATTTTGGAGATTTATTTCTGAAATTGAATTATTTGGGTTGAACGGAACAAGCCATTTTCTCGCTTTGTACCCACGAACCAGATGGGACCCAAACCGATGGACAGAACATCTTCTTTTTGAAGATGGAAGGTTTGATGTGTTTTTTAAGAAAAAGAAGGTTCTGGAAGAATTTGAAGCACGCTTTCGTAAAAGCTTCTTTTCTTTTTCTTTCCTTATAAATGGTGAAAATAATACGAAACGTATCTTTTTTCATTTATTTATTTTAATTTATTTAATAATGTACTAAACGCAACCATTATAAATTCCCATTTTCTAATAAAAATGATGAAAACTTAATTACTTAAATAAATTGTCTAGATCCAATTAATCTTAATCTTATCAATACAATCCCAGATGAATGGATTATTTAAGGGATTAACAAAGTAAATAATTAATAATTAAGTGGCAAAGCAGCAGTAGAACTCCATTGATTAGGTTCTGATGCTTTTGGTCCCTCGCGTACTGATTTCCCTACAAGGTCCTTCAGAATTTTTTATTTTTTTTACTTTTAAATACAGTAACCCATATCTTGCCTGCAAATATGCAAGTCAACATTCAAGAAGATCTATCCAGCGGTTCAATTGTTTTCAGGACGGACACGCACATACATACACTGACTGATTTACTAAGCCTCACTTTCAGAGCAAAGGCTAAAAAAAAAAAAAAATTAAAGATAAAAACCAAAGTTCACCTAGAGAGGCTACTTTCGTTTTTATCTGTAATTTTTTTAAACAGTGAGATGCTTCCATTTTTGGACGTTAGTGATGTATTTTTTTTGTTAGAGGCGGATTTGTCATATCCAAAATTATTTTCTGTCGATTTATATAAATATAGCTAGTTGAAGACATTCATTAGGAGCCATACACCTGTTTAAATTTTAAATACACATTTAATACATGAAATTAAAATTACAACACGACTAGTTTCGCCAAAGTTTCTAGTAAATGCCCTCTCTCGAGTCTTTGGCGAAACTAGTCGTGTTGTAATTTTTATTTCATGTTTTAAATGTGTTTTTAAAATTTAAACAGGTGTACGGCTCCTAATCAATGTCATTAATGTATCTCAGTATACGTAAATCTACCAATGAACTCATAGCTGGTTGAAGCTTTACCATGACTAAATTTCTCCTTATGTCCTATAAAGAGTGAGGACAGTAATCTGACTGTATAGATGGTTCTCGAAAGGGAGAGGTTTATTCTGAGACTAAGAGGGGAGTAGGGAACCAAAATAACCGTGCTCACATTTTAAGTTGGGCCATGAGTCTTCACTTTGAAGACTGAATAGATGTGCAACACTATCGGGTCATAGGAAAAATTCCTTCAGATAGCGTAATTATTTTAAGCAGAGGGAAATATAGCAATGTAGTCACGACATCGAAATGTGTGTGTTTTTGGTCTTATTATATCGATATTTTGTTTCTTCGTGTTACCAAACTTCCTCACTTGGACCTTCAATAGACATTATCACTTGATCATTCAAATGTCTCTCGTGGTAAGACATGCAGTTTTGCATGAGAATGACTCATACTACTGTTTTTGGCATGAGCGATTTATATGCTAAGCACATTTTCATGCGGTTCTCAGCGTTCGAGGTCACGCACCTCCCTTGTCAGTGATTTTATTTGTTGTGCGTTTTTATCCCTTTTTATACCTTCTTAATGTAACTTTTAATAGAAGGTTGGTACAAAGATGTGCATGGTACTATTAAAAGTACAAGGAAAATATATACTTAATCACGACTTGTTTGTCTATTTACATTCACTTACTGATATTCAAATATTATTATTAATCTGGAAAATGATTTCCACTAAAATAGAACTTGTGATCGAAATGCGTCTGTTACATTTCAAAAATAGGGAAAACTTAAGCCCATTAAGCAGTTAGGACAGTTAACGACTTAAAAACAAAAATTATAGGCTTAGTATATTGCTTTTAAAGCCCTTAGATTCAAAGCATCGAAGACGGAAAAAAAAAATCCCAATTTACGTCAAAATATACTTTACGATCAACATAATCCAAAAACTATGTATCCTAGAAAACTGAAACTTTAATAAAGGTTTAGTTTCTTATAAGGATGATTCCTATTGGTTTTCAAGGAACAGCTAGCAAACTTTCAACAGAGCAAAATTATCAAAGTATGTTGACATTCAATTTCACTAATACTAGCTTCCCAAAAACGGCCTCTGTAAAATTCTGTTATTCTTTGCACTGTTTATCTTTTCGTTCTTCTCCATTTCTGTCAACGTCCAAACGGCTTCTTCTTTTTTACCTCTGAATAATATATTTTTCTTTTGTTTTATATTTTAGATCAACTCTTGAATGATGATTTCGAATGAAATTAGCACGCCAACAATGTCTCGTATTTTTATGTTTACGTACATTACATTACTACATCACACTAACAATGTCAGGCTATTTTTCCTTGTACATGTACTTTAATTGTTGTATTTCATTCAAAATATATGGATTGAAATACAGGTTGTGTAATAACATATAGAAAAGATAAATATATTTTTTTTTTTCCATGAACTTTGTTTGGTAAGTAACCGTCTCTATTTCATCAGGTTGGACTATGAACTGGAATTAGGCCAACACGTGAAATAAAACAAAGGAAAAAACAATTACTTAAATAATGTTGTAATTTCCGTTTTTTGGAGTTTTTGCTCTTGTACTTTATTTCAGTAATTTGAAGCAAGAGTCCTTTCATTTTATCCTTTAAAGAGAACCATTTATAGATAATGTATATGATTTACACCCATTTGTGATTATTATTTTCTTTCTTTTTTGTCTGGAACTATTTCATCTTTTTTTTTTTCTCTGAAAGAAAGGTAGGCTCATTAAGTCATTATGTCTGCTTTGAAGTTCGTCTGTTAGTTTTTGTTCCTCGCGTCCTAATAACCACTTTCGAATCAGCCAATGGATCTTTTTGAAACTTGGCTTGCATATTATGAATAAGAAACGATTTACGTTTTAAATTGGAAAAATTTCTGCTAATGTATCTCTGAGATATACTATTATGTTGCGGAATTATAAAAGGTTAGTTATTTATTAAAATATATATATATATATATATATATATATATATATATATATAATAAAATTAAGAAAGAAAATAGTGAAAAATAAATAAATAAATAAATAAATAAAAGGCATGACCAGGATTTGAACTTGGTTTATAATCATACAAGACAATGTCCTAACCACTATAGATCACGGCTACGAATACGAGCTGAATAAAACGATTCAGAATGCCTAAAATAAGATATTGAGAATACACTTAAATATTATCACGAGACCGGAACAGACCGGAATTCGCATTTTTTTCTCACCTCTACAATTATAAAGATTGCAATAAGGTCGGACAGACATGACTCATGTCTGTCCGACTTGTAGTTTGGACTGACAAACGGACGGACAGAATGAAAGTAAGAACTTCTCTTTCTAAAGCGCACAGTTTAAAAAAATGTTCGTATACAACGTTGCCAATAAAAATCATAAGAAACAATTCCTTCAATCGGCTTTTAATCAAAATAAACGATAAAAAATTCATTAGGACTAAACATAGATCATAAAGGCTTGCTTTTTAATAAACTAATGCAATTTAGAATTTTCAGATATGATTCATAAATTCTATGAATGTTAGTCTAGTAGTGATAAATTAAAAAGTAAATTTTATATAGGATGATCTGAAGAATAAATCACATATTCAATTGAAACAATACGTTATTTTAAAAGTTATTATAAGACTAGATATAAGTTCCACTTCACATTATATACTGAACTGAGTATGTGGAGTCATCAATATTTGCTCACGAAAATTTGTATGAAATGTGTAAAAAAAAAATACTCGTATCATATTTTTAGTTGAACAAGCATTAAAAAAATCGGTGCAGTTGTTTGAGCGTGATGTGCATACAGAAACACAAAAATTAAATAGAAAGTTTTGCATATACAGTTACATTTAATACTGCTTTTTAATTTATTACATTGACACAATTTACAATTGCGTGTCCGATAGCCCAATGCTGTAGAAGCTAATGAAAAATTGTTACTTCTCCTAGGGTTCATCCAGCCCTATTTCTTATTCGGGGATCAAAAGCATGTGGGAGTCAGAATGACTATTCGACATAGACCAACAGCGTTGGTCGAGATTCGCTATAAACGTCCCAAACACACAAATCTTTTATCAGGCTTACTTTTATTTCATATTATTTTACTTGAATGTGACTTTAGACAATTTCAACAGATCGTTTCTCATTCGAGTTATTCTCAATTTGCCAGATTCCTTCTAATAACTCATTACAAACAATAATTATCAATTAGACTGGAATTATGCTCTCTTTGGATGGCTTTAATTAAAAAGTACTTTAGTCTGTTTTAGTATTTTTGAGTGACAGAAACTGGGAAAGCTGTAGTCAACCTTTTATACCGCTGCCGATCCTCGAGTTTTGCCTCATCATCAACCTACAAAAGCGTTTTCTAAGAAGTTCCTCCTCTAAATACGTTTTTCTCTTGAAACTCAAATCAGAACGAAATGACAAAGAAAATTCCTGCTGCTAAAGTGTGTTGTCCGTTCGCTTGAAGCTAAGAAAACCTTCCCCGTTTTAGAATCAACAAGCGAGAGCTTTTTAATCGAAGGAGCGGAGGAAAGCGTTTCAGCCGGAGGGTTGAGATTCACTTGTAGGGGTCAACGGGTCACCGGAAATGGGGCGGTAATTACCTTCGCCCAACAAGGACGCTAACGTTCTCGCTCACAAAACCTGCCAGTCGTCCAGGTAGCAATTATGGACTCTGACACCTCATACCGCATGGATTTATGAAGGAAAATGAAAAAAAGAAAGAGGCAAGAAAACAAAGATCATTCTATGAAAAGACAAAGCACTGAGATGCAGAAGGTCAAATGGAGAACTTACGACAAAGTTTAATCTCTACGGAGGTCGAGTTGACTTCCTGGCTTCCGAATCAGGTTCGATTAGTTGAATTAGACCGACGCTGCTTCGTTGCCTTGACCCGCCATGTTAACTTTCCCTTATGACAACCATGTTATCAGTGATTATACATTTTGTAGTAATTGGCGAACTGGTATCTGTGCAAATCATTTTATTCGCCTTCATTTCTAAATGTTATGAATTAATAATAGCATCACCAGGGTCAAACCAATATTTCTTAATTTAATTGAAGAATTACTTAATTAAAAACACTTCGAAACAAAACTTGACCTTTCCTCTTCTAGCTCAGAAAGTTCTCGGTCCGTTCTAAGAGAACCGATTAGAACCATTAAATAAGCCATTAGAACTGCTATTAAATTATTATTACTATCATTTGCTAGTTATTATTATCTAATAAAGAGCCTCATCACTCTTTTTCAAACATAAATAAAATGGATTTGCGAAGAAAACAGAATTCTAATAGAATATAAAAATATTATTTTATATAAATTAGTTCAGAAAATAAAGTAATCAGGATTTATTTATTTATTTATTTGCACAATTTTTCATTAGTTCAGATTAATGCATTACCCCCCACCCCCGCCATTTCTCAAAGAAGCTGAAGAAAGATGAGACTCCCGAAGCGAAATCGGAACCTCTGTCTTAACTATGGAGAATTTGTATTTGTAACTCTCCAAAAAAATATATATTTTTTTTTTTGTTTAACTGGAGATACATTTTTTGATAATTCTCAAAATAATATATTGTAAAATTTGTAGGTTTTGATACTTTGATTTATACGTGTTTATTGGACAGTATTCATTTTTATCAATTGTTTTATCAAATTACCAAAAGATCAAGATGTAATTTAAATTTATAACATAAGCTAAGACATAAGTAATCCTTCTCCACAATTTGTAATATAATAAAATAATAACATACAAATAAATAAATCATCACATATAAAACATATTTGCAACTGTATAACAGAAGATAAAGCTACTGGAAATGTTTGTTTAATATTTCTTAACAATTTCTAAATTTTATTAAACATCATCCACCAGAAAATAAATGTCATAAACTACATTTATTAACTGAAAAAAACGAATTTTCAAGGAGATAAAATTAACCGTCTCCTCTTTTTCAAGCCTCTTTTTTTTTACATTATAAGGTAAAAGGCTTGAAAAAGAGGAGACGGTTAATTTTATCTCCTTGAAAATTCGTTTTTTTCAGTTAATAAATGTAGTTTATGACATTTATTTTCTGGTGGATGATGTTTAATAATATTTATTATAAAAGAGAAGAGTTAAGGAAGAAGTATGGTTTGTTTGTATATATTAAATTTCTAAATTTATTTATGAATTTCCAAAACACAATAAACTTAGTTAAATTTAGAAAAATTATTATTGAAGGGGAAAAAAGGAAAAAGAAACAATAATAATAATTAATGAGGTTGTTTCAATAAACTTACTAATTTTATAAATAATATAATATTTTTTTTTATTATAATTACAACTATAACCCGGATCATCCAATACAAAAATATTCTAAAACCATACTACATATATATATATATATATATATATATATATATATATATATATATTTAGGTTTTAGAATATTTCTATATTAAATATATAAGCTTTATATATATTTCAGAGGTCAAATGTAAAGACCAGTAAAACAGTAATTATAGAAATTATGGTTTAAACAATGACTATCTGTGCCTGACGCAATGGTAGAAGCAGTTGATTCCCTGATTGAATTATCTGGATTTTTTAGCGTGACTCTGCAATCAACAGCATTCCACAGACATTGTCTAACCTTATTGTATTCCGTAATATCAAGATTCACCTTGTTACAAGGACGTCCGTAAAATAATGACCTTTTTATATCGGAATTTCCGTTAATTCCTTAATTAATTTCTCTTTCAAGAAAATCAATACTTTTTTTATAATTATTATTATTATTTTTCAATAAGTAAATTTAAGTTAAAAATTGAAAAAAAAAAAAAAAAAAAACTTAACAAAATATAAATCAGACATTTACGATAAAGAAAATATATAATAACATCGATATAACAATAATAAAACTGGCGATAGCAAAACTAAAATACTGATTGAAAAAATTAATTTATTTAAAAAAAATGTAAAATAATGTATTTGACATAATTTATTGAAAATTTAATAATTAAAATCGAATTAGTTATTTACTCAATTTGTAAGAATATACAACAAATCTTAATTTTCATTCCCGCAATTTGACTAATAATAATATATTTTTATAATTAGTTAAATTGTCAAATCACTGTTATGTCTATAAAACATGATAATAAACATTTCTCGGGATATAAGTATTAATAAAAAAATAATAATAAGACTGTATGCAATCCATGTTATATTTGTATTTTAATAATAAATTCTAAAATTTAGAATAATTTTATTTTTTCCCCTCTATATATTTTTATTTAATAGAGCAGTATTTGAACGCATTTATATTAATTGATATGAAATATACATAATATTTATGTTTTATAAATATTTTTTATAGGTTTTACATATGTTTATTTTATTTTATTAATGCATGGAAACCTTCATATCAGAAATATATATATAAATTACATTGATTTAAATAGCGATTGCTCTATCGAAAAGAAAAAAAATATTATAAATTATAGAATTACTAAAATATGATTATGCAGAGATGCATGCATACAAAATAATTTAAGTTTATAAAATTCAGTAAAGATCTAATTAAATAGAGATTAAGTTAACTAATATTAAGAAAACAAAAAAAAAATATGCATCAGAATATAAGTTATTAAACAATGATTTTATAAAAACGATAATAATTAATGAAATTCGTGTTGTTTTTTTTAAAAACTGGATTTCTGCATTATATATATTTATTTATTTGTTAGACTAAAAAGAAGTTAATTAAATACACGTCTTCCTCATTTATTTCAAAAAGGAAATAGTTAACATTGTTAAGTAGAAAAGGAAAATGATCATTTTTATTTGTTTCCTGAGCAAATAGTGAATCTTTTAAATCGTCGGTTTTTTGGTTTTTTTCCTTCCTTATTTTCTCTAGGTTTACGTAATTGGCAAAAGAAAATCGAAGTGGAATCCATCACACAGGGAAAACTAGTTTGATCATCAATGAACCCATTTGTATGCATTATGGGAAAATCAGTCATTCCATCTGCTAAGAGCGTGTGGGAAATCAGAGACGGTAAAACTCATTCCATGAACTCGTCTCAAAGTCAGGCTAAGGAAACCCCTGCATTACAAGGGTTTTCTGGAGGGTGCAAAGGGGGCGAGGATGACCCACTTCCAGACCGGTTGACGTATCACGTGGGCAACACACGTTTATATAGCGATGAAGATGAGCTCTGGCATCTTCGTATGTTACGAGAGCATCCAGAAGCTGCTTTCACTCTTGTGTTCCGGCATCATTAGATCTGTGCAGTTGTTGGAGGAGGCGTTGAAATGGCTAAAGCTTTATTACTAGGTAAGATATTCAAAAGCGTATATTTCTATAGAGAGATGTCGTGTGTATAAATAATTTTAAGTTTATACTGTTAAATATTAAGAGTATTAATCGTTTGTTTTCGAATTATATTTTTATCGTATCATATGCAATCTTTTTTTTTTCTTATTATAAAACATTAAAAGTTAAAATTCTAAATTGAATGTAACATAATACATAGAAAAAAGTATAATTATTAGGCAAATGTAAAGCACATACCTAAGATAGATAAGCAAAACTTTTTCGGGTATATTTTAATAATTTGTTATTTATAATGAATTTAATAATTGAAATTTCTCAAAATTTGCAGATAATGAAATTTTAGAGAATCGAATGAATTATAAACTTTGAAGCACAAGAATTAATAAATTATTCTTATTCTTATTTTATTGTTTTATGTATACACATATAATGTTCAAGTATAATTTCTAGCATAACACAAAAATGGATATATCCCGATATTTCGACTTCATTTTCTCATTCTTACTGAGATCTATTTTCAACAACATGAAATTACCTTAAAAATAATTGCCTGAAGTTTTTTTAGTTAACTGCTTTTAATTTTTTTTAATTAAGTTTTTAATATTTCGAAAAATTTGCTTTAATATTATTGAATTTTAAGAACTTAATCTGTTCTATTTTAATTTCAAAATCTAATGAATTGAAATAAATTTTAATATTCATAGTGTTAACATTAAAATTTATAACAGATTAATGAAAAAAAACAGAAATAATAAACACGAAACTGTACTATACTAAATTTTATAAATAAAAAAGACGGTATTAGATATTATTTTATTATTAAAAAACAATCTTAATTTTAATAATTATTTGAAATTGTGCAAGAGTGACTGAAATAATAACTACCAATATTAAATATTTTATATGTATATTAAATATTATCATAAGCTCCATCATAAGCTTCTTCAAAATATATTAAACATTTATTATAAATATTTAATTTCATTAATACTTTTTTTTATAAATTTCAGCTATCTGTGCCGCTTTGGCAATTGCATCTCCATTGGTAAGTTACTGATTTTATTTATATTCTAATTATAATAATAATAAATGAGAGTAATTATTCTGTTCGAGAAAACTGCATGAAGTTTTTAGAATTCTAAATAGAAAAAAATATAATATTAAAAAAAAAAAAACAATCAAATTCCAGAATAGATTAAATAAAAAAAAAGGAAATTTTAAATTTATTCACAGCTTTAATGAATAATTTAAATATTCTAGCAGAAAATTAAGACGATTAACATTATTTTTAATTACATTACTTATATAAATGGTTTTACTAGAATATGAAGGATTGAATAAAAGTAATACATAAAACAAATAAGAAAATTCTATAATTTTATTTGTCAATTGTTTTAAAAACGTTTCGCTAATGTAGTTTTAATATTATATCTTAAAGCTATTCTTACTTGTTTATTATAATACTAAGTTTACTACACTAGGATTTTTTTTTTACAATAAAAAATTTTGTGATTTGAAAAACTACAATATTAGTCAAACAATAGGTTTAAAAATTCAAATTTCGATTCAATTTTAAATTTAATTTTTTAAATTTATTAATTAACAAATTCGATAGTGAAGTTTTTTAAATTTCAGAATTTTAAAATTATTAACCGCATTTTAAAGTTAATTTTAAATCCTATGTTCATTTTTTTTGTAAATTTTAATTTAATCATTTTCAGGAAAATTAGATACAAAAAGAATAAAATAAACTTTATTCCACTGAGAAAAAAAGAAGATAACCAGCTCTGCAAATATATACCGAAAGAGATTTTAAAAAAATATTTCTTCCTATTAATTATTTCAACATACATTTCTTTTCGCTTCCTGTATGCATAAAAAAAAACCTAAAGTAGGTCTATAGGCCTGTGTCTATACGTCTTCATTCTTTCCCTGGCCTTTGGCCTTTCTCTCAAAACATAATAGGTATGGAACAAATACTCTGACATTGCTCCGGGAAGTAAGAAGGATATTTTTTTTCTCTTATCTTGCCTTCGTTTTCTAACGTGCATATTGAATCCAAGAGGAAAAGTGAAGATGCGATTCGAAATTCCACTTGTGTTTATCGAAGGTTTCAATCTGAACTCTCCCGATTTCATTAATAAAGAAGTAGTAGACAATAAAAGAAGGAAATGCAAATACAATCTTTTTATTTTGGTAGCTAGTTTGTTTTTACATCTATGTTTCATCCTTCAAATTTAATATTCCCGTGGAAAACTTTCATCTAAAATGTTTGCTTTCGCCAAAAAGCGAAATCATAATAATAAATTATTAAATTTCATTTTACAATAAAAAAAAGACAACAGAAAATCAATAATTGTGAACACAGCTAATATTTTAAAGCATTTGACTATATTTTCATATTTCATCTTGTCTTAATATTTAAGATAGATTTATACATTTATAGTAGATAAATAGGATATGAGATACGGTACTATGTTTAATTTTTTTTAAATATACTAGACGGCTGCCCATTGCTTTTGTTCCGAAAGCCCGTATATAGAACGGAAAAAAAAAACATTTTATTTATACACAAAAACGAATTACATCAACTTAAACTTAAAACTAAAAATAAATTAAAACTTAATTTCTAAAAACTACATGCAATAGAATACTGAAATCCATTCATAACAGTCGGAAATTTGTTGCCTAGCAACGCGCGTGCGAATTGTAGAGAAATTCAATTGTTTGGTACGCAGGTAGGCGCGAGCACAATTTTTTAATAATGTGGATTTTCAGCATACTACTAGGAAAGTGAGACATCAAAACCATTTAAAATATATTGAAAAATTTTAGTTTTATTAAACTGAGATATTTAAAATTTTGAAATTAATGATAAGAATATTAATGTTTTTTTGTTTGTAAAAAGTGATACCTCCGCCAATGAATATAAAGTCGTTATTGATGAGCTTCAATAAGTTTAAACAGATGTATCAAGACTGTTAGATTGTAAGGCAAAATTTAAGGGAACTATAGGGTAGAAAGTATGATAGAAAAAGTTTTTTTTCGACAAACTTTTCAGAGTATCGAAATGGGAATGAAATCTCGTGTATAGATATATATATATACACGAATGTGGTTCTATTGCAGATACATCAATCGCTATATTTGAAGTTCTTAAAAAAAAAAAAAAAATCTCGGAACATAGCATTTTCATAATAACACTGAATAATTTAGAAAAATTAAACGAAATAATTTTGGCTCTATATTTGTTATAATGTTAAAATCGCAAATATTATATTCAAATTGCTAAATTTCTCGTGAAGAAAATAAAATATATCGATACCCGTCATCATCTTGGCGAACGTGAAGGACATCTCTTCTTAATGTCTGTAGCGTGCAAGGAAGCCTTTTCCATCTCAGGGGAAACGTGATTCAAAGGAAATTCTAGCAACGCACTTACTGGTTCTACTTATGTAACGAAATGACTGGTTTTTATTCAGAATTTTATATTTTCTAATTTCACTATTTAGAAACCATTCCGGAAAAACAACAGCTCAAAGAAACTTTAAAATAACCAAATTGATTTTCAAAAAAATAAAACTTCTAACACAAATTCGAGAAAAGCATCCTTGTGCTACCTTACTCGGTTTTTACGAACGAAAAAAAATAGCAAACAGAGTAACATATATTAAATAAAGCTATGAAATTTAAACAAGGTTTTAACGGTATTTTTTTAAATTTTATTTTACATTTTTTGTGCTTTCACTAAATTTCAAAATCAAAATTTTTGTGGCCTTCATTTAACATGTTTGTCTTCATTGGATATAATAATAATAATATGCCTATAAAAATATGATAAGTCATAAACATTATAAATAATGCACTATTTAAAATTATAGGATAATAGTAAAATGCCAAAGGACTATATCAAAATCTTTAAATTCATGATATTTGTTGTAAAGAAAGATTTGGAGCCTTGTTTGACTACCGATTGACAATGACGTTGTCTACATAAAACTGATATTACACGATTTTGTTAGTGTATTTTTTTTTTCCTTTGACAATGCTAATAAAGTTTACATTTGTAGACTTTAGACAAAACTTCTACTTTCTAAATAGATTATTTGAAAGATACTGTTAAAATATTAATGGTTTTATTTTAATTTCTTTAATAGGTGAAGCGACAAGTAACGTCTTACGATTTGCCTGACGGTGCAGAATTGGTGGTGGGTCCTATCCAAAGCACATTCAACTGCGAGGGAAGGATTTATGGTTATTATGCTGATACATCCAACGAGTGCCGCGTATTCCACGTTTGCGTACCTTCTCATGACGGTTTGGGACGTGCGACCATGTACAGTTTCTTCTGCGGTAACCAGACAGTGTTCGACCAACAGAACCTGGTATGTTCGCATCCCGAAGAGGCCGTACCATGTGACCAAGCCCAGAACTTCTACGTTCGAAATGAGGAATTTGGTAGAACGGATACACCTCCACGATTCTAGACTGCTCAAGGGACTGAACTGAATATCTTATAAGCGATGAAAATCGTACCTTTTATGCTACTGTGCTTTTTGCAAAGAACGGAACGGTCTGACGAAATCAAATCAAATCGAAGGTTTGCTATTTGAGCCTTAAAGGACTAAGCTCCCATCTTTGCCCATTCAGCAAATACCCCACTTCTCGGGATATTCTTCACAATTATGAAGGAGTCCAGGGTGGTCTGCAATTCATGTAATGGTCGGGAAGAGTTGGAAACGACTGCTATTTGCTGTAAAATATTGTAGCAATTCTTGCCTGCTTTTTATGTTTTTTTTTTACAACTTTTTATTTTAACAACTTTTGTAAAATATATTTCTGTATGACTAATGTGTAGTCCCCAGCAATTTTTGAAAAAAAAGAAAAAAAATATCAGCGAGAAATAAATAAGAAATCTTATACGTTTTATTATAAACTTGACTTTGAGTTTATGTATTTTGAATATAAACACAAACAGAACAGAATAAATTCAAAACAAGCATTTAACACTATTTAACTTACCAGAAGATTTAATCTTGAAGATGTAAATATAAAATTTATGAACATTAGAACAATTAAGGAATATTTTTTTTTTTTACTTAAAAGCATTTTTTTTTCTCTTTGGATGGTATTAATTTCGATGATCGTAGCACGGCTGATTAAGAATGTTAATAGGTGAGATGGAGCGTAAGAAAATTAAACAATTTTGTAGCAGATGGCGAAGACATTGAAGATAATGAAAATTTCAATGGCCAACCATATGTCAATAATAGCCGCTTCTATCAATTCAAGTTAAGTGCTATTTCATTTTTTTTTTTATCCGAGGTAAGGGTTCGTCGAGACCTACACAAATTTTTATTCCTCTCAATTTTCAATGTTGCAATTCTTTTAACACATCATTCTTGAAGTTCCAATTTATTTAGAGTTGGCGTTTAACTTACCGTATTTTAAAATTAATCCTTAAATGTGCGTGTTTTTTTTTATATTATTATTTATTTATTTATTGAAAGGACCGCCGTAGGTGCATCTAAAAGGTATCACGTCCAAATGAGACATGAATACCGATATAGTGACAGTGACAATGGAAATACCGCCTCAAGGCCATACCCGAAAAAGAAGGGGAAAAAAAAGTTATTAAGCATAGAACTATTTTTCCTTCGCTTTCCTTACTACGATATTGAAGAGAGACAAGGAGAAGACAACATTGAAAAGAATGACATAGCTCATGGAATGGGAATTTTTTTAGATTTCTAACAACAGAATTTGAAGGAAGAAGATTTAGGTTACCAGTGAACTTAGCAATAAACATCAGCCTAAAATAAAATTGAAAATCTTAAGAGTGATTGACAAGGGAGCCGCGAACGACCTCCGAAAGCTCTCCGCTCTCGTAATATATTTTTAAATTTATATATATTTTAAATCAACTTGTGTATTTCTACTAACTCTTGCTACTACTATTATGGGGGTTAATATTCATTTCTATTTTTAAGCGCACGTTAAAGATCTTTTAAATAAAGTTAAAATTAAAGTTCTAAAAAGAATATTGGAGTTTTTACTTCGAATTTCAAGGTTGCAAGACTTCTCCTAGATGATCAAGTGATTTTCAGATGAAGGAGAGGAAGAATTAAAAGCTCAAAATCTCTATGTTTGCGTTTCTATTTATCTAAAGCTGTTTTGAACCACTGATAAAAATCGATATTTTGGGTTACAATCATCTGAATTCTCTGTCGCTTTAAGGATTTTTAATCTGTACAAGAATTCATAAACAACAACAAAAAAATGTAATTGAAGACTGCAAATTTATTGACGCAATCTTGTATAGTTTATAAATTACTTATAATTCTTTATTATAAATTTATTTTATATTAGCACACTGAACTTTATGTTTACTGAGAAGAGTCTAGTCTCTCAACCAGTATAAACTAACCATAATACCAATCATACTTAAATATCCTTATGGTTCTCAGCCTGTGGTTTGTTACCCAAGGGGTCCTAGATAGTTTTCAAAAGTTTTATGAAAGGCAAGAAATCATATTTTTTAAACTGTAGATTTTTAGAATTTTTTTTTTATGTAACGAACTTTAAAAAATATATTTATAAAAAAAAAAGTCCAGCAAAAACACAAAGTTTATTACAATTTATGTAAAAAAATTCTCAGGATTATATATACATATCTTTATAAAAAAAAATAATTTCTAAATATATACACATACACACACACACATGCAGAGTGAAACAAAAGTCGCTTAAAACTCCCTATAAAATGGAAAGGAGTTGTTCTGGGTAAAATTGTTCGTGATAGAAACATTTTAGGCTTAGGGGGAAGCATAATGGACGTATGCGTCAATTGGGCAGCCGCCATCTTGGATCCAACTCAAACATTTTAAATGGAATGGAGATCATGTGATACATCAACTTAGACTAGAATTTCACGAGAAATAGAATGCTGAAATTTTTCCAACCTATCTTTAACCGTTAAGAAGTTATGCTTGAATGAATCTAACCAATCTGCTCTGATGAAAACTATGAAAAATTTTAAATATGACTAAAGAACTTACTGTTTACTAATATAAAAAAAGAATACAGAGGAGATATAAAAAAAAAAAAAAAGGATTTAGTTTAGCTCAGTAAGTTTTCAAAAAAAAAAAAAAAAATTAAATACATAATAAACAACAAAAATTCTCGATTTACGCTGTTCATTCGTCCCAAAGCTTTCCACACAAGTTAAAAAACTGAGAAAAATGAATTGTCCTTAAAATATACAGTAGAGCCCCGATTATCCGCGAAAAAAATTTTTAATTACGAACCTAAAAAAAAAACCAATTTTAATCCAAGCCAAAAACAGGGAAAGTACAATAGGCCCTATAGTGCGAAGGTCGAGAATTACTGACAGGTTTATTGTGCATCGTAATCCTACAGGCCTTCTCGGATGAGTGGCAGGCTCTTGCTCTGCAGAAAGATTTCTGCTGTACTGTACAATTTTAAAGTTTTGCAAATTATGTTTTTTATATAATAAAAGATAGTTTTTATGCTGAAATATTTTTTTTCATGTTTACACCTCATTTTTAGTCTTTTTTCGGGTTATCCGCGATTTTCGTTATCCGCGAAGCCCTTGCCACCCAATTCCGCGGATAATCGGGGCTCTACTGTATGAGTAAATAAATTAAAATAGGTTTTACGAAAAGAAAACTTTGAGAAAAGGAAACTTCATTACAATGTCCTATTGACGACAAGGCGCTGTTAGTCGATGGAATTGTACAACAATGTATCGCATTCTTGTCAGCATAATTCAAATCTGGATTTATCGTAGACTAGATGTACGTATTGAAATTTTAATAAAAATAAATTCAAATTAAAAAAATAAATAAAAATATTAGGATGAAAAAAATAAATAAATGGCAGGATAAGAATTATAAATTGTTGTAAAAACAAACAAACAAAAAAAACAAAAAACAAGGAAAAAAACCTTCACAGCCCTGTTATAAAGCGCTTTAAAAGATCTGAGTTTGATTTGTTTTTTTTCTCGTTAATTTTTCCTTTCCAAAGAACTCAAAATATCTAAAAATAAATTTCTCCTTGTGTTTATTGAGAAATTCGCGACGTCACAAAAAAAAAAAAAAAAAAAAAAATCTTTCCTTTCAACTTAAGTCTCAAACAATGCATCGAGCTGAAACAAGATGTAAGTTGATATAAAGTTGCTATTATATCAATACTTAATACTATATTGATGCTGTATATCGTAGTCATAGCTTTGTAATTAATTGCTGCTCAATATGTCGAAAAACTTCTAAACATACAGTCTATATTAGAATACAACGGTTTCTATATACGTATCAAAATAAAGCATAGGACTAAAATATTGTCCTAGATCTACCTTTTGTAATTGAGTGCTTAATTCTTACTGCTTTTTTTTTGTTTTTTGGTTGTGAATTTTATGAGGCAACGTTCACATCAAAACAGATGCCAAAAAATTATCATTCCCGAAATATCAAAAAAGTAAAAGTTAATTAAGATTTTATAAATAAAGACTTTTATATTACATATAAATTTCTTTTATTTTTTAATTGATAAAGGATCGCTGCCAAAGGATCCGAAAGCTCTCAAGACATGGTGTAATATACATATAACAACAATTTTAATGGTTTTATAATACAATTTTAAGTATGAATTGATGTGTTTTTTTAGCAACTTTTCTACAAAAAAAATATAACTTTCTTATTACTTAATCAGAACTAGAAGAAACCAATGTACTTAAAATACATAATAATAATAATAATAATAATAATAATAATAATAATAATGATAATAACATTAAAATTACTGAATAATAAGCTATCTTATTTACCGAACTATTCGCAAATTAACTTTAAGTTAAAGTTAAAGTTGCGATCAGGCCCAGAGGACCGCGCAATGCTGCTGGAGGGTAGGCTCCAGAGATCAGAACCTACGGGACAAAGTTGAGGACGGGGGGTCGGCCCGTCGCTCGCCCGCCTTTAACTCCCGGGAAAGAAACCCGATACCCATTCTATAGAGGGCTGGGTAGACCCTAGGGCCCGTTTGGAGGAGAAAGAAGCGTGGAAAAATTCCCGTCCTCACCCGAGGCCGGGAATCGAACCCGCTACCTCCAACCCGCAGCCAAGCGCCCGTACCCACTCGGCTACCGGGCCCACAAATTAATTTTATGTTATATAATTTTTTATGGCATATTATTTTAAGTTATTTGACAATCTCGTCATAAATATTACAGTCCGACATATTTTCAACAAATAATTTTTTCCTCATTAATTAAAAATAATTAAATATTCAATATTCTTTATAAATTAATACAGTAATGCTAAATTAATGCACTTATTTATTTTTTTCGTCCGAATTATTATTTATTTTTTATTTTATTTATTAAATTATTCAATACTTTCTTTGTTGAATCCACGAATTCCTTTTATTTGAACTAATTCGATCAGAGATTAATTACAAGGCTAAGATTTTGCAACAAAAAGATAATCAGAGCTGAACTAGGCATATTATTTATAAATTTCTATTATTTTGCAATCGGATATGTGCTGCCTGATTCTTTTAAACAGTGTTGGCTTGACATACCCATGTAATATTTGCTGCACTTACAACTTTTATATGTAGGAAATCTATACCCTAAGAGAAGGATTTTATGTAACAGCTATTTTAAAGATAAGAGCAATTCTTTATTCCAACTTAAATTGGAAAATCGATGGAGCAGGTTGTCAAGCGTCTACAACTGTGTCAGGTTTAATTAAACTTTGCGTTAATTACATATCAGCATTAATGTCGTTGGTTGCCGAAAGTGAAAGGAACCATGTTAGGGCAAACCACAACGAATCGCCAAGTGGAGGAGGTACTTGAGCCGCCAAAGAAAAACTTCCGTGAAAATGAAAGCAGATCAATCACGAAATGTGTCTCTGACCTTGATGTATCATCTATCTACTTTAGGCCTAATTTCCTTACATACATTACCTGCCCTAATTCCCATCTCTCTTATTGGAACTTCGTCGAATAAGGAAGAAAATTGATTACGATGATTCGAATGAATCCCCATCACTATCTTCTTTTTTTTTTTTTTTTTTTTTCCCTTACTCTTTTTTTTTTTTTTTTTTTTTTTTTTCCTATTCTCTTTCTTTTTTCTTTTTCTGTTTTTTCTCCTTTTCTAGTTGAAATGAAAGTTGCTGTAAAATAAATACAACGTGGCCGCATTTCAAATAAACAATAAAACAGTTCTGAAAGAACTTGAAGCTCATTTTCCTTAAAATATAATTAATAAATTTCTTTATTACGTATTTTTGTGTTTTCTTAGTGGTAAAAGTGACACAAACGAAAAGCATGTAAGAATTTTTGAATTCTAATATCTGATTAATACAAACATTAGAAATTTTCCATTTATGAAAAAAAATAAATCTTAATGTATAAAAATGAGTGTTTCTTTGTTTGTTTGTCCCGTATGCGTTCCTATACCATTCATCAGATTGCGATGAAACTTTGGTGAGTTGTTGTGCGCACATCTGCGAAAGTTTCTGAATTAGTAGAATCATTCTACAATACCTGGTGCGTGAGAAGTTTCAACAAATTAGTGTAGTCTATTTCCGGTTTCAACGTTTACAGTTTCCGGTGCGACTCGCATTTGCAATGACTATCAACAAAGCACAGGGACAATCGCTGTAAGTGTGTGGACTAAATTTGGAAAATCCATGCTTCACATATAAACAGGTGTATGTGGCCTGCTCACGCGTCGGAAAACCTTCTGATTTATTCGTGTATGCACCAGACGGAAAAAAAAATATTGTGTATTGCACTTCAATAAACAGAATTCAAACACAAACACTTCTTTCTTTGAGTGGCATTGCAACGCATGCCGGGTACAGCTAGTAAATAAATAAATAGATCCGTATTATTTACTTAAGATGCTTAAATTATATCAATTGCGCGCGAAAATCGTTAACGACGTAAACGCATTAATGATATGTAGAAATGAGTATTAACCCGTTTATTTCTTTAACTCTTTCCTTTATCAATGTTTCAATTTCTGTTTTTCTGTGAGGATGATTTTCTCGACAAGAATATATTTGGAAAAATATTCCAGAATAAAAGTTAAATCTATAAATAAAAAAAAAACAACCCACAAATAGACAGTAAATATGTTTTCGCACACTAAGCCAACATCAACGGGACTCCTGAACAGCTGCTTCATCCTTATTAGGAATCAGCAGCAGAATTTACCCTTGATATTTGGCTCAGACTGCCATTCCCGGAAGCGAGAATGAATATTTGTTTGGAAGGCAAACATCAAGGGTAAATTCTGCTGATGATTTCTAATAAGGATGAAACAGCTGTCCAGGATTCCCGTTCATGTTGGCACAGTGTGCGCAAGGCATATTTACTGTCCAGTTATGGCTTTTTCTTGATTTATAAATTATTATGGATGTTAAATTTTGCTTTTCATAAGTTAAATCTCTTGTCGTAACGGACAATGGGTACAAATGAATCAGAAGTTGTCCCACCCCTGTATAAGATATATACCTATAGAAAGATCTCCTTAAATAGAACATATTTTATTACTACGACTCTTCTCAATTATTAGTCCGTTCGGAGTTATATAAATTCTAGATGTGACTTATTTGGTTGACATCGTAATTCTCGAATTTATTATTTAATTAACTTTTAATAATTGTTATACGTAATTAATACTTAATATTATCATGTATTTAAAGTAAATAATTCCTATTTACATGTAATAAATGAAAATAATATGTACTGTTACTGAAAATAATTATTAAATGTTAATCTTCTTATATTATAAAAGCGTTATTCTGTCTGTCATTGTCATAAGACTTTACGTTTTTCCAATTTTGTGACCAAACTATAAGAGGTAGATTGGTCTTGCAAATGTAGATCTTTTTAAGACAAACAAAATGCTACAAAAATCTTTCGAAAAAAGTTTTTGGTTTTCAAGATGGCGCCTTTTAAAGGATCAAATTTTGACATTTTCTCAGTTTAAACGAAAAGTATAAAAGTTGGAAGAGAACATTATATTGAGAAAATGTTGGTATTTGAACGTTCTATCGAATGATATATCAGTCATTCACAAACGTTTTTGCATTTGCAAGATACTTGCAAAAATGTGTGTGGCGCCAACCCGCAATACACCTCAGTTAAGCGGAGAAGGCCACAACGGGCTGGGAAGTCGTATATTCCGATCTCAATATTAATTTGCTAAATAAATATTTTTTTTTTTTTTGTAATGCTATATATGCAAGGGTTCCGGAGCGAAGCGACGGTACCCGGCTAGTTAAATAATAAATCCGGGAATTAAGATGTCAACTAGATAAGTCTCATCTAGACTTATATAACTCTGAACGGATTAATAATAATTGAGATGAGTCGTAAAAATTAAAAATTTTCTATTGATAGAGACCTTTGCTTATCCTATACAGTGATGGGGCAGTCTGCCCATTCTCCTTTGGACATCTTTATATATGCCCATCTTTATATATGCAAATTAGAATGTTTTAACTTTACATCAAACCTTTGTAGGGTCCGTCACTTCATATACTCTACAACGTACCTTTCGTTGAATTTCAACTCTACTAAAATTTACGAGTTAATTTGGTTCATTACCCTAATCAGCAATTTATAATAAAACGGAATTTGAAAGTATATTTTTCATCCTTTGTCGCGTTCATTCGTCACCTGCTGTTTTCCCACTGTTTTCGCGCCATTATTGCAACGAAGCAATCATTTCAATGAATCCAATAACTTATCGAATTCTGCATTAAACCCAATTGCACTATAACAGCCACGCTAACTTGTTATAGGAATTTTATATATTGGAAAATGCTTTTGATTTACATTTGGAATCATTCAATTAATGCAATTTGTTCCTTTGATGAAACAGAATTTATTTATTTCACGACCGCAAATTATTACGCCACTGTTTTTTTATTACAAAACAATAAGCAGGCCTTTTGCATTATCGGAATTTTACATTATTAGCATTTTCCATGTTTAAATGCTATTGGAAGCTTTTGGTACCAATTAAATTTCCCTGAAATTATTCCATTGGATCTCGTTTAATTTCTCAAATGTACGTTTTACGAATTTATTATGATTTTTAAACAATGGATCTGTTGTTAAAACTGAAGTATTATCCCATGAATTTTTATAAATTGGCGACATTCCAATTCCTCTTCTGACTATCTTTCTATTTATGTTATGAAGCAAGAAGTTCCTGAAACAACTCTAAGCCTATATTCTTTAAAAAGTTGTCATTAATTTCTTTATATTTTTTTAAAACAATAGTTGAGACCAAGTGTTTATTATATTACTTTTCAAAAAAAAAAAAAAAAAAGATTTTTGCTATGTATGGTCATTACGTAGCCATCGATTTTGTCTGGAACAAACGTCATCAACTTGAACTCCGAGCAGTCAGTCCAAGATGTGATCGCATAAGCGTGACCAAGAAAGGACAAACTGCGTAGCCAAGTAAGGAGAGTAGTGTGGAACGTTTTTAATTATTTCAATTTTAATTATTATTATGTATTCGTGAATGTTGGAAATACAAAAACCAGAAATGTTTTCGTAATGTTTATAAGATTCAGTTACGGATTTTAGCAACAGAGGGCGCTGTTACATCCTGAAACATCAATCTGTAAGGAAATTACGTCATCGAAAGCGCTTCTTTCATGAACTGAACTGTAGGTGACATCCCAGTTTTGTTTGAACTTTTCAAGCTTTTTGGGCAATCATCAGCTGGGATAGTCCCAAGTAAACAACGAATTCACTAGGATTAATAGTAAAAAAGAATATGGCAATTATTTTTTTTTTACGATTTGCATTTTTTTTCATGAAAATTAGAAAATAAAAAGGAAAATCTACGTTAACTTTTAACTTAACTGAGTACCAAAAGTAATTTTTTTTTCTGAAAAAAAAATATTTAACCTGCTTAAAACCAATTATTTTTAACTATGGGGAATTAGTGGATTACCTAAAAGGATTGATATATGTTGTTAGACAAAATTGTTTGGGTTTTAATAGTTTTCTATGGGAATTTTTAGTTACTTTCATTTCTCGAGTTATGTGCTGATTTCTTAACAACGACCCACACAGGAATATTTTGAAATATAAAAAGGTTTATCCTCGTTCTTTCCTTCAAATATGGATGGCGCATTTCAAGGAGATTCACGCATAGGTTCAAAGGTTATTAGTATAAATACAAAGACAGAATGATTTGATGAGCATCACTTGTATCAGAAGCCTTATAATCCCGGTTTGTCTATCTGTGGACAAGTATCATTAAAATATCATTAAATTATCATTAGCAACAATCACAACAATTGCGTCTTTTGCATGTGCAACAATCACAATTATAATACAGCTCTACAACAATCAAAATAAGCGCAACAATTGTGCCTTTTGCATTCGCAGCAATCACATTATAATAATAAGGGAAATTAGGGCAATATCAATTATATTTTCATAGACGTATCAGAAGACGTTGCGAAGCATTGTGATTGGTTTACTAATCGCTATCTCTACCTTTTTTAGGAAAATACCTGTACGTTAAAAAACAACAAAAATAATAATAATAATAATACTTCACAAAAACACTTATGCACAACTGCAGAAGGCTGTGATACTCAACACAACACGCATAGTTAGGAAATTTATGGACACAACCACACATCCCTAACTATTCTTCCACTTGGAAGAATAGTTTATTTTATTTTTTTTAATTTACTTGGCAATATGTGCTTTGGTCCTTGACCCGCCATATTGTTTTTGCTGGGGAAACCCAAGGTTTGAAACTTTTACATAAAAATAATAATAATATAACCCTAGAAGTTCCTGAATGAAGTTAAAGTCTATTTTTCTTACAATATTGCACTTTTTTTTTATTTTTCTTTGCTTTTTAAAAGAGTAAAACAATAAAAAAGTTCCTATTTGTAACTTATTATATTCGAATACAAAAAGATGTAACTTCAAAGTTTTCGTTTGCTAAAACTTTTTAAACCTGCATATATTAACTCAATTGCATCAATCTAATTTATTCAAAAACTCAAAAATATCTACAATTTTCTAATATATTACAAAATGGATCATGTTTGATTTGCAGATGTCGACAGAAATACAGTGGGGTATGCTTCAACGAACGTAATGGTTCTAGAACCTCGTTCTTTGTAGCATCTGTTCGTTCTAGCATACATTGAAATATATATATTTACGGATAATCCGTACCAAGCCTAGAGAGCAAAGTTACCACCCAACCATTTAAGTGGTAACAACCATTTAAACAGGAAAAATATCATGCACAATCAAAATAATAAAAATAATAAAAAAAAATAAAATAACGAAAGTGTAAAAATAATATAAGATTAATTTATTTAACTTTTCTACACTGCACATGTTAATTTGATAACCATGGATAATCTTCCTCCAGTATAACAACAAACTTTCCCTGATAAAATCAGATTATATAACATAATATTAAAAAAAATAAAAAAACTTTTACTGCTAAAGGCGCTTCATATGCAGATAACTGAACTACAATTGAAATCACGAAATTTTAAAGCTATTAATGACGTCATTTGCCTATAGATTGACGTTTCCGGGAGAAACAACGCCATCTATTGCTAAGATTCGTAATTGAATCTTATAAACATAATGAAAACATTCTGATTTTTGGATTTTCTAATGTAATACTTTTTCCTACTGTAAATTGAAAACTGAACCTTGCAAACAATAGCAAAGATGATGACCGATGCTCTAATCCAGTGGTCGGCAACCTTTTGTTGTAAAAGGGCCAAATATGTTATGTGGGGATTACTGCGGGCCGCACTTGGGCCAAACATTTTAACAACCAAAAAAAAAAAAAAAATAACATAAAAAATAAAAAGGAAAATCTTACTTTGACAACCAAAAAAAAGGAAAATCTTACTTTCACAACCAAAAAAAAAAAAATCTTACTTTGACAACCAAAAAAAAAGGAAAATTTTATTTTGACAACCAAAAAAAACAAAAAAAAAATTCCAACACGCCCCGCGGGCCGCACCAAAACGCTTCATGGGCCGCATGCGGCCCGCGGGTTGCCGACCGCTGCTCTAATCGAAGCGGGAAGGTCCGACACGTCAAGCGTACACACGTGCTACGCCGGCCGATTGTATTCCTCCGCGTTCATTGTAGCATACTCGACTGTACAATAGTCGTCTTATGAGAGAGTGTACTGTTTACTTGTAACACTTCTCCCTTGGAATTTTGTTATCTTATAAAACTTGTAATAGGGGTACGTCTCAAATAATTTCCAAATAATGAAATCCATAAATGTACATCCTGAGTTTCAAAAAGATTCACTGGTTCAAAAGTTGTTAGGAAACTTGCAGACACTGATATAGTAAGTTTGAGTCTAAATTTGATCAGAAAGCCAGGAAACCCTTTTCCGTTAAAAATAGGTTTCGCAGAATATACAGAACACAAGACTACATCTTAGTTATAAAGAGTTATAAAGAATTTCGCAATAATTTGTATTTTTTTATTTTTTCAGGCTTCTGATACAAGTATCATAAGCTTTCTAATCTCGCTTTGTCCGTCTGTCTGTGAACAAGTATAATTAAAATGTCATTAAATTATCATTAGCAACAATCCCAACAATCGCACCAATTGCGTTTTTTACATGCGCAACAATCACATTTATAATAATAAGGAAATTAAAGCAATATCAATTATATTGTCTTATACGCATCAGATCTGTCCTTCTTTCCGTGGGATAGCCAAAAGATCTTTCAGGTCGACGTGCTCGGCTGTCAAGCCACCCACATTCACAAGTAATCTAATACGTATCAGAAGCCGTTGCGAAGCGTTGTGGTTGATTTACTAATCGCTGTCACCATCTTGTTTTGTTTATGCCTTCAGATCTGTAAAAAGTTTTTGCTACAGTATTAAAACTTATAGCTGAAAGATGTGTATAAATTAGGACTAAAATTTTAAATGATGTAATTTAAAATATTCGTCTTGCAAGTTAGTAATCTGTAGAAGCTCCTCTATCGAAGTAAAGATTGACATTATGCGCCATCTGGTGACGATAACATTAACTACATTATAGCTTTCTTCAAATAGTTTGAGTAAATTGTTGAAGTTGAAAAACTAAGAAGGAAAATGAGGTTTTAGTGATAACTTTAAGTCTAGTCTTTAATCTCTGCTAGAATTTGTTTTTAAAAGATATCCAATTTCTCATGAATTAAGTTTCCGAAGATTATATTAGAATGTTTTCTAATTTTATTCGCGTTTACATATAGCCAGAGTTGCACGAAGCCCATAAATAAATGTTTAATACAGATAAATTGTAAGCGTAACACTTTTTCTACACAAACCCAAATATTATAATTAAATTCTTAAAAATAAATCAGATCAAAAGCAGTCTTTCTGCTGTTCAATCTTTTCTGTCATAACATTGGTTTATTCAATCCAGTCACGAAGTTAGTTTTGCTGCCACCAGATGGCGTATAATCGCAGCCATTTCTCTCTTCATCAGCTCCTGACTGCATTCTGCAGCTGGTGCTGCCATCTATCAATGCTCAGAGAAACCACAAAAGCGGCCATTTCAATCTGCAAGTCATCAACCTGGGACACAACAATGCATCATATCAAAGCAGTATAGAAGATAACTTTCCTAAAGAGCTTTAAGCCTATTTCCCTTAAGGTCTTGCTTTTTATTTATTTATTTTTTTGAAAGACGAAAAAAATAAATATTAAAGGAAAAGTTTCAATTTTTGTTTTATTTGTTTCGTAGTAAAAAATACAAATAACAGATTTTATTTTCATTTTCTAAAAAATTTAATAGAACCCATTTGAAATTTCGATACCGGGAATCCAGAACAGCTGTTTCAGGTTTCTTAGCTTTTATCAGCTGGATTCGCCCAGTATCTTACAGTCAGTGATCCCAAGAAACATATAAAGTAAACAAAAATCAACAAGAAAATGGCCCTTCATAATTAAAACAACAATATATAAAATAAGATTAAAAAAGGGCAGAAATTTAATCCCCTCTAATATCAACTTAGCCTGTGAAGGATTAAATTACAAAAACAATACATTTAAATACAAGTTTAACGTATGGAACTTAGGTTTACATCACAATAAGGAACATATCTTGTGTTGTTAATAAGTTGATTTTAGCGGGGATTAAGTTTCTGCCCTTTTTTATTCATATTTTATATATTGTTGTCTTTTATTATGAAGGGCCATTTACTTGTTGATTTTTGTTTCTAAGTTCTAAATCCATACTTCTTCTTTAAATCACATCGTAACATATTGAAAAAACTTCATCTACACTTCATTTTATTATCGAATTTTCGGAAGAATTTTCTATCTTCCTTCTTCAAGATTACAATGTATAGTCAGGTGATATCAAATTACAAAAAAATTCCTTAGCATAGTTGTTAACAAAACTTAGCATTTTATCCTTAAAATGCTACTAACATATTATTTACAATAATAATAACAATTGAATTTGTAACAATTGTAAATAATATGTTAGTAGCATTTTAAGGATAAAATGCTAAGTTTTGTTAACAACTATGCTAAGGAATTTTTTTGTAATTTGATATCACCTGACTATACATTGTAATCTTGAAGAAGGAAGATAGAAAATTCTTCCGAAAATTCGATAATAAAATGAAGTGTAGATGAAGTTTTTTCGATTTTTGTTTCTTTTATATGTTTCTTGGGATCACTGACTGTAAGATACTGGGCGAATCCAGCTGATGTAGGCTCGCTATCCAGAAAAAACAGATCAGTGATTCCTTTTTCTTGTGCATGTTATGTTACTTATTGTGATGTAAGCCCATTTATTTACTTAAAGTTGTTAAATGTAGTTAATTTTAATCGTACTAAATTCTTTACGGATATTCGCAGCTTTTAAGTTATCTAATCATAAAATTCCGTTTTACTAACTTAACTTTCTGACATATAGTAACAGTCTGTATATAAAACGTTTTCCTAAGAATCATTTACCTGTTGTATTTATCTGTATTTTTAGTTATTTTATCCTTACCATTATTTTATTTAAAACATTCTTTTTTCATTTCCTAATTTGATGCTCTGTTATGTTTGTTTTTTTTTCCCATTGTATCCGTTTAATCTGTTACTCAATGTAAATTCATTATGTTTTTGTCCAATAATTATCTATAATATCATTATCTATATCATTATATTTTAATTACTTATCCAATCAATTCACTACAGTAAAGAATCTAGAAATCTATAAAAATCCGATGTTTTCTCATTGAATAAATATATATCAGTTTAGTTCCAGAATTTTCGAGTTTACTTTTTATTCTAATCGACGCCTCCTCAAACACCGACACAATATTTTTCTCTATGCATGAGTTCTCTACACGCCCAGGCCTTCTTGGCAGTGCACCGTTCACAACGTACGATAAATGTAGACTATTTTGCCGAATAAATCACTGCATAGCTGTCTACAGGAGTAATAGAAACATAAGAGTTATGTACATAATTTTACAGAAATCTGTTCATTCCTTTTAGCGTGACGCTAATCAGAGAAACAGAAGAAAATGATTAGATAGCGCAGTAAGACTTTGCAGTAGTTCGTGATACTCTTTAAATAATTATTAATTACAGCCTTTTTTTGTAGAAATTCTGTCGTTACATGTGAAATTTAACATGTGTTTGCTCTGATATGATTTGTAAAATTTATGGGCAATTACATCAAATTAAAAGAGAAATTAAACTTTATATAGGTTTGTTTAGATTTGTTTTGTTTGAATTGTAGTTTATTTTGTTTGTTTTAATTGTTATCTTTTCACGTTTAGAGTGTTTGTTTATTTTTATTGTATTTGATATTTATGTTTGTTTAAATTGTTATTTTTCACATTTAGAGCGTGTATGTTGATTTGTTATTTTAAATTGTATTTAATATTTATTTTCACGTTTAGAAGAAGAAAGATAGTTTCTTTTCTTTCTATTTTTTACACCTTGACAAAGATTCTTGGAAAAAGAATCGAAATATTGGTGAAGTTGTGGTTTGGTGTTCTTGTTTACGTTGAAGTATTTGAAGTTTGATGGAACAATAGTTTGAATTTTTATATGACAATGTTAATTTAGCTTTCTAAATTCTTACTTAAAATGGAATAAAGTAGTAATTTAACCAATCACATTATTATCAGTAATTTCTATTTCTATTGTTTGTTTATTATAACTATCCTTTTATGGTAAAGGGACATTTTTCCTATGAAAATTATATTCGTATTTTCTTAGAAATTATTGAACAGACTTTACCAGGAACAAATCACCTTCTCAGCTACAGTGATAATAACTGGTTCTAAATTAATACCGTAAGAAGCTACAGTAATAACAGGATGTCAACTTAAACATAACATGTTTTTACTTTGCAAAAAAATAGAAAGAAAGTAAACCTTCATCTTCTTTCTACCCACTTCAACATTGTCCTTTACAAGATTAATAATTTTATTCTCAGTTTCAGCAATTATTTAAATACAGCTAAATATTGATATCAATATCTTTTTTTCGTTTAACAGGTTTTTAGAATCCGTTTAAATATTTAGATAATTTAAACGAAAAAAAAAAAAAAGATTTA
The DNA here is from genome assembly GCA_023159025.1 of Thereuonema tuberculata. Taxonomy (NCBI): domain Eukaryota; kingdom Metazoa; phylum Arthropoda; class Chilopoda; order Scutigeromorpha; family Scutigeridae; genus Thereuonema; species Thereuonema tuberculata. The sequence continues at coordinate 11,527,385 of JAFIDM010010028.1, read as the reverse complement.
TTCCAAAAGAAAAACTAAGAAAATTAACTAAGAAAATATTCAGTAGATTCTAAAAACTATAACATTATTTTCATTCTAAAGTGTTTTTTTTTTTTTTTTGAAACTTTATCAATGACAATAATAGCAGATTTTATAATTTTGATAACATATTCTAAAATATCTTCTTTCATATTTCAAATTCAACCATACTGTTCGTTTTTGTTTACGAGAACCTTCAGCGCTTTTGCGCATGCATCAGGTCTCCTTCGATTTCATCAAACTAGGGTTGAGGAAAAATAAAGAGAGGATGTTTACTATTTATCAATGTTAGTTTACTAGTAGCTGCGTTCTATTTGCGCTTTTCGGGAAAGAATTATGGAAAATTATTGTTTTTTTTTACAAAGGGAGAGGGGTTGAAAGTTCCAGATCCAGTCAACAGGTCTTAGGAAAGTGCCCATCTCAGCGTATCACCACTCTGTGGAGTAGAATCGTCCACGAGTGGCGATTCTGGCTTTCGAAAACGAACAGTACCATGTAATATTGTTTACCAATAACTGCAATATCTATTTTATTTAATCTATTTTCCCTAAATGAGGGATGAATCAATGACGATCTATGGATTTGTGTGTGTATTCTCTAATAACTGTTCAATTGCTGGATACATCTTCTTGAAAATTGGCATGCATGTTTAAGGATAAGAGATGATCTAACTTTTGGGTTTGTAATTTTTCGTTGACTGGATCTTCATCGAGAATAGATACATTAAAAATTCCTATAAAAAACTTAAGAAACCAAGCACTTAACTAACAGATTCATGTAGTATTTTCTGAGTTTCTTGAAATGAAATTAATTAGACTTAAGCTGTTTACTCACTTCATAAATTTTGTTTTAATTAACTAGCAAAGCTGTGATCACGTGATCTTGGATTCTGAGATAATTTTCTCACCAATCGTGACAGCTTTCTCACAAAGAAAAAGCGAGCTAGTCCTGGAGACCGTCTCGGTGATCCGGGACGTTCGGTTGACCCACGTAGATAAAAAAAGAAAATGTGAGCATCCTCAATACTATAACGAACATTTGCCACCTTATTTCTATTTCTGTGTCTTCTGGTTTTGGAGATAGGGCCAGAAAACAAAAATCGACTTTTCTTTTATATATATATATTCGTATATAAATATAGATAGATAGTTTTTAAAAATGGACCTAGTGGCCAATTGGTAAAGCGTTTGACTGAGGACTGGAGGAGGTCGGGATTTTTCCACATCGAATTATCCTCTAGACGGTTCTTGGATCTACCCAGCCCTCTGTTCTTTCTCGGAGATTAAAGCCATCCGTCCTGTAGGGTCAGGAACTTTACCAATGGAAGCTTTACTTCCCTTACCCCAAAAAGTTACAGAGAATACTTTGAATTCTTTTTAGAAAAGGGTTCCACCAGACAGAAGTAGACAAGTTCAAGCCATCCATCGCATTGTTTGGAATGAACCAGCAGCATTGGAGGGATGGAAATAGTTTTTAGTTGGACAATAAAGAAGCTACGTACTAAATTTTGTGGAATTCCGTCCAGCCGTTCTAAATGGATGCGAATACAAACTTACAAAAGGACAGCCGAGAAAGATACTCAAGTGGAACAGTAAAACTTTAGATTGTAATTGACTGAGGATGTAAAGTATTTTGCAAAAAAAAAAAAAAAGGGGTTGGCATACATGGTCATTACGTAGCGATCGATTTTGTTTGGAACAAACGTCACCAGTCATGACGTCGTCAACTTGAACTCCGAGCAGTCAGTCCAAGATGGCGTCGTTTTATGATCGCGTAAGCGTGACCAAGAAAGAACAAACTTTATGTAGCCAAGCAAGGGGAACAGTGTGGAACGTTTTTATTTATTAATTTCCGGCATAGCAGAGCGGTTTCGCCACAGGGCTAACGTGCGGTCGATCTGTCGGAACAAGCAAGTCGCTGCAAGGGGAACCTCGCACCTTAAAAGAACAAGCGATAATTAGCATTAAATGTAGCTTCTTTTATGAAGAAAACTATAAAGTAAACTAGAAAAAAAGCCTATCTCTACTTAAAAAGAAATTAGATCTTAAGTAAGATTTAAGTTCATTCAGAATTTCTTGTTAATATAACTTAATTATATATTTCATATTTGAAAAGTTTCCACAATTTGTAGAAGCATTACTTACACATGGTAAGATTACATGATAATGCAATATATATATATAATTTTGTTTGCTGCACTGATGAAGGATGACAATACAAATGATTTAGATAAAAAGGATTCAGTGAAATGACAAAGAAAAGCAAGGCTTTATATTTTCTGTTACGGTGGTTTTTCGTAATTTGTAACATTGGTTACTAGTTAATGGAAAATTCAGAATATTACTGCAAGCTTTTCTTTCTGTAAAAGGAATCATTTTTTATTTTACATTCCTTATACACAAACAATCAGTCCAAATTATGAATTGTTTGGCTTTTTATATATATATATTCTTCTGTATTCTTTCGTACAACATTGCTGCGAATATGTGTGAACATTTCTGCACACATGACGGGGTAGTATAACATAGTATAATATACATACAGTATAATATTTTATGCGAACAAAGTTTAAGCACTTACATATACAAAGTTCAAAATTTTTAAAAATGGCAACATGCAGACAAGATAATAAACTAAGCCATTCGTAAAAGTTGATGGTTCTTTCCAAGTGAAAATTTGACGGAAATTACCGAAACATTCCATTTTAGGGACATAAACCTACTCTAACAGAATCCCATCCAAATCTGTCGCAATTTCATTTCACTCTAACGGTTAACAAAAGTCAAACAACCATCGAGTGTAAGCCATTACGAGGTGAAAAATGTTTTAACGAACCTGAAAATCAAAAAATAGTTCTCAAAATGCAATAGGTTGCAATAGTTACCATGTAATCATTAATATTGATAATAAAAAATTATAGATATTGTGTATTTCCATTCTTCTACTTATAATTTTTTTCAAATATTTACATTTTATACACACACACATGGCTGATTAAATTACTTATATGGTGCTACAAAAGTATACACAACATTTGCTGTACACAAATTCTAAAATATATATTTTTTATAAAACTCTTTACAAGCCTATATGTTTACTTTGCAAAATTATTCATAAATGGTCATACGTATTTGTAAGAATATAAGAAATAGAATGTCCTGACCTCACATCAACTACTCATAGGCCAAACTTGGAGGCTGTAAAAACTTAAAAAAATATTTTAAAAAATTATTAAAATTGTAACACTGGCAACAGATGCATATGAATGCAGTACTCTGTGTTATAAAATTCAAAGTAATTATTTAAGTAATTTTAAGTAATTATTTCATTTATTTTATTTTTTTGTAATTGGGTTATACTTTCGTGATATTCTCCAAATCATCCCAAATTCACATGTGGTCTGGGACTGTCCTCCATGTGTTGCATCATATCAGAATTCCTTTAAAATTTACACTCATCCTGAATGTTCTTTGATTTCTGGGTGGAGTACATAATTTTTAGTAACTCACATACTTTAGTTTATCAGCCACGCCTAATGTAGAACATAAATAATCTTGTGGAGAATGTTAAGCACTCAACTGGAAAATCCTCAGTAATCGTAAATGTTCAAAGAAATTGGGAAAGTTAATTTAAGATCTCATAAACCAAAGAAGAATCCCTGATAATAAGACATTCAACTTTTAAGGCCACGAAGGTTTTCCAAGATAATTAAGATTACATAATTTTATGTCATCATTTTAGTCTATTTACCTAGTAACAAACAACTAGGTTTGTGATGTCAGTTTTCAAAAACTTTTGAACGAATGAATCGATCCTCTTCAAACTTGGCAAACGACGAAGAGTCTCTTTGATTCTGTAGATTTCTCAGTGGGAATCTCTTAAGAACTCTGCTAGTGAAGGTGCTCAGAATCTCTATATTACTAAAATCTTTTATTTCTCTGTCTGTCTGTCCGGCGCAATTGTTAATTATTAGTTTCCCTTGCTGAGAAAGTCAGATTATAAAATTTTCTTTTTTCTTTTTTCTTTTTTTTTTCACCTTGCAAGGGATTTGAACAGAGGACCTTCGTCCTCGCAGTCAGGAATGCTAACCATTGGACTACTGCTGGTCCCCCAATATCCAATCATTTTATTCTATTTGTTCGCGCGCTATCAAATAATGAGTTCATTCAAAAAGGAATAAAATATCACTTTTTGCCATAATCGATTGAAATCGATTCTTCTTGGATTATCTCATCCTTACCAGGAGGAGACAGGGGGGGCTGGCCTAATATCTATAAAAAAGCTTTAGAAAGCTGAACAGTTAACTGTCAATGACAGCAAATAAAGAAATATTGCTAACTTGTATCAATTCATCGCAATCAACTTTATAATCCTTTTGAAATTTGCCAGTGTTTTGTTTTGACGAAAATTACTTGGTTTAATCGATTACCATTACGTATTTCCGAATTTAAATTAATTTTTTTTAAATAAAAAAAAATGAAAATAGATTTTTTTTTTTTTATATTAATATAACTTACGAATTCGAATACTATTCCTATGAGTATTTTTACCATTTTAAAGTACAAAAAATTTGTACTTAAATCTTATACTTAAAAATTTAGCACTTAAGGAAAGTTAAGTTCTTTCAGGAGTTGTTGATTGAAAATATTTTGATCTTCAAGGGAATGTCCAAAGATCCCGTATATTTCATATTTGCCAAATTCTTAGAAATAACTTATTGATATTAATGGTAAAACCTTTCACTGAATATATTTGTCTCCGCAATTTATAGATTACATTAAGTTGCATTTTTTTATCTTTTGATAAATGTTGTAAAGGTTACAGAAATATTGATTGGGATTTGGTATCATGCTTAAGTAACTTTGAAAACTCCAAAATTGAATTAAAACCCAGAAAAATATTTGAAGATATGAAGATCTATCGAAAAATACATTAAATTCTTTATATTTCCTTTTAGTGCTCCGAATTTTCGAGATGGCGTATTAAGTCATATAATTGAATTACAGAAGTTACCAAATATTTGTAATTAAACAAGAAATTCTCTAGAGAACTTAAAGCCTTCTTTCCTTAAAAAACGGCTCGTTTTTATTTGTTTTATTACAGACGTAAAAATATAAATAAAAAGCTTCTGTGCCAAAATATCAACTGTACAAATTTTTCCTTTTTCTGGAAAACTAAATAAATGCACATTATTGTTAAGTGACTCAAATCCAGTTAATTTTAACAATATCCAAGCGCGTGCACGAGAATTACTAAATTGATGAAAATGCATTGTTAAACATCCAACGAAAAACATGTTTTCTATTTAGTTGCTTTTCTATGGGAATTTCTTGACAAGAACCCACAAAATGGAAAAGTTAAGTCGCCTCTTATCCGTAGATAGGCAGGCCAAGTTTCAAGAAGATCTCTTCACCGTTCCGAAATTTATTAGCATGAAATACAAGGATAGACTCAGATTAACGCTAAGATAGTATGCTAAAAATGGACAATAGTTAAGCATATTTAACATTGGATTCATAATTGTTAGCATAATAATAATAATAATGTTAGGTTAGTCGTAAGAGAAGGCGTAGAATCTATCTGTGACGGGTTGTAAACTGTGGATCTGTTGTACAGAATGAAAATTAAATTATTATATTTCACGATGTCCTAATGATTTAAGAACCAGCCCACATATTAAGTGATTGACAAAATCTAGAGTGTGAAAGGTTTTTACATCATGTTCTACCGTCGTCGTCTAAGAAATCTAATGATGTCTAGGAATCATTAGTGGAACTAGATTGATAGATTGAGATACACCCGATTACATAAACAAAAGATAAGCAAGAATCTATCTAAAATCAACCCAAACTACAGAATTTTCAACTATATGTAAGTAAAATATAAGTTACTACACTATTTATAAAGTCAGCTATTTTTTTATTTTATTTTTTGGCAGTCTGTTCAGAATAAAAGAATATGTCGAATATAAATAAAATAAATCTTGAAAAGATTGCTGCAAAAGTTATTTATTTATTTATTTATTGATAAACATTTCATTTAAATAACAAAAGGTCGAAATGTTGTTCATTTTAGCCTATTTGTTTAAGAAATTGAGACTTATATAAAATATTAGAGTCAGTTTGTGTGTTATGCATTCTCCTATATTTAACTGCTTTTGAACCGCTGGATCGATCTTCTTGAAACTTAGCATCCACATTTATGAACAAGAGACGATCTAATTTTGGTATTTGAAACTTTTTCTGTGTGGGTCCTTATCGAGAAATTAGCGCGTGGACAAAATATTTCATTGAAAAAGCATAGCAACAATGAATGTCTGTATGTCTAGACAATGCGACTTAATACTATCTTTTTTGATATTATTAAAATTAAACGGATTTAGACAACTAAATAATGTTTTTTTTAATTAATTTTATTTAGAAAATTAAAAATTTAATACTATTTTATTCAATAGATTTTATAATTTATTTGTACATGGAAATTTTTCGTTTGTATTGGTTTGTAGACTTCAAAAAGCAAAGAAAAAAAAAATAACTTCAACATTTTAATGAAAGTATGCTTCAAATTCTTTGAAGAACTTGTTGTTTCTAGTAGTAAAAGACAAAGACATTTATTAACAGTATATCAATGAGATTCGAATTACCATAACAATAGTGGAATTTTGTCCATATCAATTGTGGCCTTAATAAACAACAACCGGAAATAAATCACCAATGAAAGATCAACAGAAACTCAAAAAAGTGATCTTAGAATGCAAGAAATGTAGCACGAATGTCAACCAGGAGAAAGTTGATACAATCTTTCGATCTATCTTACAGGAAGAAAGGAATTAAAACGAAACCCTTTTATCTTGTGAATCTTTATTGTTAATAATCAGATTACAGATAAAGTAAATCTTGTTTGAAGATTTTAATCTGTCTATAATCTGATTATTATGCACCCTTTCTAGCGTTAATTTAACTAAATGTCATTTTCTTCCGGAAAAGATCGCGAAATCTACTTTCTATAAAAAAATTGTTGCACGAAGATAACAAATATATTGTTGCCATCGCATAAACTGACAAAGTGGAGTCAATATTTCGTATCTTCATTTTTAATCCAATTTTAATTTTTTTGAAGAAAATGTCTGAAAGAAAATTTGAAGCTCATTTTTAATAGATATATTTTATATACAAAATTTCATGAAAATCTTTTTACTGGTCCAAAGTAATTAAGGTGAGAATTCAGATACAGACTTGACAAATTACATTAAACCTGTAAATATGTTAAGAAAAGGATTAATGTTGATGATTTCAAAAAAAATTCTTTGTTTTCCGATACTAGCCTAACCTTAGATATTTCAAACAATCCTGATTTTTATTATATTCCTACAATAGCCTAAGTTTATGGTTAATTCATTCTCGTATTTATTTATAGTATATTTACTTATGTTTTTCACTGAGTTTTCGTATCACATTTTTCAAATTTTAATGCATGAAGTGAACAATGTACAGGAAAATAAAAAGCAAATAAGCTGAATTACAGTTTCCGAGTGTAGGTTAGATTACAAGTTGAAACTGTTTCCTGAAAGATATTAAGAGACTTTAATGTGCCTGTTAGCATTAAAGATATTATCGTGATGGACTTAACCTACTTGTTGTTGATGGAGTCTTCTCTAATTATTAGACCTACAGGAGTTAGTGAGAGCTAATTGTTTTGTTAAAATGGTTTTCTTATATGGGAATTTTTGTAACTTTACAAGCAAATTTATGCACAGAATTTATAAAGAAAAGATATTCAATTATTGCAAATATATTGATTATCTTTTGATGCCAGGTTTCTTACTGACATATTCAAAAATTGTTGGATACAAAAAGCATATAGATGTATATAGACATCCTTCTCCTTCCCTACATAATCTACTTTGTTAAGGAAAGTATGGCTTATAGTGTAAAGATAAATTTACAGTGGATAATTCGATGAATGCCTACACTAATCAATGGAATCAAGTAGTGATTTTTGTTAATGGGTCACTCTCGCAACAAAAGCAATGATTAGAATTCTGAAAGCAAAACAACTTGTTTCACATCGCGGAACACATTGCAACAATGGTCTGAAGAATTCTACTCTCTTGATACTTTCTCAGTAATATGTGAGTCGCGATGATCACCCTGTTTCATTCACCCTGTGATTTGTTATGATACTATCTTCACCTATCTGATAAAGCTGACATTTTGAATAAAAACAGCCTTGTCGTGGATCACAGGGCCGGATCTAAACATTGTTGGCCCCCCAGCGAAAATCGAAATTCGCACTCAGGCCACGGCGCGGGCCCCGTTTTTCAGTGCCCCCCCCCCCCCGCAATGCGGGGACTGGCGGTACCTAGATCCGGCCCTGGTGGATCATATGTGCGATGTATTACTCTATCTCCATAAACACATTACTTAAAATAGAGATGAAATAGAGAACTCTGGATTTAATGGGTCCGTATAAATGAAAAGCTTTCCTTCTGAATGCCTAATTAAAGCTCACTCATAACCCCCCCCCCCCCAATATGCCACACACAGTGGCGTGTCCTGGAACTTTGATTAGAGGGTCACAACATAGTACTTTAGATAATAAAAACAAACAAACAAAAATCAGCGGTTCACATCATCCAACTAAAAGAAAAATCCTTTTCTTAATGCTGAAGATTTCTTCCTTGCGTTCTTTCCTTCAAGTTTTTGCGGATGTAGTAGGGAAAGGTTAACTCATCAACTCGCCATCCCCCATTTGAGTTTTATTAGTAATTTAACCCAATCATTTTCTCTTTCAAGTCATCAATTCATTAATATGCTATTTTTCAGCGATGTGCCACTCTTCATCGAGCTGGTCACTAAGAGATAACAAAATATAATAGCACAATATAATTTTTTATATTAAGTTATTACAAATTACAAGAAAAAAAAAATACAGAAAATTTGAAATTCTTGCGTAAATCTTCATGAAATGACGTTCAATTTTAAACGCTTGTCACTACAGAACAACCTGGAGATTTAAGAAGAAGATGTAGTTGGTGATTTCTGCTTCCTTCTTTTCTTTCCGCTTCTTCTTGTTGAGTTAATTAAAAAGTGAATTATTGCTGGAGAAAGTTTCATATTGTGAGAAGTCGCGGGGAACTGGAATATCCCCGTCCCTATTTAATGAAAGGAAAACCCGTCAGAGGCAAATTTGTAGTTCTTTTCATTGTCATGTTCTCTGGTTGCTGATAATAGTTGAAAAGCAATTACTTCAACTCAGCTAAAAAAAAATTAGGGTTAATATGGCTGAGGAGTGTAATTTATTTTCAATGCAACTTAGGTTATTTTAAATGGGACATTAGGATCGTAAGGGTTGTAGGGCAATCTTTCTATTTCATGGGATTCTGTTATGTAATAATAAAAGATGACATCTCTAGAATGGTACGAAATAATTAATGAAAATCGGAAAATACCTTTGAAATGGAATCATAAATCACACCGACCATATCGAAAAAACATTATATTGAATGAAATTAAATTTTATTCTTCATTATATTCTCCATCTTCTATCAGCTACAAATTCATTACTCATTTTATTCAGGTAAAATTTGTAGGGATTTTTGGGAATTTGTAGAGACTAACAATTTATGCAATAAACAATTTATATGAACTAAACGCATTGTATTACATTAATTTATAAGAATTTCTCTATGTTATTCATATTATAGTAGTTTTCAAAAAAGAAGGGTTTGCCATAGATGGTCATTACGTAGCGATCGATTTTGTCTGGAACAAACGTCACCAGTCATGACGTCATCAACTGGAACTCCGAGCAGTCAGTCCAAGATGGCGTCGTTTTGTGATCGCATAAGCGTGACCACGAAAGGACAAACTTTGCGTAGCCAAGCAAGGGGAATAGTGTGGAACGTTTGTAATTATTTCAATTTGAATTATTATCATGTATTGGTAACTGTAGAAAATACAAAAACCAGAATGTTTTCGTAATATTTTTAAGATTCAGTTCCGGATTAGAGCAATAGATGGGGCTGTTACATCCTGGAAACATCAATCTATAAGAAAATTACGTCATAAAAAGCTCTTCTTTCATGAACTGAGCTGTAGTTTTAAATAGGTTCACTGAATTTTGACTCCTTTTATTGCCTAATTTGTTAGTTTACATTACTTTTAAAACGATATCTTTTACTTCTTAGAATATGAAAATATTATTGAGTATTGATTGTTATTTCATTAACTTTAAGCATTAATTCTTTATGATTATGAAATTAGTAGAAGGGATTTATCACTAAAAATTGTATCTGAAGATCAGTAAAGAATTTGTAGCTGATCGAAATATTGTTATAAAAAGATGGATAATATCACGAAGAATATACTAAAAAAAATATCTATTACTAGAGCATGTACTCTATATATTTAATTATGAAGAGGAAAAAGGAAGAAGAACATTAAGAAATTAAATGTTATTCCATTCCCAAATAAGTATTACTCAAATTATCTAAGTACAGTAAAACTCCAATTATCCGAACGCCAAATATCCGGATCGATTTTTCAGGAAAAAAAATTAAAAAAACTTAAAAAACTTTTAATTTAATTTTTGTATTTGTATCTTTTGTTCTTTTTAAAAAAATACTTGCTGTGTTTAAATATTTGTACCTTTGGTTCTTTTAATACGTTGCTAGAGTGATTTTCACTTATGTCCCAATCATCCGGATTTTTGCTTATCCGAATTATGCCAATTTCCAATTAATCCCGATAATTGGAGTTGTATTGTAATATGTTGATATATTTTTGTAACCAAGTATTACACTTTTAATGTGAAGATTCCTTATATTAGTTGTTTATTTGGGTTTTGTTTTTTTTCTCTAGGAATGTAAGACCCATTCAGTTTGTAAATGTGCGTACACTTCTTCTTGAAACTTGACAGGCATAATTAAGGACAAGAGATCATATAACTGTAATATATGGAAATTGTTATCAAAGTTTGGTAAATGGGATGTTAAAATTGCGATATCGAAAAGCATTAGACTTGGAACAATGGTATTTAACAAATCAATTTAGCTAATCCATTAGTTAGCGCTCGCTTTGAAGTGATTACAGTAGTCGGATTTAAACAACTACATAGTTTATTTTTTATATTTTTAAGAAATTAGGAAGTTTTTACTGTTTGTTTTCAGTTTTTAATAATATAAAAATATGCGAGGAATTTTTTTTTTTTTAGGTTGTCTTCAAGACTTAAAAAAATATTAAGAATATTAAAAATATTTAAAATAGTAAAAATGTATTAATATAATTGAAAAAAAAAAAGGCTTCAAGTTCTTTTACGAACATTTTGCTATTATTGTTCTAATAATCCTTCTTATTGTTTATCGTTGGCTATTCAACGATAATCCAGAATTCTACAGCCAGAATCTCACAACCGTAGAGGCTAAAGATTAAAAAAAAAAGGCAAAAAAAGTATAAAAAAAAGATTGAATGAAATAATTTGTTTTTAATTTCTTCGGCAAAGAAGTTATGCATTTTAAAGCTATGGTCTTTAATAGATGCGGAAATCATTACACACTTGTATCCCAAATACCTGGAAGCCCTCCTGCCTAAGTGACCTACTACATACCTGGAGCTATTGAGAAAGTCTCGGCTTAGAGCAAGGGGCACTGCTCCTGGTGTGGGAGGAAGAGATCAAGTAGGATGGGTATACAGGCTCTCAAGACTCAACAAATAAGCAGGAAAAACATACCACTTCAAAAAAGCGTAAGGCTATTATAATTACAAGAATTTTTCACTTCCGATCATTTTATTTCGATTATCTGAGAATGGACGATTTTAATTAATTAATTTACATTCAAGAGACTAAATAATCCTTTTCAAACCATTCTGATTCTGAATACTAATCGTAATTTTAAAGGTTAAAATTATTGAAAAAATCTTCTTTAAAAACTTGTATATATGTATAAAAAATTGATTGTTAACGCAACAATATAGCCTCTATTACATTACATCCATTCTTCAAGAGATATAATTATTGTACATAATTTGGAATTAAACAAAATTGTAAGGTTTTTATTCTAGGATTTATATATTTAATATTATTCTTAGTAAAATTTTCATTAGTTATTTAAATTAATATTTTCCTTTAAATTTTAATTGCTCTTTTTTTTTTATCTGAAATTTTTTCTTTGATATTTGATTGAAATTTTATAATTTTGTATTTCTAGAGTCTGCTTGTCAAAAGCTGGTAAACATACAGTAGTAATGGATAACCGATTGTTCCATCCAGCTTTCTGAGCGCCATCAGTTGTCGACCAGTATAACTGCTTTACTTATCAATATCAATAATTTATCACGACAATATCAAAGTACATATTTTAATGTGAAAGCTTTTTTTTTCAGAATCTCTGAAATAAGATATATGATCATCCACTTTAAATATTAGTGAAACCTGTTGAAAATTATTTTTTTTAATTGTTACCCATAAGTATAATTGGATTCAATTTCTGTTAAAATTAATAGTATTAATATTTAATGACTAAATGAATAAATTTAAATAACTACCCAGTCCATTCTAACATATAAATTACTACAAGTTTCAACTCTCGAAGATAAGTAGTTATTGAGTTACAAAGCGGGATATTATATAGTATAATCACCGTTTCGAAATAAGGGTTTAGTTAGGTGAGAGATCTCTAAGTAAATTATGAGTTTCGTAAAATAAGTAGATTTTGTGTTTTCATCATAGAAAAATGGACTAGTTACTTATACTTACAACTTGAAAAGCTATAATTATAACTTTTTTTTTTTCACAAACCTGACTCGTAAGTTACAAGAGCCTTTAGGCATACTGGACTTATCAAACTAAGCTTCAATACAAATATATAGCCAAGAAGAAGTTTTACGAGTAAAAAAATAGATGTATATAAAATAAAATAAATAAGCCTATAGTAGTTTTCAAAAAAGAAGGATTTGCCAAATATGGTCATTACGTATCGATCGATTTTGTTTGGAACAAACGTCACCAGTCATGACGTCATCAACTTGACCTCCGAGCAGTCAATCCAAGATGGCGTCGTTTTGTGATCGCATAAGCGTGACCAAGAAAGGACAAACTTTGCATAGCCAAGCAAGAGGAATCGTGTGGAACGTTTGCAATTTTTTCAATTATTATTATTGTGTACTTGTAACTGTAGAAAATACAAGAACCAGAATGTTTTCGTAATGTTTATATGATTCAGTTACGGATTTGAGCAATAGATGGCGCTATTACGTTCTGGAAACATCAATCTGTAAGGAAATTACGTCATCAAAAGCTCTTCTTTCATGAACTGAATCGTAAGTGTTGACTTACTTTAAGGTAGGAATTCAATTTTGCAATAATATCCAAGGAAATGCTATAAGTGGTTTTTTTTTTACGTATTTAAATGTATTACATTTTCCACTGAATTTAATAAAAGACCGAAAGCATCAGTTTTTTAAAACAATATTTTTAATTTTATTAAATTTTTTAAGTTGAATATGTTGTATCAATATGAATTTTATATAAGAAAAAGAAAAATATACGAAATTAGAGTTATTCTAAGATATAATTATTGCAATATTATTAGTTTCTGAAATCTGTGAGAGCCTATTTTATATGTGCAGCAATAGCCTAGTACTTACAATAAAAGTGATTGGAATAATGCAATGCAGTATTTGTTATTATAATTTCCGGTACATTACAGAGACATGCAAACTAAAATAGAAATTAAACTTAAATAAAAACAATTACACAAAACAATAATTACACAATTTCAGTTATTCTTAAATTTAAAATATTAAATTCTAGTAGTTAAATTCTTAAATTATTTAAATTCTAAATTTCATTTAATTCAAATTACCCAATTATTGTAAGTATTTGATTAGTGATGTTGACAATAATATTCAGTTTGACCTTATATCTAACCCACTTTGCTAATTCCATACTTATTATAAAGTACATTGTTGTAATATGTTTTTAGAATATTGTACTAAAATAGACTTATCTATTTTCTGACTTAGATTAGTCTATAAATTCGTTGGCAAGAAATAGTTAACTTCAAGGTTAGGCTATTAAAAGAATAATTTAGACCGTTGGTGTAACAGTAACATAGTTTATTGTTTATTATGTGAACAAACTGGTTGTAATTATCTTTAATAAATACCTGCTACACTCTGCGCATTTTAAATATTCATTAATATGCTGTGAATGTGTGATATTGGATTTTATAGTCTCTAATAGTTCTAGATCATTTTTTTCCTTCCTGCAATTTATAACTATCCATTGTCTAATTGCAATTTCCTTATAGATGTACTGAATAAGCACCCAAGGTGTAACGATGTTTATTTACTACAGGTTAATTGTATTCACCTTCGTATTCAGTGCCTTTGATCGTCTGCATTGAAGATACTGTCTGAATAAACAGAAGCAAAAACGTGGGAATTAGTTTCTCTTACAAAGACAGCCATGACACGTCACTAAAGATATGTCAGAAACTCAAGTGGGCAGATATTGAAGAGGATGGAAACGAAATGTTATCGCTTTGCTGTAGTTGTATTTTTCCGTAATAGATTTACTGATAAATTAAACACAAGTTTTTACAGTTAAAAAGGAAAAAATTCCAAAGAAAACATTGCTTTTTTTAAAAGCGACATCCTTAAAATCCGTGAGAAAAGATAAGACACCCAAAAAAAATTGAAAAAAGCATTAAATTGATTAAAAAAAAATTCATGACTGATTACTTATAAATTGACAAATTGGCAGCTAAATATTTTATTATAAATACTTAGATATTAATGTAAAGACTTAGATATTAATTATTGTATATTGTTACTTTGAAAAGAGATTATTGCTTATGATCAGTTAGCGAATTCCGTAAGAAAAAGGAAAGAATTTTCTTGTCCTCAAAAATAAAACGTAAGAAATTTGAGACCAATGTTTAAACTGACATCTCAAGACAGCCTGTTTCACGCTAACTTGGCGATCATCAGTTGAGAGTAGTCACAATAAACAAGTAGGTCTCATAACGGAGGAGAATTGATGAAGCAATGGGAAGACAAATGGAACCTCCCCAAATCTACACTAAAATCAATAATACAAATTAAAAATAAAGAAAAAGAAAATTCATATGCTGGGCTCTGCCAGCCTCAATGAATTTCTAATGGGAGTTTAAATGAATGAAAAGCGCCAAAAATAAAAACGTGATGAAGTTGTCAAAGAAAACGAAATATCGTTAATAATAAATATTACTCTAAATTAGTAATAATAAATATTACTCTGACCAGCTTGAAAAAAACTACAACAATAATAAAGAATACTGGAAAATAATAAACGATACAATAAATACAAG
>JAFIDM010010028.1:11481748-11497015 GCA_023159025.1 Thereuonema tuberculata | reverse complement strand
CATTATCATTTAAAATTTCCACTGCTTTTTTGAGAGCCATAATAATGGATAAATTTAATTAAATAAAGAAAAAACTAAAATATCAACAGTGGTTGTTGGGACTCTACTGCAACCATGCGAGCTAGGCGAAATGAGTTGGTGCTTGGGGGGTGGCTGTGCGCAGGATTTTGTACCCTGCAAATCACGTGCGCTCCATGAGCTCCGTGCGCGCATGTTCGTGAACCGAAGCATCGTTCGTGAAGCGAAGCAAAATTTGTTCGCAAATGGTGTTCGTAAACCGATTTGTTCGTAGACCGAGACGTTCGTAATCCTTATCCAAAAGTGGCTTCGGACAAGGTAAAGACTTTTGCCCGGGATAGAAAAACGAACTGCGGCTCCTATCGTTTGTCGCGCGTTGACAATTCTCTTCCCCGTCAAAGGGGACAAATTTATAGCAATAGCCAATCTAATAATTCAGAAATACATATTCCATCAACTGACTCTTAAAATGAAAACGTTCTAAATTATACTTCTAGCTTTGCTGTGCAGTCCTCACAGTAGCCTGCTCTTATGACGCCGCCATATTGCTTTCTGTTCCAGGATGAACTAACAAGGAGACGACACACCCTGTATGTTTCAAATGTGAATGCCCTTTTGTGAGATGAAAGTACACATGAAGTACTTCAAAACTATATATATACATATTGGGGCCAACGCCACATAGATTTCAAGATATTCTCTCTGTCCTACCAAGCCTCTTGGAACAAAAAAAACATGCCACCATATTGAGTAAGGCTTCCAAAGGAAGCAAAACTGTAGAACTTACCTGACAGCAATGATCTCGTTTGGTACCAACTTCCAGAATTTTTACTAAAATTAGTTAAATTGTAGTTAACAAGATTTGCTGTAAATTGAAGCAATTAATAAAGACATCAATAATAAATAAGGTATGGATAGCGATTAGTATACCAATCACAACGTTTTTAGATATTGATATAATTGATATTGCTTTAATTTCCTTATTCAAGTAATATCAATCATATTGCTTTATCGGTTAATGACACGCATGTAATCGGTTATTACATGTAATTGTTGCTCATGCAAAACAGCAATTGTTGTGATTGTTGCGAATGTTGATTGTTTCTAATGATATTTTAATGATACTTGTCCTCAAAAACGGGAATATAAGTCTTCTGATCTTCATCAGAAGACTAAAAATACTTCATTTCTATCACAAACTTCAAATTATCCATTTTCGATTTTTAGGAAGTGTGTGTAGTGGCGTACGTGCAAGATTAGCGTCACAGGTTATCTTTCAAACTATTATCAAAGTTCTTCCGCATTTTGAACCTTAGGCTATCTGACTGAAGCACCCACGCAGTTCTATAGCAGCTATAGTAATAATAATTAGTTTCGCCTCTAATAACGAACTTTCACTGCGTGTCATTAACCGATTTTCACCAAAAACACAAGACAAAATGGTGATGGAACGAGATTAGTAAGAAAGTAGTAAGAATAAGATTTCCCTTTTAATTCTAGACATAGGAATGTCAAATATTCTGAGATTATTACATCCACAGTAAATAGCATAGAAAGTTTTCAAAAATATACGATTTTGAATGATTTCAGGATGTGTGCGTATTTATTCTAAAATTTTGGAAGAGTTCTTGAGTCTTCACTTTGACGTGTTTTATATTATTTTAATGAAATGTTACTAAAAATTTCTTTATTCACTGATTTCTATTTACATCTATTTTGTTCCGAGAGGAGGTTTTCTAGACAGCCCCATTACTTTTCCACGTCTTTTTCAAGCCTTTTAAAACAAATACTACTTAGTGGTTTTCAAGAACTTTCTGAAAATTTTTATTTATTGACTTTTAAATAAAATTCAATTTAGAATTATTAAGTAAGTATTTTTTTTTGTATTTTAATAATTTGTTATTTAATAAGTTATAAACTTTTTATAAAATTATAAGCATTGCATTTTACATTCATTGATCTCATTTGCATAATTCGTATAGTTCTAAAATCACAAAGGAATTATGTAAAAGTAATTTCAGATAATTAGCTAATTAGTTTGCGAATTTTATGTTGAAGCAGATACAGTGGTAGCTTGGTTTACGACGGTAATCCGTTCCAGGATTATCTTCGTTAACCAAAACCGTCGTTATCCAAGGCGCGATTTTAAATGTCATAAAAATATCGTACAAATCATTTATGCATTTATATTTGCTACTAAAATTTATCATTAATAAAACGAATAGTTCATGAATACGGTTTTGAAAATGTCAATCTTCACCAAAAGTACAAATCGTATGTAAAGAAAATATAAATGACGTAGGTATGAATATTTTGCAAAATTTAAATGCGATTTTCTCAAAAACTATTGGCCGCCACCAATCGATGAGGCGTCGTAAATCAAAGCCTGCGTCGTTACCCAAGACATTTCTTTGCTTTTAGCAACTCGTCGTTAACCAAATACATCGTTTACTAAGGTTATCGTTAACCAAGGTACCTGTATAGGAACTGTAAACTAACAAGAAAGATTATTTTACTAAGTTTATTTTCTAAAGTCATAAAATGTAAATTGAGTAAAAATGAAACTAGCATATGAATTTCTAAATTACATTACCAATAAATATCTATTGAATTCTTCCCCATAATTATTTAACATCCGACAGTGTAGAGTAATTAATATTGTTTATTTGGCTGATGAAATAAGATTGTTCCAATTCGAATTCCATGTGTGGATTGTGATCCATTTGTTAAAAATTGTTTCCTTCAAATACATTTTCATTGGCACACATTTACTCGTTTCACGTCATTCTTTTCATCACTTGCATTCCATTCTTTCTTTGACATAATCATTAAGTGAATGAAAACCAGTATTATAATAATCAAGAGAATAGATTACTATTAACTATTCGTATGATTATTATTATAATTTTTCATTCTCTTGATTCATGTTAAATCACAAATTTTTAAAAGTAAACAGATAAATAGTTAATTCATTCTATGTCACATAAAGATAGATTATGGAATAGGAATAAGCTACTAAGTTTATACAGGGAATTTTGAATCACCCTGTATATCCTCATCTTCATTATATTTGAAAGAGATAATGGGAAATGATTATAATATACAGGATATTAAATAACAATAAAAAAAAAATCATCAAATATTAAATAAGTAAAATTGTCGAAATTCTTTTAATACATTGTTAAAAATTCAATGCATTATAATCTAATAGTTACAAGGAAAGCAAACTAGGACTGTAGAATATATTCAATGGAATTATATATTTCTAAAAGGACTGTTCAGTACAATTACAAAAAATGTACATTTTTTTTAAATGGATAATGTAGCTGAAGGTATAAATATGTTTACAAAAGACTTAAAATATGTCAAACCAAATATATAAATGATATTTTAATAACTAAAGACCCAATAACTGAAAAGCTTTGATATGAAAGACTGAAGAATTGTTATCATTGACAACACCATCATAAAACAAAAACTATAAATTAAATATCTTGAAAAAAAGCATTGATAAATAAATTACTCAAAAAATTTGTTACCTAAGATTCAAGAATTTTACCAGAGGAAAATTTAAAAAGCCATAGCTATCCATAAATCACATTATTTTTAAACCCTAACAAGTCTTCATTTAACACCTCTGATTTTGTAAGTTAAAAATTATGAATCAAGAAAATTGAAATTTAACAAATATTAATATTTAGAAATTCAGTTACTTGAGACGTTATTTTGAACATTTTAACTTCTCAATTAAATTTCTAAAAATAATGGATGACGTGAGTTAAAGCCGAGAACTGAGCATTTGATATACTAAGTGAAAATCATGTCAAAACTAAATGTAGTTTTTAATGTTATAAAAATAAGAACAATTTTTATTTAAAACCCAGATACTTGTTTGATTATATGCGAATTCTCAAAAAGGAAAATAAATGAAATATAGGCGAAATCGTTAATCTAAAGGAAGTTGAATTTTAATAATAAATGTACAAGGAATATGTTGCAGAAATTTTATTTCCTGAACAGACAGGAGTTACCTTCCAAATTTGCAGAATAACAACTACGTTCTTCTTATTTGTGAATCAGACCACACACAGTATCTATGTTTGTAACATGTAGCTAAATATTCTTCACTGTCATCTAGTAAGAAATGTCGGGTGTTTTACAGGACTTAACGAAAAATGTGAGACAGCTTTAACAAGAATTTTTTTCTTATTATTTATATACTTAAAAAAGTTACAAATCTTTAAAAAAGTATATAAATAATTAAATAATTTAAGTAAATTTATAAAAAAAATGAAAATTTCTACCATTTACTTTTGTAAAAGTTCTACCATCAATTTCATTTTATTAATTACTTTAATTAAGAAAATATGAAGTTTCCGTAAAAGAACATAAAATAATCAAATTGTAAGGAATTATGTAAATTTCATCATCTTTTTTTATCCATTTCTATTCACTACTTTTCTATTTTTGTAGTTCTTATGGTTTAAATCAGAGTTTTGCAATCTTTACTTATTGGTGCAAATACTCAGATACAAAAGTAAATACATCTATGTTTATACTTTATTTCGTACATTTCTTTGAAATAAAAACATTCCATACAAAAAAAAAGTTATAAAAAAAGCAATTATTAATAGAAATAATCTAAAATTGGAAATTTATGATGGCGTTCTTATGAATGTACAAATAATTTTGTTGCAAAATGTAATGCGCCAAATTGCATTTATGAATTTGAGGCTTACTGATGGGTAGTTGGTTGGTTGCTTGGGTTTTAATGGCGCAAAAACAGCGGTGGCTAAGCTTCGCCTACTGATGGATAGCATTTATTTTATTTATAACTAGCTGTACCCCAGCATGCGTTGCCATGACACTCAAAGTAAGAAAGCGTTTGTGTTTTAATTCTGTTAATTGAAGTGCTTTTGGATACACAATATTTTTTGTTTTTCGTCTGGTGCATACACGAATAAATCAGAAGGTTTTCCGACGCGTGAGCAGGCCTCATACAGCTGTCCATGTGTGAAGTATGGATTTTCTAAATTTAGTCCACACACTTGTGGCGATTGTCCCTGTGATTCATTGATGGTCACTACAAATGCGAGTCGTAAACAGCGAAATACAGAGGATAATAGAAACAATCGTGGGAATCACCGTATAGCCTCCAAACTAAAATAGGTAATAATAAATTCACAACAGCCGTGCCGGCGTGGCCGAGCGGTCTAGACGGCGGTCTGCCGTGTGGCCTATATGCCGGACACCTGGGTTCGAATCCCGGCAAGGGCATGGCTGTTTCTTTCTTCTTCTGTGTTTCGTCCGTTTCTTCCCTGGAACTTACAATTTCAGGGTTATTCTGGTCGAGATGAGAATCTCGTCCCCCCTTGACTGTTCTAGCCTCTTCCTGACGTTGTCGGGTTAGGCTAGCGCGTGGTCCGTAGTTGGCCAATTCGCGATCAAAAAAAAAAAAACAAAAAAAAAAAAAAATTCACAACAAAAGATAGGTTCAAAAATTCACGTGCCAGCATTCTACGAGGCTCAAATGAATTTTCGTAGAGTAATGAAAAAAAATGTAGAAAATATTCATAAAATCAACATTTTTTAATTAAACTTTTCAAATAAATGAAATCCTTAATTATTCTGTAATCTAGGTTTTTAAATAAAATTAACTTAAGTTTTGTTACTTTACTTCATATAAAAAAAAAGATTATCACTATTGAGGACAAACAGACTTGTAATCAATGTTAACATATATATAAAAGTCAAAGTTTGTATGTTCTCTATATAATTTTACACCGTTTGACTGATCTGAACTAACTTTTGTATAGTTATTCTTCATTACCCTGCGGAAAATGTAGGCTACGATACGTAAAAACAACAGTTTTGGGGGTTAGTGACTTAACCGTAATTAGTATACTTTCTCAAACACTGTATATTTCACTGATATTGGACTATTAACAATTATTATTGATAAAAACAAGAATATTAGTAATGATGAGAGAGAGAGAAGAAGAGACCATAATATTCACAAAGACTGTTGCTGAACTTTGTAGCTTTAGATTAGAAAAGGACTTTGTCGTTGCTTCGTCACAATCGTCGATACAATGGAAGCAGATTCTTTCACACACTCTACGATTTTATCCTTATTTTTCAAAATAGTCGTCAATGTGGAATGAAATCATCCGAAGTCAAGTGCGATCACATTGACGGGCTTACCAGCTTCGTATTGCTTTATAACTTGCAACTTCGTTTCAAGATCAATTACTCATCTTTTTTTCTGTGATTCTTCACTAGGTTTTACGATTGGTCGTTAACGATTAATACACAAATAACCTATTTCTCAAACACAAAATTAACAGAGGAACTGTTGAAGACATGTGCAGATTGTCGACTGTCGAGGCAAGTTCTCAATGAATGCGCTTTGCCACTGCACATGGTACATTGTTGCGAAATAGAAACCTTTTTACTTGTTCGATAGTATGTTCGAAAATGTTGTTCATACATACATACCCTTATTATTCATACCCTTATGGGATCACGGACGTATCTTGGAACAGACGTAACTCGATTCTGTTATAACTGTATATAGAAGATCAGCACTTGAAGAAAAAATTTCCACGGAAAAGCATTAAGAAATGAAACAATGATATACAACAATGGCTACTAATTCTTCTAGCTAACAAATTAACTCTGCTTGTATTGATATGATGAAAATTGATCGGATTTAATTACGAGATGAGAATTAAGTTAATTTTTTTTCAGAAAATGGAAAAATTGCTTGTATTTATTAGATATTGAATTTTGAATGGAAAATTTAGAATTTTCTTTTTTGGGGATTTTTTTTGACAAGACAAAGAAAAGCAAAAAAAGAAATTTTGAGGACAATACGTTAAGGAAAGTAGAGTTTAAGTTCTTTCAAGAAGTTCTTTTTAAATAAAGAAAGGTGACAAATGACTTTTATTGTTAAAGAGGAACAGGAATAATTCATCTTTTGAGATGAACACAATCTATTATGAAGAAAACAAGAGGATTTACGTCGTCTCCCACACACTAACATTCACTGCAGGAATAAAAACATACCGTCAACAAACTATTTCCTTTTAAAGCTTAAGATAGCTAAGAATAAGGGCTTTTATAGACAAGTTATTTTTACATACATTATTCTTAGTAGAACGAAGAGACTGAAAAGCAGACATTGCTGACGTGGGTGTCAACTCTCAACTAATTGAATATTTTTACTAAATTTAATGAATTACAGATTTTGACCCATTTAAAAAATTTAGGTTCGAATTTTCGAAGTCATTCATTGAATAATAGAATGCGAAGCAACTAATTTAAAAATCTAATTCAGTGAGAATTAACTGAAGAAGTAACCCTTCACCCGAATAAAAGGAAAAAATTAATATCTTAAATTGCGATATTTATTACGACTCAGTAAATAATAAAATTCTAAATACGTTAACAATCATTCCCCGAATTATGTTGTTTCGATTTATGTCTTAACAGTTATGTTCGTTTTCAATTAACACCATGCCCCGGACTTACGTCCGTTTCTTCGGACTTACCCCCTATTAACATCTACGTCCATCGCCATTTTTCTTTTTTTCTTCTTTTGGCCATCTGCATCCAAGCGCTGGATCGTCAGATCAATCTACATCCAAGCACTATTCGTTGAACATATCTGTCAACCAAAAGGTGACGTAAGTGAGGACATGCTGTACTTTGAGGCAAAAAGAATCACTTCTACACCGCTAGAAATGGGAAATAGTTCGCAACAGGATTATAGTATCACCATTACTTGGACATAAACAAACAAGCCAATAAATATCGTAATGATTAAGAATTGAAAGTGTGCTGAACATAGTAGTAATTCAAAGCTGAAGCCTCCACATCTGTTTAATTTCACTTAGAGAATTTAATTACAAAAAAAATAATTACAAATTACGCGACCAGGTTTCCGTTTCATAAGAGAAATCATTTTCAGAAATCATTGACTACTAATATTAAAACGACTTTGTCTTAACGAGTTAACTTCAAAATTGAAAACAAAAGAATTTTAATGAAGAATTGTGTAGATTTTCAACAGATTTTATATTTATTTGGTCCACTTTTCTTTTGGCTGTTCAAAAGTTAGTATGTCAACTGTAATTTTTTTCAGCACTATTTATTTATAATGCTACTTCGACAGTCTTGGCTTAATAGGTTTCTTAGATATGAGAAACGAGTCAATGACATTTCTAAAGCATCTGAAAATGTTGGAATTCATGTTTTAAAAGAGTCCTTTTTTCTTTATTTTGAAGGGGTAATCAACATGATTGATTATTAAAAGTTAGGCAACAGGTCACGATGTTGACACTTGCCGAAGGTGAGAGCGCTGTGACAAAGTATTAACAGTGGAATGAATGTTAAGAATGTTAAGCAGTGCTTTATAAATATTAGTTACATCATCACTGCAAGAAAAAGCCCAGAAAAAGTTTTTTAGATAAGCTAAATTTTAAAAACTTATGTCTGTTGGTTTTGTAGTCACATTAAACATTATTATCAAGAAAAGGAAGTAATTCATTTATTCAATTAAGCCGTACTACGTAATTTACGATATTAACATTATATGTAGTAATAAGTCTTTAATATTAAAGGAGAGAAAATAAGGATTAGAACAAAAAGCAGCTAACACTTTAGAAGTAGATAAATGTAACTTGTTACAATAAAAATCTTTAATAAATAAATCTGTCCAATACGAAAAATGGTTAAAAAACTGCTACAAATGTTGTCTTTAAAGCGAAGCCATTAATTTACAGTTAGAGCAGTAATTAGGAAACTCAAAATTATTTAACAAACTGAAGCTGTAACAGCATGTTTATGAAACGATTTCCACGTTACAACTGGGACCTATGGGAATTAAATGCAAATTACATAGAAACGCTGTAATTCTACTGTAATTCATTTCAGATACTATTTATACGCTAAGCTATATCCATCACGGAATAGAACATAGAACTTTGGAGGAAAAGCAATATTAGGCGACTGAAGACCAAAATGGTCTTTTGCTGGTTTTAGTTTAACCATATTTAATATCGAACCATACTTTAAAGAAATCAGCCCAGCCATTTTAGCTAAACGATGGATTTCTGGGTCATTTGTGATGGGCAGGAAGTTGGAGTCCAAAATGGATGTGCCTGTGTTTTACTTGGACTTTAAGTAAACTAGCAACAAGACTTAAGGAAATCCGTCCAGCTGTTTTTACGTGATGCGCATTCAAACAAACACACGAATAAAGTAGAAAAACATTCAAGTAGTAAGACTTCTAATTTTAGTCAATTACTCCTACGCGTCTATTCGAAAGTTGGTACACCAATTATATCTCTTGTTCTGATCTTCCGGTAACTTTTCTCTTGGTGTTATAAAAAGAAGGACCTTATTACTTCTTTCTCTGTGGAAACACCAGTTATCAATAAACAATCTTGAACCAAAAGAACGCAATTTATATAGTTATTACTTTTTGACCCTTGAAGATATTAATTTATTGATCCTAGAATTCTTCTCATTTATAAATATTTTGTATTTTGATGACATTTTAGAAATAAACAATGTGTATAAAAATTTCTGAACATTTGTTTTTCGTGAGTGCAAACTTCTAACGATTAGAAATAAAATAAATAGAATAATCTATTTAAGTCTTCATTAAATTTAAATTTAATAAAAATCAATATTTAAAGGGTTTGTCTAAAGAAAACAATGAGAAAATTGATGAAACTTCAAATATTCACTGATCTTTATAGCATTCCATAAAGGACAAAGCAAACGTTTTACTGGATATTACGCAGTTTTCTGTGTAGCGAGACCCGCAGAAATGTGTTTGTTTACGTAACAGCTTTTCAACCAGGGCACCCATCTTCTTGAACTTCACAACGCACAGACAAAGAGAAATTTCAAGCGGTCTAATATTTGGACATTTTTTCAGTCCCTGAAGATAGTTTCACGTGAAAATGTCAAAAGTTTCCCTAGAATTCACTAGAAATGGAACAATGGATTCTATCGTTGTCTAGTCCATGCATAATAATCCATGCCTATTTATATTTGCGCGAGCTTTGATAAGATTAAAATTAATAAAAGCGCCGTAAAATCTCAGCATTGAACTGATTGTCATTAAATAAAAATTTTGAAGATACTGTTTGTTCTAAAAACACAAAGAAAAACAAAGGCGCAAAAATTTTAAACAGATTTTAATTTGAAAGTACTTTCAAAATATTTGTAACTTCTGTTAATCAGTTGAAAATGATTTCCGTTAAGAAAATCGAAAGACTCCTGAATCCGTATATATGTTTATATTTTTTAAAAATACATTTATTTAATCAATGAGTGTGCATAGGATCTATTATTTATCCACAGAGGTTTTAAATTCTTATAAGAATTTCTTGTTACCATCTCTTTTTATTCTTATTTTATAAAATTAATTTTAAGAACATAATAACAAAACAACAAAAAAAGCCTCTTTTACAAGAAAACTAAGATATGTAATAAACTTTAAGCTATTTTCTGATTAATTCTCTTACTCCACTACTTAGAATCGTTTACTTAATTTTATTACTCAGACAGAAAATAAATTTTGTCCAAGTCTATTAACTCAGTTTACTGTGACATATTGTCTTCGTAACAGGATGTCCTTTTTGGCGTCAGCAACCACCCTATCCTTACAAGGTAACAAGGGACCGTTACAAACTGTCTTCTGGAAAAATCTTGTTTTTATGCAGGGAAATAGGACACTTCTTTCACCGCCATTTTCTATTGACAGTTCTTTTCCGTTTTCTTCGACTGTTATTAGAGATACTAAATCCTCCCTGCAGGACCTCACGCAATTTGCTCCTGAAGTTTTAAAAGAACTGTATTTCTTTGTGTTGACGAAAAGCACTCTTGTATATACAGCTATTATAAGAACTTAAAACCTACTTTCTTGTGAAAACGATGAAAGTGAAAATCCTACAATTGTATTCAAATCAGAATATCTACTGATTTGAAACAATATAAACTTTCCATTTTGTGAAATAAAAAGAGTTAAAATCCTCATTGTTCACTTGAATTGCGTAGATTAATGTTAATCGGATCAACCAATGCACAAGGGATTTGCTGAGATTTAACATTCATTATTAATGACAGATTAATAGAAATAGGACTGGCTGTTTAAATCCAGCATTTTTCTAATGCTTTCTCATTGTGTTTCTTGATAAGAATCCCTTTGGAAAAGTTTTCAAATATAAAAGTCACATCGTCCCTTGTCTTAAAATGTGCATACAAAGATTCAAGAAGATCCATCCAGTGATTTAAAATTAATTACGACGGTAGGACACGCACGGACTGACTGACTGATGTGCTGAGCCTCACTTTCGAATTTTGGCTAAAAATAGGATATAAATTTATAAAAATCGTAAGGAAATACAAAAAAGGAATCTATAAAACTGATTTATTTTTGTGTGTTAAAATATTACTTTCGAGTAATTTGGAATTTATCACTTTTAATATTCAAGATTCTTAATTCAGACTGTAATGTCCGAGACGCATTGTTACGCCTACAAACTTAATGTCCGAGACATATTGCTGAAATCTTCAGCACACTCAAAATCTCAAACACTTATTGTTCTTGATCTTTTAAATTCTTATTACGGTTCTGAAAGATCCCTGTAATATTTTTTTTTTCCTTTGTTGTTGTGTGAACTGTTTTCTTAAAGACTATCACAGCCTATCACTTACACATACGAAAAGAAAAACAAAATAAAGCTAAAGAATTCCTTTAACTTGATACATGAAAATGATCAAACAGGAATCTATGATGAAATAAAGACTGAATAACGATTTTTTTTCATAAATTTGTTTTAGAATAAAAAATAAATGACTACTAAGATTTTTGATTGGAAACATTAATTGAGCCGTACACCTGTTTATTACCCTGTTTATAAACAGGTGTACGGTTCAATTAATGTTTCCAATGAAGTGCAGTGCACGTAATATTCATCTCAAAGATTTTTGATATTTTAAAGAAAATATACCAATAAAATTAAATTAAAACTTTAGAAAACTTATAAAAAGAAAAAAAAAATACTTTTAGAACAAACGGAAGTAGTTTTATCTTCAAGTTCTAAAAATAAAAAAAAATAAAATAAAATAAAATTATTTTGTTAAGTAAATTCAGGGTATATGCATTTAAACTTATAAAATGTTACAATTATAAAATTGTTCCTAAAATTGCTTTTTAATATCTTTGCATATTAAATATTCTTTAGATATTTAATGTTCTTTAATATTCCACATTAAATAAAATGAAAAAGTAAATACAATAAATAATTGAGTTCAATTGAATTTACTTTATATTAACTTCTTAGAAATCTAGGGAATTGGAAAATACAAGAAAGAAATGAAAATTTTTAGAAATTATTAGTGAAGTTTCAAAATCGATAGATGTAATGCAACCTAAAGAATCACCATATATCGAATGCTAAATTGTTTTGTTGGACAAAATCAACTAATAATTTATAGGAATTTTGCTATTTTGACCAAATCATAGCCAATTTTTTTTAAAGAAAAATTATATCGCAAAAGAAAATAAATGTTACCAATGTCACAAAATTTCAATAACAATCTTGTCTATGAAATAAGAAGATAACAGAGATAAAGTCAAGGATTTGATTTTTCAAGGTCTTACTTTGTGATGTCAACATTAAAAAAAACCACTTGAAATTTTAAAAAACAATGAACAAATATGAGATTTAGGTCATGGAAGAGTCATCACAACTTCTCAAATTGAATAAGAAGGAAAAAAGAAGACAGAAAACCGTAAGCAAACTGTAATTGTACGACCACCCCCGAACGCCTAAGTGAACACTGCTGCCTTGACTTTTCAATTGATGAGAATTTTCTCAGTTTGGCTGAGGATCAGGATGATAACGGTTATTGGCAAAGGGATTTCGAAGAAACGCCAAAATTTCCGTTAGGTTACGTTTGACATTAGCCCTGAAACATGAATAGCCGCTGTCATAAGGGTGCGTAGGTGTGAGAGTGTAAAACTAATTGGTAGGAAGAGCCATCTGTTAAGAGCTGGAATTTCCTTAAAACACTGTGCTCCGAATGAGACTCATACTGTGTTTAGAATATTTATGGTCATTAAAGAATGTAGTCGTGACTGAGAAGCCCAAACAGCTTCTGAAAAACCTCATATTCATTAGCGAAGCCACACAATGACATCTGCTGTGATAAATAACACTCAAACCAATTTTAATCGTGATTTCAGCTATGGCGTCACTTTGGACGTAGACATTCCAGAATAGCAGTAAAAAAATAAATGACGTATTTTACATGATAAGTAAAACAATAAGATGCTAATGATTTGATTTTTGGAATTTCGGCATTGGATTTTCGGCACAATGACGAAATTTTAAAAATCAAATTGTTAGAAAGTGAGAAAACTATTGCATCATAAATGTGCAGTAAAACGAAGTTAACTGATATTTGCACATTAGCTGAGAGAAGAAATGAGAAGTAAAATTAATTTGAAAAACGAATAAAGGAGGGGGAGGGTTAAAAAACAAACAAACTGGTGAATATAAAGAAATGACAACAAAGTTAGTGCCTTTTGTATTTTATCCTTGAATGTTTTAAGTGCGTCCAGCTGAAATGTCAGGTAAATAGTTTTCTTTATTTCTTACCTTAACATAATCACTGAAATGGATATTAAAAATTAATTTCCGATTTTTGTTCATTTTCATTGTACCGTTACCTTCTCGCTCAACCTTCACCTTAAACCAAGTAAAAAGGTAAAAAGAAATCAACATTCTTCTTAAAAACCTCTCTTAAGAAGTTAAAAATCTTCTTAAGCTGTACGTTTGGTCAAATGTCTACAAACACCCATTTAAAAAGAAAAAGAAAAAAAAAGGTTGTAACGAAAAAGCTGTAGAAATCAGCTAAAAATATTAATCTTCTGTGATAAAAATTTTTAAGTGCTTGAGAAATTCAGCGTAAATGCGACATAATTGTCTATCAATTCTCAAAAACTCTCATGGTTTGCAAAAAAGTTGATGAAAAGGAAAAAAAAAATAGGAGATGATAGCAGATAAGATGACGATTAATACCTCGTTAAATATGCTAGTAAAAAAAAAAAATCAGGAGTAGCAACGAAAATGAAGTATATAATAACACAAGCATGTAACGAAAAATATAGCTTTATTAAATAAATTAAAATCTATTAAATAAACTATAAATTGAACACTCCAAGAAATCAAACCCTATTAAGTACTATGAACAGTACACGTATCATTAAGTCAATTCTTATAATACATCGGAATCACAGTGGTGCCTCAAAGAAAAATTGACGTGACTTCTCTTGGCTGATGATCGCCAACGAGCGTGTAACAGCTGTTCCAGGATGTCACTTATAAATAATTTGGTCTCATCCATTGTTATTCAATTCTTATAAGTTGAACATTCATGTTTATCTGTGATCGTACAGATTGTGATGAAAATACACATGCTGTAAAGTCCAACAATGATGCGGTCGGAGGCTACGAAAAAGAACGAAAGGAACTAATAATTAAATAGTTCGAATATTCAGCAAATTTCTCATGTGTTCTCTTTCTCAGATTGATGTGTTTTCTTTCTCAGAAGTCAATGTGAAGTGTTTTAGGAGTTTCTGCCTGTAATTAATCACCACTGGTTCAAGACAAAACCTATTTGAAATCTTCCTTATAAGAATTTAAACGTGCTACTAATTTCAATCTTATTTATAAACCAAAAATGTACTTGCCATGCCACAAACATGCGGAATTTACTCGCAAGTATTTTACTTTGCTTCTCTTTAAAATCTAATTGATTGATAATTTGTGTCAATTGATTATCAATTAGCAATCTAAATCTATTGAAATCAAGCAGTCTGTAGAAATAAGCTACCGAAGAATCATAGACATTATTCTCACTCCGCTCTCTATATTCTTTCAATGAATATAGTAATGATACAAGAATTAAATAACTAGTTCTCTTCGAAGTATTTAAGTGGCTACATAAAATACGGCTGTATAAACTAATAAGTTATTTACAACTTCTGTTTAATTTAGGCTAAATCTTTAAAATAAGGCAACTCATAGACAGCCTAAATATTTTTAAATAGTTTTAGGGCATACAATTATAGGACGAGAAAGCAAATACGATGATTGAACCAATAATGGATCACTAGCCAATTAATAATTGCTTATGCCATGAAGCCAAATTTAATGTCTTTAA
>JAFIDM010010028.1:11455941-11481348 GCA_023159025.1 Thereuonema tuberculata | reverse complement strand
CCAATTAATAATTGCTTATGCCATGAAGCCAAATTTAATGTCTTTAAAAAAAAGCTATGTAGGTCAGTCTTTGCTATTCTTTGTTGACCCTAGAAAATAATTTTTAGAAGCCTTTCATGAAACAGATGATCTAATTTTTCCCTGATTGAATTTCCCAAACAAAGGGAGATCAATTAAAATAAACAAATCCAAGCTAACCATCCAGTTTATAAAGATATCTTACCTTTTTCTTCAAGTAAATTCTTCCTTTTCATTTCTTGTGTAATTAATATTGATAAAACTCCACATACCACATCATAGTATTTAAAATTTTTATTTAAATACTAAAAATTGCGAATTTTTCGAGTAGTAGTCTATTATATGTCTTCTCTTTTTCAAGCATAATGACAAGATTGGAATAAATACAACAAAACAAAATGGTGAGAAGTCTAAGCAAACTCAAAAAACACGTGAATCAATAAATTTAGTTGTTTTTACAAAAACATATTAATATGATACAATTCAATTATTAAAATAAATAATAAGAAAAACAATTATTAGATCATAATTATTAGATCTTAATAATTAAAAACATCTATTGTTGCTGTTTTAGCACAATTTGTTTTATTAAATCTCTCATTAAGACAACTGTGGAAGGGTTTATAGAAACTCCCGTTAAAATTCTCCTCCTTGGTGTTTTAATAATACAACTTTCTAAAATTTTTCTTAATTTTGAATCCTATTCTTGAAAAAGAGAAGACGTATACTACTTCTCGAAAATTCGCAATTTTTAGTATTTAAATAAAATTTTTAAATACTATGCTGGTGTACATGGTGTTTTATCGAGATATCTTACCACTTGAAAATCGGATTTTTCAGCGAATCTGAAGAGTTTATTATTTGTTGCTCCTAGGACATATAGCAAAATGTCTACTATAGAAACTTAGTTTAAGGTTTTTCTTTAATAATTAGACCTTAATATTAATTTTTAGAAAACAAAAGAATTCAAATAAGCCTATTTTTTTCATTTTTTATTTTGTTTTAATTCTGAAATTAAAATAAAACAAACGTCTCCGTATTTGTAAATTATAATATTCATCGAATATCAATCATCCTTCAAATTTTCCATTTGCTACAGATAGAATAAAATTTCGAGTGTTTGATTATTCCCGTAAATCCGCGTAAAAATAGTTAAAAATTCATCATTTCTTTAACAGATAATTTTTATTATTTCTTGCAATAGTTAATTGTTTCACCTCCAATGCTTTTCTATGGGAGTCTAATTCTATCCACACATGGTACAGAAATTTCAAATATCAAATTGTCTCTTGTCAGAAGTATAATTCAAAAGATTGATTGAATGATTCATAAGTTATTAAGGACCATAATAAAAAAAATACATAAACTTACGTTGATTTGCGACCCTAATTTTCAAAACAACAAAATTAACAAAAGAGTTTTAAAGGAATATACTGTTCTTTTTTGTTTACGAGAACCTTCAACGCTTTAGCGCATGCGTCAGGTCTCCTTCGATTTCATCAAAATAGGGGTGAGGAGAAATATAGAGGGGATGTTTACTTTTTATCAGTGTTAGTTTACTTGTAGTTGCGTTCTATTTGCGCTTTTCGGAAAAGAATTATGGAAAGAATAAATACTATTGCAAAAATGCTCCTCCGTTATTTTTTCCTTAAAAGCGAAAATGTCCAAAAGAATTTCTTAGGAAAGTGCCCATCTCAGCGTATCACCTCTCTGCGTAGTAAAATCGTCCGCCAGTTGTGAGTCTGCCTTTCGAAAACGAACAGTATATATAATTTGCAATAATGGTGTAGATATTGCTATAAAATATATAGTAGATTACATTATACAGGGTAATTCAAAATTCCCTGTATAAACTTTAAAGATAGATCAGGAATACAAAAACAAACCATATTCTTAGTGGAACGTATATCCACAAACACCATCAGAAGGTACCCTAAGGTTCAGAAATAAAAGACAACAAGTAACGTAGACAACAAGTTTATTTGCTCTATGTTAACAATATGACAGTTAGAATAGGTTCACAGTAGGTGCTCAAAATGCCTTCCACCAACAATAATACACGCCTCACAACGTCAATGCCTGGATTGCCGAACATCTGCAGAAATGAGTCGCCTTTCGCGGACACATTGAGCTGCCACAGCGACTATTGCGACAAGGTCAGCATCAAAGACAATGGGGGTCTCGTAGACGAAGCTTTTGAGGTAACCCCAGAGGAAGAAATCAATGCAGGACAACTCAAACTCCCTAACTTATGTGCTGCCATACAGCTCCCTCTAGCACATTCTGGTGGCGTTTGCGGACATACGTTCTACTATGAATACGGTTTGTTCTTGTATTCCTGACCTACTTTTTTAAAGTTTGTACAGGGTATTTTGAATCATCCTGCATAGTATTGTTCTGTCATTTTCATAAATTCTCTTTACCAACAAGTTTTTTTTTTCTTTTTCTTTTTTTTTTACCAACTAAAAATGATCTTCATTTATAAATTTTGAATTTTTTGTATTTAAGTATGCAAACTTTTTTGTTGTTACTATTCCGATTTATAACTTCTATGTTAATTATTATTTCAAATAGACTCTTTATTTTAGCTTATTATATTATTTTAGCTTATTATATATTAATATACTAATATATAATAGCTTATTATATATTAAAAAATTACAACGAGATCTCGTCTATCAAGAACGAACAGAAAGAAGATGGTTGGAATGATGCATTTCAAGAGAAAGTATTTTACGTTGAAAAGCGATCAAGGTAGTTGAAATATCACGAATTTACAAATATTTAAATCACTGAAATGGGTCATGAATGAGTTACTATGTAGTTTTTATAATGTCACGGATTCCATAAACTTCTTTTTTTGTTTTAAGGAACCAAAGATGTCGATCGTTTTGTTTCTGAACCAGTAGATCAGACCTACAAGGAACAAGCGTTAGAATTTTGTTATCGATTCTTGTACTTTACATGTTTTCTAATAATACTTTTTCTTTATGATTAAAGTATTAATAATATATCTGTAATGAATGTAATTTATTACGGATTGTGACGAGTGGTTTTTTTCTCGTCTCCTTAGATCTCGTCATAACCTGACTACAAATTATAAGGACTGATAGTAATACAAATTATATAACTTACAAGAAGTATTATAACTGAAGTACTTGCAGTTTAATAAGTACTTATAGTTATGTGAAGTTAGAATTACTTTTATTTAAATAAGTCTTAATTTTTATAAGATTTTTCATATTGAACTCTATGTATAGAATTTATTTTCTAGGTTATAATTACCAAGAAAGTAAAACTGAACCAAAAATAAGATGCAGTTGGGGTACGAACATGCGAATCCACGTGCTGATTTCATCAATTGATCAAAACTAACTAATAACTACTTAATAAAAGGTGCTGTCAAGGAATGAATAAGAAATTTTGATATCGAACCATACGTGAGAAGTCGTTTAAAAGAGCTACCAAAAATTGAGAGGAATGAATAATTAACATGGTTTGCTTTTAAAAATCCACTGAAAAGGTTTCAATATTAAAAAGCTACTTTTTTTTTTGGTTTCATTAAGTACTCTGATAATGACAATGAATTTTGGCTATTAATTTATTTATTTATTTATTTATTTATTTATTTATTTTTAGCAAATTATATTGGTCCGATACATATCTAAGCCAAAACTTCTTTATAAGAACTTAAATCTTCTTAAGTTTCAGCTTTCTAGGGCAGGTAGTTCCTGCGTTACCTGGATCTAAACAAATTGAAAAAGGACTATCAACTTAAAATTGCATCTTCCAAAATTTATTCTTTGAAATTTTTTTGTTCTTCTCTCGTTGCATAGTAAGACAAACATCTAAGCTGAAATCTTCACTCAAATAATTCTTATTGATTATTTACTTTAATTCATTCCATTCTCACCTCTTTAAAAAAACAATTGACTTCCCTAACAGTAATCTTTAAAATATATGTTAATATATACAAAGAGGAAAAAAAATTGTACTGAATTGTCTAAACGTCCTTGCTGGATGGAGGTTCTGGAATTTTTTTTGTTTTGTTTTATTTATTTTAATTTTTTTTTTATAAAAGAGAAAGTGATTCAAACTTGGCACGAAAATAGTTTTCACATTATCCCCTAAGACGTCAGCAAAAATCCATTGCCGGAGTCACTAATTCCTTTCTGAAAACCTGTATGATTATGTGGAATAAATTCAGTAATGATTCTTTCTTTGGCTTTGTTCGGCGTCAACCTTCTTTTAATAAATTATGGTCTGAGAACAACTTGAGGAAGAACAGGAACCATCTTCAGAAAACATAATAACTAAGTAAAAGTAGGCCTAGATGATGAATTTTGGTCAATAACGGTTTTCAATGAATTTCATGGTTATCAACGACGTTTATGGAAGCCTGAGAAAATGCATTTTTAGGGAAAATATTTAGATCTATATATCATCCAAACAATACCACTTTCGGTAACAAAGGGAAGTTATTCATGAACTGTAATAAAACCTATTTTAAAATTACTTCATACAAACGTGTTAAGGGTTACAGAAGAGTCTCTGGTAGCGATTGATTTTTGTTTTTGAAATGTCCTTGAATGTTAATAAGGAAGCTGCAGCTGATGAGTGACCTATTTGCTGCTAGATAAACATTATTAATGATTATTTCCATTTTATAAATAAGG
This sequence comes from Thereuonema tuberculata, assembly GCA_023159025.1. Lineage (NCBI taxonomy): Eukaryota > Metazoa > Arthropoda > Chilopoda > Scutigeromorpha > Scutigeridae > Thereuonema > Thereuonema tuberculata. The sequence continues at coordinate 11,476,654 of JAFIDM010010028.1, read as the reverse complement.
ATATTTTAAATTCAGTTTGTTAAATGAAGTTGTGAAATCTACGTAGGAAAATTCTATATAAAACTACACCTCTAACATTTCTTTAAAGAAATTTGATTATACTTAATCCCTATTTTTCACATAACTTTTGCATTTATGGTAGAATAACGAAACAATTCACTTAAACATAATTTAATATATGAAAGTATGTAACACTTATAATAGTTGACTTTACAAATAACTTGTTATAGAATTACTTCATTTCAATAGTCTCTCGTTAATAAAGTTCACTTTCTCTTTTAAAGTTTATGTCATATTCTAAGAGAAAAACTTTCACGAAAATTAAAACAGTTCACTTCTTATACAATGAACGAATCGTCAATAATTTCACTACTACTAATTATTCATCACTTTATCTACTTTATATGTTGATATGAATACAAGTTCTTGGTACTTAAGTTTCGATTCAATGAAAACTAGCACAAGAACGAGTCTTTAACTTAAAATGTTCCTTGTTTTATATCTATGCTTTAAATTTAATATATTCAACAAAGTTTCACCTTAGATATTCCTCAATTCTTCTGTAAACAGGAAATAATCAATAAGGAAAATTGAAACTTACGAATTTCCAGACAATTATAAAGGGCATCTCTTATTTCCTTGATAATCCTGAAAATATTCCTTTAATTCAAAGTGATATAACTATATTGCTTTTCAACGTTTCGTAGAATCACTAATTCCTGTTAAGACATACGTCTCCTAGCGACGGAAATTCCTGTAAAACATAATAATATTAGTATATATATATTTGGATTCGTTATCATCCAAATTTCTTTGAATCACTATATATGAATATAACTGATTCCACATTGCATTCAATAGTTATTGATTGAAGTAATTCGTTTTCGAATGTTCGAGAGAAGATTCCTCCATCGCTTCTTTTTTCCGTTAAGACAACCTAACGATCAACAGATCACAACCTCTTTCGTGGATGTTATTGTTGAGAACAAAAAACTACATCATTCTTTAAGCGTATACAATCTCGGTACAACACTTTTTCACTATATTAATTGTTAACTCCTACTCTTGTGTTTCAAACATCACGTCTCAACTCACTGTTTGAATTGTTAAACAACAATTACAAACCAAAAAAGATAGAAATTCGATAGATATTTTTCCACAGTTTAAAGTTTTCAACAGGTAAAATTTCTTTTTTAATAATAAATCTTATTTATAAAACTTTGTATTTAGTTCAAGTCATCTGGATATTGGAATTAAAAAGGCTTTTTTGAAAACATTTTTGTGGAGCAAGTTGATGTCTGGTAGTGGACGTAGGAAAACAAGAGAGTAATATCGCCTTCAGGCAACCGAAATATGGAAATGGAGGAGGATGATAAAAGAGGGTTTGGAAGAAATGGAAGAACGGAGAAAATTAATTCAGGAAATTGAGAAAAGATTTCTTTGCCATGTGATTAGGCATAACAGTTTTTTAAAATTTATTCTGGAAGGGAAAAATCATAGGAAAAAAGGGCAGAGGAAAGCCTAGAAGAAAAGTTTTAGAGGAAACAAAAAGGGAACTGGAATTGCGAAGTTATTAGGATATCACAACTCCTTTATTAAACTAAAAACAAGAATACTTCTTCACCGATCCGATCCAATATTTCGTCTTATATATTTTTTTCCAAAGACTTCTTCAGGGTACAAATAAAAATAAAGAAAAATAAAATAAAAATAACGATTAAACGGTAAGAGAATGAGCTTTCTCTAACCTTACAAAATTAAATAATACAGTAGTACATTCAATGTACAGTGATTGTTGTGGGATAATATAGTAATAATGTGGTAATACATTAAAAGATGTTATTGTCATAAATAAAAAAACAATGACTGATACAAAATATATTATTGACAAGAGATAATATGAACAATGAATTATCATACCATACTAAAGCTAATTAAATTTCAAAATTTTACATAATCTTTTATTTTTTATTAGAGAATTCCTGAAAATACTTAAAGACATATTGTTTACTTTTTGTGACTTGTCTCTGTTGAAGCATACGCAACAATTAATCAAGCAATATTCTAAAGTGAATCTTTTGTATTCATCTTGCATTTTATAAATGATATGAACTACAGGATCCGGGTTGTGACCATTACGAATGCAGTGGGCTGCCCATTCTGATATATTTTCATGATTATTACGGTAAGCCCCTACATGTTCTTCTACCCGTTCTTTTAATGTGCGGCATGTGCTCCCAATGTAGACCTCCTGACAATCTCTACATTGGAGGGCATATACCACACCCATGTTGTGTTGCAAAGGAGTTGTGATATTGTATGAAGATCTCAGATTTTGATTGAAGTTATTAGGAGTTAAAAGAGAACTGATGAAGATAGAAGGACAGGGTTGCAACGATGCCTTTTCCGATTGAATGTAAAACAGCAATAAAATTTTTGATTTATTTAATTCTTTTAAGCAATATTAAAAATATGGAATAAAATCTGATAAAATTTTTATTTATTGGTTTATTTAAACCAGGGTTTATCAACCTCCCTTCTTTTTTTTTTTTTGGTGGACCCTCTCATAGCTAAAAAATAAAGGGATTATATTAATAATCAACGAAATAGTAAATGATTATGCTTTATTTTGAATGAAAACTAATTTAATGCAAATAAATTATTCTGCAGTGGTAAATAATACATATTCTACACACTGGTAAATAATTCATAATAAACCATTTTCAAATAAGTGTGATTCAATGAGATCCTGTGGACCCCGAAGAATATTACATGGACCCCTAGGGTTGAGAACTCCTGATTTAAACAACGAATTAACATGTCTTAAATTAATAGAAAAGAGTGGGGAAAAAGACCCAGAAATAAAAAATATCTGCGCATTCATCGGTGAGAGTTGAATGCTCAATTGAATACTCTCACCGATGAATGCCATATTTTTTATTTCTGTGTCTTTTTCCCCACTCTTTTTTATTTATTGATTTAGTAGTTTAATAGGAAAAGTTGAAATTAATATTTTATGACTTTTTTTTATGTAAAACAAAGCGGCAATTTTTCTTCTCCGAATTCCTTTTTCTCATTCCCCGGAAGTGCTATTCAAAAACCTAATCTATTTTATGAATGCGATTACAATTAGTTGCCTACATATCATCTCATTTCTGCGTAATTCATCTTCTAATAATACAATGGATGAATAAAGTTCAGCGTGTTTAAGAATCCCCGGTCAAAAATGACCTGATTTTTTTTATATTTTGTTTTTGTTTTCTTTTCAGCTGATGAAATTGAGATTCCGTAGTTAAAAACTGCAAACAAGGTTCGTTATTAACAAGTTCGTGCTTTGGACTGCATTCAAACCCAAAAGACGGCAATCGGTTGCTCATTCGTGGTTTGAAAAGACAATCTCTGCTCATTTTCGAAATGACTTTCATTTTCTGAGAAGGCCTTCAGAGACAAGCTGGAACTAGAAGGAGGTCAAACGTCAAATTAGGCTCAGAGGTCACGAGGGTTGCAGCCAACTGTGTATTGACAAATATGAATTGCTAATTGTGCCTACATGATCTTTAATTTTTAAACTGCATTTGTTAACAATAAATATATCGAAGTCGTGCATTGAAAAAACGCTATACATTTATTACTGAAATGAAAGTAAGGCTAATAACTGCTTTTGTTTTTTCTCTCTCGCAAATAGAGGAAATGTTTTGTTTTTTTATTCTTTCAAAGCTTTTTTTTTTTTAATAATTAATTATAAACCCAATAAACTAAATATATTAATTTTAAAAATAAATTACTATTGAGTTCAATTGTTTGCAAACTTTTAAAATAATAAAATATGAATATTAGAATGATTTTAGTATTATTACTGAACTGTACAATAATTTTTAATAATTTTTAGTATTCAATAATAGTTAGTAATTAGGGCCTATATTTTAGAATAATACTGAATGTCAGTTATATAGAAATAAAAGTCTTAATATAATATTAACATTAGTAATTACATTTTAATTTTAATTGCTAAACTTAATTTTTAATATTAAGTTATTAAAACTTAAGAATCAAAGCAGTTAATTTTTGATAATATTAATTATAAGATTATAATCAATAGATCATAGCATGTTAAATGATAAGTAAATATAAAAAATGATACTAAAAGATTTAATATCTATTAATCACTAGTAAAAGAATTAGTAAAAGAATTAATAATTAAATTTATTTATTCATAATTAATGAAATATCTATTTTATTCTTGATAAAGTAATTTATCCATTAAATTACGATAGAGTAATTTATTATTATGGTTATCACTAATTTAACATATCTGTTAATTAATAATTAAGCATTAATTTATCACTTAATTAATTTGTTACTGAAAATAATTACTCAATTATGCTGAGAATGATATATCTTTACTCAGCAAACTATTATAATTATTGAATTTCTGAAATAATTAATAAAATTATCATTTCTTGACTAATGTGACACTTATTTTATTAAGTAACTAATTACAAATTTTTATTAATCAAAATAATAATTATATAAGTAATTAATGAACTTGAAAAATACATTAAAAAATATCTTTGGTTGGCAACTTACAGTAATTAGTTCATTGTTACTGTAATTCTTGTTTAGTTGTTACTATTATTCTATTTAATTGCTAATTTAATTGTTGGTAGTTACTATAATTCTATTTTTAATTACCTAAATAAAATTCATACAATAATCAACAAAAGATTTTGAGAAAGAATAACTTCTCAGTAAATAATTCGAATTAAGTAATTACTGCAGTAACTTAATCTAGATTAACTTCAATAAAATGGATAATTACTATTAATCCATTATTTTGGGAAAGTAATGTCTATTTGAATTGATTATTAGTCTCTCAAAGGACAAACATTTTTTTTCTTTTTTTTAATTCTTAATTGTATTTTATTTTTCTTATTAATTACTTTAGGATTTTTCAATACTGGTTTTACTTTGATTGCTTCAGGATTTTTCCGATAAGTGTCGATGCAATATTTAATTTCCTTGCTGTAATTATTACTGTTATTGTCTTCTTCCCTGACCACTAGGTCGCCCTCTTTTCTGCAGTGGCAGCAGTAATTATTATACTTCTCTATTAAAGCCGTCAAACAGACCATTAGGTCTTCCTTTATGAATAGAGTATTGAAGGAATACAACAGCTCATCTGCCCACGATAACCTTGCGACTTGGAAGGTGAAGAAACAACCTTGTCTTAGCCAGGATTTGTATCCAGTTTTCTATCGCTGACATTCAGGACATAGAAGGGCAAATAGGAAATTTCGAGGACATCTGCTGTGGACAGTGGGAATTTTACAAAAGAGAATCAACAATAAAGTATTTAGCAATATGTTACAGCTGTATCTTTGTTAAAGTAAATTGGGAAATGAAGTAAATTTATAATGAGGAACATAGAATCAATGATTTTCACCCAAAAACCGAATATGAATCTAAACGAAAAGCGAGTCCACACTGAATAGTTAAACTAATCAATTAAAATTTCAGCTTTCCGGGATAATTATTAGTGTAGAAAGACAGGTGGACAGGTGTAATTCTTCCACTTAACTATATTCTCTTTTTTACTATTATAAAATGATTATTTTATTCTACAAAGAAAGGAATTTTAAATATGATTAAAAAGCTCCATCTACGGATACATTTCATTTTATTAATGGTGATATTTCGCGGAGAATACCATCTTCCCGGTTTTTCAAACCTTTTTTAAATAACAAAGATTACTTCCACTACATTCACTGGTGTGCACGATACAGACATATTATTTACAATAATTAAAGACATTTTATAAAATCAATTATTAATGATTTAACACATCCAATATTTATTAACAATGTAATAATGTATTATAATTATTATCAAAAACATTTTAACGCAACCAATTGTTGCTAACAAGGTATTATTGGTTCACTGAAATTTCTCTCTCTGATTTTTTATCATGTCCTGGAAATATGACAGTGTGTTTGGGTTTACCCTGTACCCTTTGTCTTTATTTATGCATTGGAAGGTTTTTATGACACATGCTTCGATTAGGTATATTTTAAATATACTTTGCAGTACCATTTGAAGCGAAGTATTAAAAAAAAAAGGCGTCTAATAATTTCAATTAGTAAATTACAACAGAATTGCATTCTATGTCAGCAGCGAAAAAGTCATTAATAAAGTGTTTTCAAAGTTTACAATGCCAAGATGTGCAACATAAGTTTAACGATATGTAACAAAATCATGATTGATGAGAACCAACAATTGGTTGCTGGAACGACGGAGAAAGATTAAAAAAAGAAGGAAGTATGTAGAGGAAAACGGAAGGATGAAAGATGATACATGAAAAGCTTGTTAGAATGGACAATTTATAAGGCATATCGAGCTGATTGAAATTTTTCCTTATATCCAACTCTGCCTATCCATAGAAAGCAAGAAAGGAACTTATTTCTGATATATATACTTGTGAAGCAACAAGTAAACAGGTTAATTTAGGTTTCATTACGAAGTTAGATACCAAATCCTTCATAGATGTTCAAGTTGTCGATAAATTCAAACCTCCGATTTATTGATGTATCGATATATTGATGTATGTATTTAATTTTATCTGAAGATAATTTTACTAGTTTGTACTATTCTTAAAGTAACGCAGAATATATATGTATTTAACATTTATCAAATAGTCTACATTTATTCTCCATCCACTCGTCATTCATAATCATGCTTTGTTTCGATTAAATTCTTAATCGAAGAATTTTTATATTTGTATTAGATACAATCAACTTTACCTGTTATATCACTACGTCTAAACATATTAAAAAAAAAAGCAATTTGCAGACTGAAAAGGAAAATTTAATAATTACTGATTTGATTTTTAACAAGTATATTTCTGTAATACTCACACTTCCTCTTAATATTTCTTAATTTTTCGATTGAAAACTTTCAATGGCTCAGTAATAATAACAAAAAAAAAATATTTTGATATGATTTTTGGAATGACTTCGCCAAATACTATCCACCGTTTATTGTCGTTAGTTCATGATTACTACATCTCAGAATGACTCATCGCAATTTAATATGTTTGTTTGTTTTTTTTTACAAGACCCTATACCATTGCTTGGAATTGTCTATATATCTACAAAATAACAGATACTTTTAAATAATATCTTAAATTTAAAACCACGTCAGCATTACTGAAAACCATGTCAGCATTACACCATTACTGAAAATTTGTAAGAACGTGACAATTATTTAAAAAATTAAAATTTGTAATAAATTTAATAATAAATGAAATTCATAATCAAGTTAGGCCTATATAGTTTTATATTAATTATGATTATCATAAATTAATTTTGTATCAAATAGTACAATTTTAAATCTATCAATAAATAAATAACATTGTTTTGATTATAACAAAAATATTGTTTTGAAAAAGAAAATAAAAACATTGAAACTATAGAGAAAAGAATTAGATTTGTGCTTTGCGTTGAATACATTATTTTTAAGAACTTTTGCACCACGGGATCATTCAATTTAATCTATTAATTCATATAACTATTTACAATCTATTGACCTCTGCCTCAAAATTGGCCTCCTCTTGTTCCGAATCATCGTTTCTAAGAATCACGTCACATATTTAAACCTACGTCTCTACATGACTGTATGTAAACTTCCCAAATCGAGATGAAACACGAAGAAAAACAGAAAATGAAAGAAAAAAAAAACCAAGAGTGAAAATTGTCTTCATTCTTTGAACCAGCAAGATAACTACTTGTTTATTGGTTTCCTTAATAGTAAAAGACTAGTATCATGCACTCTTGAGTGCGGAGGCGTGGGTGGTGGTGACTCAACTGGTGTCTTTGACCAGCGTTGATCACTATCTCATTAATTACAGCTCCTGTCAGACAGTTATCGTCTCTTTTTTTTTCATCTTTTTTCTTTCTTCTTCTAAACTTTCTTCTTTTCAGGTAGCTTTCTTTCTTTTAAGTAAATCCCGTTAGAGATTTAAGAGATTGGCAAGATAATTTTTCAAATGAAAAAATAACTTTAGATAAGAAAGTAAGTTTCTTCGTATCTTTATAAAAAGATAGATTGGGACTTGGATTTCCAGGAACTGTATTATATTTAAATTAATAAAAGAAATAAGACTTATAAACCTGGTCTAAAGAAATTTAATACATGGCTTTTGTTCTAGAATTAAAAGCAATAATTTCTGAAAAGCATAATAGCACTGTTCGTCATTTCTTATTGCATTCAGGCATCTTTTACATTTTAAATACAAGTTTCAAAATAAATTATTAAGGACTATAATAATGCGACCAATACCGCACAATACATATAATATTTAATAAAATGACATGTTTCGAGAATCAATTGATCTTTCTAATCATTTGATTCTTTCTAATCCTTTGTTGTTCTGTAGTCTGAGGAAGAGAGCCGTTTACTTCGCGTTTCGCGAAACATGTCATTTTATTAAATATAAGAGTATTTAACGTGCCAGTATATTAAATATTATATATGCCTACTAAATTGGCACTGGTCAAGAAGAAGGTATGTAAAACTAATTACCTACATAATATACGACGTTTCGGAACTTCTTTACAGGTTCCCTTTTCCAGTTTGGGTCCCCCCTTATATTTAAAGTCTTTCTTTTGGATGGCTATGTAGTAGGCATATATAACATTTTATTAAATATTTTTTTATATGTATTGTGCGGTATTGGCCACATTATTATTGTTATTTCCCGCACGTTAATAATCTTCATTAATAAGGACTAATTATTTATTTACATTACTAAATTAGGAAAATAAATAAAAAGTGCAAAACGAGGAAAATCTCAAATACCTTTCTATATAATGGGTTGAAAATCATTATCTCGATTTTTTTTCATTTACACTCAGTTACTATTTTATTAGGTACACCATCCTAGCAGTATATATTCAATTGCTAATGTTACAACTTCTATATAATTATATAAGCAATTTTAAACATTTTTAACAAAATGGAGGGGATGTATTCTGTCATAAAAAAAGCCAATTTTTTTTCTTTGTCTTTTGAAATTTGTAAATTATTATCTTGGTAATGACAGTATTAACATATTGTTATGTTACAGACTTGGATGCAGTAATTTATCATATAATTAATTATTATAGTTTAGGAACACACACACACACGCACACATACACACACGGAATAAAAGAAAATAATTAACAGAATAAAATAAAAATAAAAAGGTAAATCACAGAAAGAAATAGATATATTTCCTCTTCTGACATAAAAAAAAAATCATATGAGTATCGTGGAATCATTATATTAAGTTTAGTAGTAAGATATTGAGTAAGAATTTTATTTCTATGGAACACAGTTAGATAATCATTGCTATGATTTCTATTTGTTAAATCACAGTAACAATGAATTTTATATAGCACTAATAATAATTAAGACCTTACAGAAACAAAGCATACATCGCTATCAGTATTAGATAGCTATACAGAAAACTGAAAGGAAGTGGATTGTATAATAAAAATGAAAGTGCATTTCTGCAGCCCGAGTCTGATTTCTGACTCGGCAATTTTGAATTTTAAATAACAAAATTTAATTAATTTTGTTATTTTTGAATGGAACAGCTGTTTCGATGACGATGCATCGACTTTCATGAAACTTGATTATGTACTAAGATAACAATTTCCAAATTACCAAAGATAAAAGATTTTTTTTTTTATGACAGAATATATCCCCACCATTTTGTTAAAAATATTTAAATTGCTTAAAGAATATATAATCATATTAAAAAAATATGAAAGTTGTAATTTATATACTGTGAGGTTTTGAAGTATCTAAATTGAGATGGCCTGATTAAGTGAATAAATTAAATTTTTTGAACCTTTAAATCAATTAAAGTTTAACTATATTATTGTAATTATTCCTAAACTAATTCCAAATCTTCTTTCAGAAATAGTCTGTTTCTGAAAGACTACGACTCCGTCCTACCTTGAGTTGTATTTACTATTAGTGGCCTTGGCGTGTTTGCTAAGTTAATAAAGGTAACAAGAATATGTAACACGTTACGTGAATCTTATTAGGTATCAAGGTTAACTACTCAGTTAGTGTCAGAAGAAGTGAACTATATTACTTTGAGAAGATGACAGAAGGTGAGAAACAAGTACATTGAAAAAGAACTTAGCGTTTTGGTTTTAATGGATGTCCTGTTCGTCGTTATTTTTAATTATTACAAGATTATGATTTTTGTTAAGCCAAAAATTTGGAATTTTACAGAGATGATAATTAATGATTTTCATATTATTTGGACCCGCCTTTTTTTTTTTATAATTAAGGCAATAATGTTGATTTACTAACTATTAATACTATCTTAAAACATGAAAATTATATACTTGGTATTTAGTAATAATAATAATAATAATAGATACATTATTGCATTTTAAACAATAATACATTAGTTATGTTTGCTGTATATTACTAGACAGCTGCCGATTGCTTTGCTTTGGAAGCCTCTCATATGTAACCGACAATCATATTTCATTTATTCCAAAACACAAAATACATCAAAAGTAAACTAAAACTTGCAACTAAAATTAAAAATAAATTAATTTAAGTTCTAAAAACTACATGCAATACAATATTGAAGTCCATTTGTAACAGTCGGAAATTCGCGCAGTTGAGTTGACCGTGCAACAATACTCCTGTTGCCTAGCAACGCGCGTGCCAATTGCAATTGTTGCGCAATTCAAGAATGCGCCCATGCCATTTTTTTAATAATATAATTATTATGTATTATTGTAAAATATTTAACGTGCGTCTTACGGTAACATTTACTTTGGCGAATAAAAATAGAAGTCAGACATGTTAAAAAATAGATTACCAGTTTCGATTAAAAAATTAAAAAATAAAATAAATTAATACTTCTACAAAACAGGACCGATCAGTTTCGACCAGCCAAACTCGTACCGTCATCATCAGTAGCTAAAACTGAAAATGTTTTGGAACCTTCTCAAATTTTCTTATTCCTGAATTCATTTTTTTTTTTTTTTTTTTTTTTCAGAAATTATTAGTTACAGAGAATCAACTGAAAAAAAGTTTATCTTTCCAACTTTTCATTTTTTTATAATTATTCATTTTAATACTTGATTATCCATTAATTAATGTAAAGCATAAAAAGTTTATGATTTCCTCAGAAACTGGGAGGAACTTCTATAAAATTCGAAGATCCTCCCGACATCTGTTTTTGCTTTTTTTAGAAGACCTCCAATCGGTTTTTATTCTTTTCTCCCTCTTTCGTTCATTTAGCAATAAAAATAGAAGACTAACATACACTAGGACGAAACAAAGGAATACGCTGATAAAGAGGTAAGTTTTATGTTGAAATATATGAAATGCTCTAAATCAGTGGTATTTAAACTACGGTCTGCGGTGCTGTCACAAGTAAACGACGCTCCGAATTTACAAAATAACGAGAAATCATCCTCCACATCCAAAATTAAGGAACAAATTGCAAATAAACTCTAAAATTTTAGTGGTATGAATATAAAGCTTAATTCAGCAATGATAAAAACCATATTAAATTTTGTGTTCAAAAGATTCTTAAAGACCATAATCTCTTAAATCTAAACTGCTTTCTCGTTTTGTTTTTAATAAAATATCTTTATACATTTTCTTGTATTTTTACGTTGCACTTAATAAAACAATTGTATTTGCTGAAATTTAATGTACTATTAAAAAGCAATTTTAATGTGGGACAATATTCAAGTATTATGAAAGTAAAAAGAATATCTCAGAACACATAATAAACGATAAATAAAAAACATTTATAACAATAAAAAGTCTGGACAATTTCGGCCTGTTTAACCCCACACAGCCATCCTCAGCAGAATACAGTACCTTGCTGAGGATGGCCGTGTGGGATGAAACAGGGCGAAACTGTCCAGGTTTTTATCTTTTTATTTACCTTTATCGTATATGTGTCCTGAGATAATTTTTTTACTTTCATAAAATTTAATGTAGGCCTACTGAAAAATCACTGCAATGTGTTATTGGATACGAATAGAATTTAGTCAAAACTAAATATCTCACACAAATTAGAATAGGTTTTACTAATAATGTAGATGTTTTTACTACATAATAAAGGATAATTGTATAAAAAAAATCATGCCTGTTTGAATTGGTTCAACTTCAATATCTTACATATGAAAGAGCCAAAAATAAACATCTCAAAATTGACAGAAACCGAAGTTTATTTTTCATGCAAATGAGGCAGGCCCATCTCAGCGATGAGGAACACTGATTTCAATTGCTGGAAATTTTCAACAGTAAAAACTGAGACTATTATGAATATTATGTTAAATAGTAAGTAACAGAATTTTAAAACGATAAAAAGTTAGCAACATGATTAAAATTGATTAAATCTTCACATTACTTTTAATATTAAATCATAACTAATGAGTAACATTAAATCATTAATGTTAACGAATATTAATAATGTAATTGATATCCATATTAATTAAATAATTAATTTACATTTTATTTGCTTATTTCGAGAACTTATACGACTTATAAATTTATACTCAATTTATACTTAATTTAAAAATAAAATTAGGCCTACTAAAATTTATAAGATTAAAATAAATAAATAAAATTTATTAGATTAGCATTTTTCTTAACTAGAAAAATATTTAATGAAGAGAACTAAAAAAAATTATTAATGAGTAAATACAATTTTTTTAATTAATTTGTCCAATATTTAAAAAATTTTTAATTCCATTTCTTGCTTCATTTGATGTATTAAAAACATTATTAATTCAAGTTAAATAAGAAATTCAATTAAAAATAAATAAAATGAAATTAATTTAAAAGAAAAAGACTACTGAAAATTTGTGTGTGTTTTATTTTGCAAAAGAAATTTTAGAGGTCAATTTCACAAGTAAAACGGAAATCTTTTATCTTGAGTTGATGTGTATTGGATAACCTTCATGTCATCCCAATACATTTTTAAAAAATATGTTAGATTTGAGTTTATTTAACCAAGGTTAAACATATTCTCATTCACTTTCTCTTCGTGGACAGTTGAGACTGGATTCGTGTTCTCACGCATTTGATCTCACGCACAATCTTGAACTTTTGGCATCTGAATAACGAACTTGATCGTCCAGGAATTAAACCATAGGAATTGATGATTCCACGACCGTTGTTTGGCAACGCAGATTGATTCCAAGAAAAATGAAACAAAAAAGAATCCAAAAATATGACAAATTAATTGACATCAAAGCAAGGTGTTTGCTATAAAAATTTTCATGAGTTACTTGTGTGGTTTTAGTTAATTAAAATGTTAAAATGTTTTGATTTTAATAATTTAGTTTTAAATTGTTGGATAAAGATTTTTAAACTGAAATAACAAAATTAATTAACTTTTTTGCTAATAAACTGAATTAGAAATTGATAAAAATTTCCTGGGACAAGCTTGAACTCCTTTAATTGTAAATAAAAGAAGTTCGAAAGAACTAAGGGCCTACTTTCCTTAAAATGTTATTTACAAAAAAAATTAAAAATAAAGAAATTTTAAGAAACTGTGATACAACAAAGCAAAGTCTATTTTTATCTTTAAATTAGAGTATCTACTGAATGCAACAATATATTTTCTATTTTCCATTTCTAAAATAAATAATGAATTAATAGCTATTGTTTATTTTACATTGAAACTTAATAAACTTTAAATTATCTAAATCGCACTAATTTTAGTCTTCTGATAAAATCAGCAGACTAATATTCCCGCTTTGTCCGTCTGCCTGTGGAGAAGTATCATTAAAATCTCATTAAATTATCATTAATCACAACAATCGCAACAATTGCGTCTTTTGCATGCGCAACAATCACATTTATAATGCAGCTCTACAACAATCACAATAAACGCAACAATTACGCCTTTTGCATTCGCAACAAATACATTTACGGTAATACGGAAATTAAATCAAAATCAATTATATTTTCTTATCAGTAGACGTTGCGAAGCATTGTGATTTGTTTACTAATCGCTATCCGTACCTTGTTTAACATATCAACACAATGGCTTATGGATTTAATGTTTAAGTCAATGAGATATTAACAGAATTAGGATAGAAATCCATTGTTTAGATTCCAATGCTTTTCTATGGGGATTTTTGTCGTCTTCTGGAAAATTCTCGACAAGAACCCACTTGGATAAGATTTCAAATATAAAAGTTAAATCATTCCTAGCCCTTGAATACCAAGTTTCAAAAAGATCCATCCAGTGGTTCAAAAACTATTGAGGAAACACCTACAAACGCACACACTGACTGATTTGATGATATTCTTAAGGGTATCTAGCACCCATAAAAGTATTAACAGTGTAAGGGACTTATATTAAAGCACCTTCCATTTCATGTTAAAAGTATTAGCGCAAATGCTCAACATTTACGGCAGTTATCCAAGTTACAACTTTGAGATCACTTCAAAGGCCCGTCCCCTAACAACCCGTGAACAGATTTCGACATTTTTGTTACTTATTTGTAGTTAAACCAATGCTCTGAAAGCTCTGTGGCAGAAGCTCTAAAACAACGTGAATATAAAGTTTTGAAGATAGAAAAAAATCGTCAGGAAGTGGAAATATGTATATAGTGGGAAGAAGAATGGGAAAGGCATATATTCGCATATTCGTGATCTAGGATCCCTGATCGGCGCTCATCACAAGGTCCCAGGCTCATCGGTTCCGGTAGGGGAGAACGCAGTAGTGTGTTTTTCCTTTGGAAAATATAAATACAGTAATCCTCCTCGATGTTGCTATGCAATGAGGTTCGCGACGTGCTCTATAAAAGAAAAATAATCCCCACTAACATCAGATGAAGACTGGGATCCTGGGAACTAAGGGTAGATGAGGTTTTGATGTAACTGACTTACAAGTTTCATAGTCGTAGCTTTTCAAGTTTGTCTTAAAACTGCTTACAAACAGATATAAATCTTCAGCAAAATATAAATAAGATTAATGTGGATTTCTGATAGAAAGATAGATGTACAATGTTCGCTTCCAAAATTTTTTCGTAACGAAATTTTAAATTTTAAGTATTATTAACAAAGTCAAAGAATGTTAAAATTTGAGGATTTTAACTCTTGCCAAATATTGATAGCTGTAATAGCAAATTTGTTTGAATTGTTTTAGTGGATATAGAAATGTATAGCAACAAACTTGCCTTGTAAATTATAGATATAGATAAATGAAACTATAAATATTACAGAGGAAACAAAAATCAGTTTTAAGAGATACCGATTACATATATTCATTCAATGATTACCTGTAATCATTGTTCTGATTTGTGATATACGATGAAATTATGGAGGATTATTTTATTGAATGGAAGTGTTTTGGAGGAGATGCGATAAATTGAAGACTTTGTTGGAGACGAATCACTTTTCCAAAATTACCTCGCAAATTTGTAAGATCTGCAAGAAATCTTATTCGACCTTTTGGTCTTAGGCCGACAAGTGAAGTTCTCTATCATTTTATTTTTCGTTTGAGTTTAATCATTTATGAATCTGGGCCATCGAGACAGAATATATAATGGAATTCACTCTGCGTTTTCATTCACTTTTATCTCTGCATTATCCATCTCACCCATTACATATTTATGTGCATTCGCCCGACCTATAACTGTAACTTCCACAGTCTCACGATAAAGAATACGGTAATGGATCTCATTACACCAAGCATTAAACACAACATCTAAGTCAAATATAAGGTTCCCAATATTTCAGATGTTAAATTAGCAGCGAAAAACTGAACGTCACGGAAGAGTATTTGTGTTCCAAATCAATATCAATTTTAATTCAAAAATTGTTTTCACGTAACAACGATAAGAACCTAAGTATAAATTCCAAGAAAACTCTTTTTATCCGACTATATAAATAACAAAGTGATAATTGGCAGCAGTTAGCTTTCTGGAGCTGTTTTGTAAACATCAGCTACGGTTATCCACTATTCAATTGCTTTAGAGAATATTCAACAGAGTAGAAAACATTTCCAATTTTTTTTTTGAAATTTTTTATCTAACAAGGTCGGTTTTACTGAAATTTCCCTTGGAATCTTTTGAAGAATCAGAACCACCTGCTGTTTCCAGGTATCACCACTTGTCAGCTGATGAGTGATGATATCATGAAACCACAGGAGTCCTGAATTACTTGAAAGGTTCGTAAATAGCAGTGATCTTGCTGATAATACATATTTTATCAGCATTGGAAATAATTACTGTTATATAATATTTACTTAAAGGTAAATCTTCATTGGGAGAACAGTATATAAATATTCCTAGAAATACTATTAAATAACATTCTTTTAATATCAACAATATTTCGTCCTTCTTTTCGAAGGACTTCCTCAAGTGGTTATAGAGGACAAGAAGACAAAAAACTATTCTTTTTCCTCTACATATTAAAAGAATGTTATTTAATAGGATTTCTAGAAGTAATTACTTACAAATTTTATGAAAGATGCCTTTATTAAATATATAATTTTTTTTAATATAATATTATTTATTAAAAAAATTATATACTTAATAAAGGCATCTTTTATAAAATTTGTAAGTAATTACTTCTAGAAATCGTATTAAATAACATTAAGTAAGTAAAATAAATAAAACGGTAAATAATATTATTTATCGTTTTATTTATTTTACTTACAATCTTCACTGTTATCTTTAAATTTTAAGAACTTTGGATAATTAAGAACAATACTTGTACTGAACAGAATCTTTAGGAAACTCATTTTGTTTTTATTTACCTGAAACAACTCAACTGGTTATTAAAAATTTTATTTTAAATTAGAATAATAGATACCAAAAATACGTAATTGACTTAAATGAAAAAAGAAAAAAAACAGCAATATTGATCTTTCGAAACAAAATCTTGAGACATACACACAAACAGAAACTGTTCTTCATTGTAATAAATGGAATATGTGCGTGAGTAGACTGCCAAGAACAAACGGGCAATAATTCAGCATTACAAATAATATTTTATTTATTGTATCTGTTTACCATTTCTTTACGACGTTGACAATCTCAGGATGTTAATTTTCATTTGTTTTTATTTACAAACATATTTCAAACAATGTTCATGATTCTGTTTTTAAGTACGAAAAATTAAATAAACATGAAGTTTCAATTTCATCTTTCCCATTGTTTCGTCCGTGAAGTGAAGATAGACGGCAACGAATGCTAGACAGGAAAGCTCACGTCATGTTACACAGAAAAAAATAAAAATAAAATAAAATTCATAACTCAGCTGTGTTTCTTTCCCGATGTTGAAGGCGGGAGGATGTGGGACTGATCAACCCGCATCAACTTCATTTTGTTCGTTGTTAATCGTTGGAGCCTACACCTCACTACTTGCTATTTACCCATTTCTCTTTTTTTAACTTAATTCAATAGAGACACTGAGAAGAAAATAACAATTAGCCAATGTATTTAAAACATCGACTGCTATTTTCTTAATTGTTTGGTGAAACTTAAAAGATCCAAAAATAAATATACCAATTTGTTGATAAAAAAATCTTTTAAGAACAAAAAATGTAGGACTTTAGATGTCCCTGCCCTCACCTCAGAATGCTTTAGTTTAAAGTTTTTAGAGTATCTCGAGCACATTCACTAGTATGCCAAATTTCAGCTTTTGTTTTTGTAAAGTTGAGAAAAAACATCCGGACAAAAAAAATACATGATTAGTCTTTTATTAGTATGTTTTTTAAACCTTTTTTCTAATTTGATTGTGATCTTTAATACGCAAAATCGTGATACTTGAAGTTTTAAACGATTTCCTATTTAAATGAGTTCCTGTTTTGATCCAGTTCTGCGCTTCTGTCATTTGCTTGTAATGAACCTCCTGCACTTGTAAGGTTTTAACACATCTTTGTTAATTTAAAAGAAGGCTTTTGTTCGGCCAGGTCGAAAGCTAGGACCTGCTTCAAATTCCAGTTCAATCAACGAAGGCCTGCGGCTGTTACTAGACCGAAATATATAAAGGAATTACGGAGTGGAATTAATCCCTCGTGGACGTTCCTGACCTTTTCCTGAAGCGTTCTGTACTCTTAATTCATTTAGCATCCTTAATAACCTTTAAGTTACTATTTTTCTATTCAAAATGGTATTTTAATTCCAGTGTCTCACCCACTTGTGGTGCTTTAGCCTCAGGTGCATAGTTTTTACCATAATTGCATCAGCGTTCCATCCAAGCGTAGAAATCCCGTTTAATGAAAGTGAGTTTTGTTTGGAGATGCAGGTAGTCTTGGCTGTTGCAAAGATACGGAAAATAAGTTGGACCAGCATTTTTCATATTTTTTAAATGCTATTTTTTTCATGAAAGTTAGACTCATAGGAAAGTCATTACGAATGTATGTATCTCCGGATGTGTTATGTCCTTCCCTGTAACTTTTCAACCTGACAATGGATCTTCTTGAAACTTAGACTGTATAGTTACGCACAAAAGACTATTTACATTTTGTAGTTGAAAAGGTTTTTGATTACATCCCTGCCGAGAAATTTGCGAGTGAAGATTGACAAAAATCATAATCAAGCGAGAGAAATGAAAATAATAACGTTTAACAATGTATACTTATGTGTTTTTATAATCTGTTTTAATTTGCACGTGCTTTATGATTAAAATTAACTGGATTTCAACAAACTAATTACAATCCATTTCGCGAAACCATCAGCAGGTGACTAAAAAAAAATTATACAGACATTTATTTTTCTATAAATCATCAAATAATGAATTTACTTTGTGTGCTATTCAATGCTGGGCTGCCTTATAGAAAGAAAGCATGCGTCAGTGTCATTATTAACCAATGGTCCACAGAAATCTGAGAAATACCATAAATATTTAATTTAATTTCAGATAATGGGAAATTCGAATGCTATTGGAAAGTTATTACAATTTATACATTAAGAAGCTTCAGGTTTTTTTAGAAGGTTGTTTTTATTTATTTATTTAATTCAAAGTCATTTCTGATGTCTCACAGTACAAATATTGCGACACAAAGAATCATAATATTAATTTATATATTAGGAGCTTGTCCTCATTCTTTATAGAGGATTGCGTTTGGTGTAAAAATGCCCGACCTTGGCTTGTGATCGAACCCTCGTCTTCCAGCTCTTTATCATTCCCAAGTAAATAAATAAAATAATAATGAGCTTATATTAAGCAATTCAAACGATTCAAGAATTTTTTTTTTACGTAACTCACGCTATGGCGCTCCACCTTCATGTAACGATGTATGTAAATACTGTTTTTTCATTATTGTTCTTTTGTTTTTACATCATTTCTTGATGGAATTGTGTGATAGCATCATTCACGTTACTGTTACATCATAGTTCAACGATTCACTGAAACTCATTGATTGAGGGGAGGTTGGAGGAGTTAAAAAAAAATTATTATTATTTTTTAATATATTAATGATTGTAATAATAATTATAACATAAAAAAAAAACTATTTTTTTAATGTACATACTCTTATATTAGAAAAACGTAATGTAACTTAAAGATTAAGAAGAAACCCGATTAGAGAGAAAGAGAGAGAATTATAAGAAAAATCTTCAAATCCCTACATTTTCTACAAAACATTTCGCTTATTGTTTTTCTTATCAAAAATCTTGAAAATAACTTCAAGATGTCTTGTATATCCTTGGAATGATAGGCTCATAAAATCAGTGGATATATGTGTTTCTTTCTCCCATAACTTTCGAACCGCAGGATCGATCTTCTTGAAACTTGACGTGCATATTTAAGGACAATAGACGATTCCACTTTTATATTTCATAGCTTTCTATGTCTTTTCCTTGTCGAGAAATTAGCACGTGAAAGTGACAACAATTCCCATAGAAAAGCATTAGAACGGAACATTGCTATTCACTATAAAGTAATTCCTTAATTCCCCGTGCTTTGATATGATTCAAATTAATCAGATTCAGTCAATTTAAATAAGCACTGTAGAATTTTTTTTTTCAGAAAAACGGAAACAGCGTAATAGGCATTAAGTTCTTTCGGAAACTTTCTATAACTTTGCCAAATATAAACGGTCTATCTTCAAAATTTCTATTTGTTAAAAATTAATTATGTTCTTAATTTTTTGATGTGTCTATAATTATAAATAAATAAAAACACATGAAGACAAAATGGACTACGGAATACTAATTGACGCCAAGAAAAGAAAAAAAAAAATCAGTATTTGGTACAAGTGAGAATTAAGTATGTTTTCTCTTTCAATGATTCTTCTATGAAAATTTTTCTTATCTTCTCGACTATTTTTTTTTTACTTTCACGAGAAATTTTCAAAAATAAAAGATTGTGTTTTGTTCGTAAATTTGCACTGTCGATGTTCCTACAAATCCATCCAGTGGTTCAACAGTTAATTATTGTCTGTTCATTCCTACAGACACCCAAACAGACAAAAAGAATCCTTTCCTACTAAGGAAATGAATGTTTTCAAATGAACATTTTCCTAATTTATTTTTAATTGAGCTCTAGGACAGCCGTTTCATTGTTAATTTTTTGAGTTACAGTTTGATTGTTAGAGTTAAATTGTTTAATAATAAAGCAGGAATTTGACAATAAATTACATAATTTATAATTTGTATATTTACGTTATTAGTGTGAAAGGAAAGTTTTGTTTTTTTTTTTTTTTTTTTTTTTTTTT
>JAFIDM010010028.1:11418872-11455931 GCA_023159025.1 Thereuonema tuberculata | reverse complement strand
GGCTGTTGTCGAAGGATTTTGGTGATGTCAAGAGGATGCAGTCCACAGTGAACAGTAGAAGATGACAAACACAGAAAAAAGAAAGACAGAAACTCAAATTAATCTCACTTTGAGTAGTGATTAATAATTTATATTTACAAATTAAAAGTAAAATTACGTGTAAAAGCCATATGCTTCAATTTCCTATCAACCTTAAGATGTATATAGAAGGAAATAGATAATAAAATAATGAAATTACATAAAGATTAACTTTACTACGAGACACCCCTCTCAGAATAAATTAAAAAGTTACAAAATATTTTTGTAAAAATGAATGAAATTTATGAATGGAATCTTACAACATATTAAGACAATTACTGCATGTTAATAAAAAAGAAATCTCATTATTACATGATATAATTATTTACTTATAGTTTTTAATTACTATAGTTTTAAAACTAATTAACTCTGTATCGATTGCTAAGTTAAACAAACTTAAAACTTATCGTTAGCTTCGGCAATTAAGTTGTTAAACAATTAAGAAAATTATTGCATATTAATAAAATTCCATTCATTAATTTTATTCATAAATATCAAAAAATTAATTAATAATTTTTTTTTGCAAATGTTAATATTTTTAAAAATGAAATTTTTAATGAGGATTCTTTTTAGGAAAGTTTTTTTTATTATGATAAGCTGCTTATTACAAAAAAAGAAAAAAGAAAGTAATAAAGTATACGAAGTATTTGAAGTAGTCTAAATAAGATTAATATTATTACATTCTCTTGTCACATGATTACTGTTTTTATCAATAATTAGATTAAAATAAGAAATTCAATATTAAAATAGGGTAATTTAAGTAAATGATTCCCTTTCTTGTTGAATGAAATTAAAAATGTAATCTTAAGCAAATACGTAATCATTTATAATTGTAATTACATTTTTTTAATTACATAAAAACGTTGATGAAATAATTACAGTTTAATAATGAAATTAATCTCAGAAGAGAGAGAGGAAAAAAAAAGGAGTGGTACTAAAATGAAAAATGGATAGGGATATGTTTGATGAGACGGTCTGCATGCTAAATTTTGTATATTTCTAGGTTCAAGGCCACACTATAAGAATCCTTCACTGCCACAAGGGCAGCCGAGCAGAACGCATGCGCATAAAAGACCACCAAATTAGTATACAATGCCTCTTAGATCGTTAAGGCGTGTCTAGTAATACCATATAGTTAATTCTAATATGAGCTTAAATGGTACTGAATGGGATGACGTAATGTTTCCTTGGAACAATCTGGAATAGAAATTGACATCACAAAAGAATGGCTATCAAGCAAAAAACTGAATTAAAAACCAGTAAAGAGTAATATCTACAAAGCGAGACCAGTTTTAAATTCAATAAAAATTATTTAACGCTTTTTTTATGTTAATATGAGAATAGAAATTTATCAAATAAGACATGGAAAATACTTAATTTGAAAGATCTACTATATTAATGTTTTCAAATCGATCTAATTTTTTTAAATATAAAAAATATATGTAAAATATATATAAAAAACTGTATCTTTTATTTTTTTTTATACATGTAAAAATTTTTTAGGTCAGTTTGAAAAATAATAATATTTATATTAATATGTATATTTTGTTTTCTACCAGAGCCCTCACAATCATCTGCAACCCACTAGGCATCGCGATCCAATGTTTGGGGAACCCTTGTATGTCAAATTAAAGTCATACAAGCATCAATTAACATTAATCCAATAGTAAGTAATAAATTAGTTAATGAAGTAAATTGACAAAAAATAAATTTTAAGTTAATACCTTCTAAATGACAATTTTTTTCCGTGTGGCTGACTGTCTGAATGTGACCACATATTCGAGAGGCGAAATGTGTTTCCATGATGTGTGTGTTTCCAACAACACACATTAATCCTTTTACAAATCCAGTTTCATTTGCGCGTGGTCTAATATGATTAAAATTAATTGCATTTAAGAAAAGAATTTGTAGATTTTAATTAGTTTTCAGGAAATGGACAATCTGAAAATACTGTTTGTATTTGCCATTCCACTTATAAATACAAGAACAATTTGAATTGCTTTCACTACTTTACAAAACAAAGAAAATTTTTTTTTATGAAAACTACACTCTAAGTTCTTTCAGAAACTTCTTTTTTACAGAGATCTTCTGAAAATTAAAAGCAAAGTAGAATTGTGATATTCTAATCCACTTCTTTCTAGATCTTTCTTACTCGACTCTTTTCTGTCTTGAATCGAAATGAAACTGTTGGTGAGGATAGATTGTAATCATTGTTAAAGCCGTGAATTAGCATTAATTTACGATTCTTCCTTATCAGTTGTTCATAAATTTATGGGTCGCATTCTTATAATTTATTACTGAGCACCAATTGGTTCTTTAAACAAAAGAACACAAGGTCCGTATGAGAAAATCAATATATTAGTCCTTGTAAGCATCTGCCCACCACCGAATGCTAGCCTGGGTCACGTTTACATGCTTTTAGAAGTTGTTTTCATCTTTATTTAACACACACACAGAAAAGAAGGAAATGTACAGTCGAGATTCTGAATTTGTAACTTAACTTCGCAATCTTCAGGAAAAAAAAAATGCAAACAAGTTAAATTTAAATTTATATTTATAATTTATATTTTAATTTCTTGGTTATTAGTTTGTAGTAAGTTTGTAGTTTGTTCGCATCGTAGTAAAAGCCATGATTTCTACAATTCTTTTACTTCAGTGTAGTGCAACTATGTAACCGTGGGCCCAGTTCCAAAAATGATTTTCTGACCCTTACAAGGAACATGTAATTTTTTTTGTTAGTCGCATTGTCTTTGTCTTTTTTTAAAATCAAGATATATATTTACATTGATTTCATATGCGATGAAGATGCTGAGGCAGTTTAATTATATATAATATTATATAATATATATAATCGAACAGGCAAAACTTAAAGCAAGGCCTTTGAGTTTCGCAAAGCAAAGATTTCAATTAATCTTATATATGTTATATATGTTATCTGTAATATATATGTTAATTAATAAAATTTTTGGAAGTGTTTTATTAAGTATTAATATAAAATTTAGTAAAAGTTTAGCAGAAATCATGATTTCTATTCTATTCTATTACTATCATTATTTATATAATTGTCTTTTATCTTATGAATCTACTGGGCCTTCCTTGACTAGGGCCCAGAATTTAACTGCATCTGCTGCATCCCCTTCTGTAATGCCACTGATTCCAATATTTATTCGTATTGTTCTTCGTTGTTATTATTTAGAACAATTTTACAAGAATTATCTTTGTAAAAAAAATTCTCAAAATTGAAAATAAAAATCCTATGAATAATTTCTTAGAAAACTGTTTAATGAATAAAGGATTCTAATAAATTAAGAGGTCAAAGGTCATATTTTTTTTCCTCCCTTATTCTCATCTACTTTCTTTTGTCGTTTTTGAAAGAAGGAGGCAATCCAGGAGTTGCTGTAATTATAATAAAGCAATTTATTTCTAATTCATTTAACATTTATTGCTTTTTTTTTGGACAGCTTGTTGTTAAGGCAGGAGTTTCTGAGAAACTAATAAGATTCTTGTTCAAGTAAGTGTCTGAAATGAATTTGATCCACCCTTCATCTATAATGGGAGAATAGTTTTCCCCACCCACCTTTAGCCATGAACCAGCCCACTGCCCTAGAGAACAAGGGGGATGGAGAGCAATAACCGTTTCTTTTTTTTTTACACCTGTAGAATTTAAAGTAGAGAGCAGAGTATGGAAAACAAAATAAAAACAAAGTGCTGTTGACGTATCAACTTTCAAATATCTGCTAAGCGGAGTCTAAAAATCATTTACAGACATTCAAAGCGTTTTAAATACATTTGGATTCATAGACAATCATTATCTATTTGTAGTGCTAAGATTTCTTGAAGATTTCTGTATTGGTAGTTTTTGATCTCACAGTTCCTCATCCGCAGGCTCAATTTGTACCAAAGTAAATATATAAATGAGTATTACTGAATATCAGCAGTCAGTAAGTTTCAGCTCTCTTTAATAAGTAGTTTTTCAAATGTAACCATTGTGGAACTTTATAGGTAACTATTTTGGCACTTTTGGTCCTCATTTCCTTTACCAGAACTTCTGCAATTACCAAACAATAGGAATCTTAAGAACAGTAAAGTTTTACGTGTGCTGAACATAACAGAAATAGTTCAAAGATAAAGCCTGCACACTTTATTAAGCTTTTAAACTTTAATTACAATTTAAAACATACTGCATTTATAAACATGACACAACCGTGGTTTCCTCTTCATTAGGAGGAGACGTCAAGAATCTAGGAATCTTGTTTTTAAATAATCTAAATACGTTAGTAAAGTTTCAGTATCCTAGGACAAATTGGCATTATTTTGATTATAGACTGAATAAAATAAAAGTTACTGATACTGTCTATACAGATAATATAGTTGTTTTTGTAGTTGCTACGCCATGTATATTTTTTAATACCTATACAGTAATTTAAGAAAGAAAATATAATAAGAAAAAAACAGAAAAATAGAATTTAAGAACGTAAAAATGAAAAGAAGTCGTTTGGAGGTTGTGGAGAACTGAGAAGAAAAAAGTTCAAAGATCAATTGGGAAGAGAGAATTTACACAAACATCCGGTTAAATGAAGTCTTTTTTCCGAAATATCGTGGTGTTGGAATAGAATGCCAACTTAACTGAAAGGTATGTGGTGGACTAAGCTGCTTAGCTACTGGTCCAACATGTAACAAAATTAATAAGGATATTCCTTATTAAATTCCTTGTTAAGTAATTGCACATATGTCTAAAATATCAGACAATTGGGTTATAGACTTTATGAATTTAAACTATCAAACCTAAACTATCTTCTTTGTTTCAGCTTTCTAGATAAAAGAACAGATGATCAGAGAGACACATCTATTTTTAAATTAAAATCACATACTCAAATTTTTGTTTAACATCTATTTTTTTCCCTCCAATGCAGGTTCCTTACAAACTCAATTACGCCCAATTAGGAAAGATCTGTACTTATCGTTAAAATTTCAGTTTTCAAGTCTATGTAGTTTTTAAGTTGTCATTGTCGCAGATAAATGAATGTGTGTATTTAAAACAGTTAAAAAAAATAAATACCATGCAGTGTTCAAATGCAGTGTACTTAAAAACAGTTCAAAACAAAAAATGGTTTAAATTGCATTTTACACATTTTAGTCTTCTGATACAAGTAATTCCTCTTTGTCTGTCCGTCTGTGGACATGAATCATTAGCTCAACAATCACAATAATCGCAACAATTGCGCCTTTTGCATTCGCAACAATCAAATTTATAATAAGGAAATTAAATCAAATCAATATTAATTATATTTTCTTATACGTATCAGATGTTGCGAAGCATTGTTATTGGTTTACTAATCGCTATCCCTACCTTGTTTTGTTTTGAACTGTTTTGTTTTAATGCTGACTAAGAAGAGAAAGAAACATTACAGAAAACTGCAGTATGTACGCAGTTATCTATCAGAGGAAACTGCATTTGAAAAAAATCAAAAAAAGAGATAAAGACATCCGAGACTGTTTTCTTTGTAATATGAATTATTAAACTTGTATGTTATATATAGAGACATCCAGAAGTGGTCTGTTTAAAATGCGACGCTTCAATACGTGGAAATAACGTGTGACATAAAAAAAAGAGACTTGTGACGGACAACTGGTCTGTTAATAGCTGTCTGGATTCGTCACACGACTGCAGCTTTGTTGACCTGAGAGAGAAAAGCAGACGACGCCGAGACGAACAAAGGACTCACCTCTGATCTCCAAGCTTATCAAAAAGTGGAACGTCTCTCTAGCTATCTCCTTCTAAAACTGATTATCATATCATGAAATGGAAATCACCTGGGAAATAATACGACGCGGCGAAGTCCTGTTAACTTGGAATTAGAAGACATTCAATTGGTACAATTGACTTTGGGCTGTTGATAAAGACTTCCTCCAAAGGAAATATAAGAGAAAATTAATTGTTTCTAAATAAATTTTATTAATATTTCATATTAATAGGCTAACAATGCCTTGATTAGGTATCCAAACATTGATATGAATATTTTCATCATCCAAACTTAGTAATTCTTTTGTAGTTCAAAAAAATCTGAAAGGTCGAAATGTTTCCAGGCTTACATTTAAAAATAGGAGTCTATTTATACTGCTTTTATATCTTACCTGATAGCTAGTTACCGTAGCGTAGTATAAAGTTAGTCTAATGTCTGTAGCGTCCTTAATAAGTCTGAGGGAGAACTGGAATACAAAAATATCTTGAAATGTAATTTATCTGATCCGTCACTGAACAAGATAACGCACAAACTACACATCTAAGGAAGCTGAAATTTTAGAGTTACGTGTAGATTATCAGAAGGAAGATCTGTTAGTTTTAATGCGTATATGATCAATTATTAAGCTAGAAGCAAAGAAATGCCAAAAGTTCATTGTCTTTAAAGCGTAACGGATAAGTCATAAGTTATATAGATCTAATAAGCCTTTCATTTTTAATGGTCGAAAAATGTTAGGAAATGTAATTTCCTTGTTGATTTTTTATTGAAATTCGGTCCATGAGGATCAACACTATGAATACATCACTTTCAAAAATCGCCATTATCTCGAATATACCAAATATATAGAAATGTGCTTAAAATGCTTTAGTACAGCTGATCTTGTAGATAATCGAAAGTTTGCACACCAATTACAACTTATTTAAATATTTTCTATAATTTTTGAAAATGCCCAATTAAAGAAAATTCACTTAATTAGCTCGACTCGTGATTGCTGGGAATTATGAATATTATGTAATAATGTACGACTTTTTGAGAAACGTTACTTTACTCTTCCAAATCTTAAAGACAAAGAAATTAACCATTACGTACGTGATTGTTTGCTTAATATTCTTGTAGTGCTTTGCAGAACATAAAACATAGTGGGAATGGCAATAACGACGTGTTAGCAGACTCAAGCATGCATACAACAGCAGTGGACAAGTATTAGTTTTTCAAACATGTTCGGACGTAGAATAATAAGCTACAGAAGACGAATGTACTTAATTTACCAAATCCTGTTTGGTTTTGTTTAATCAAAGTAAAATTTCACCCAAACCTTTATTTTAGACAAAAAATACTGAAAACCAAAACTACAGCAAATATTTTATGAATTTACAAACTTGAAATAAGTTAAGAACGCTAACTATTAATTGTATTTCCTCTTTTTTAAGTGTATCGAAATTGGATATCTTTTTATTAATATATACAAGATTTAAATTGCAAAAATATTCAAGTTAAATTAGAATTTTAAAACAGGTTAACGAAGAATCAATCTTGTAATCTTTCAAAATAAATTTTTGCTCAGCTGAGATTCTTCTAAACCGTATAGAGATTCGAAATCCCAGAATCAGGCATTTGGAAATCATCAACGTTGATCCTTGTGTGACGTTCGTCAGACCCAGATAGTTTCAAAAACGTATTGTATACCATAAGGATATGAAAACAGTCAATTCATAATTTTTTATCCAGGGCTTTTTATTTTTTATTGATTGAATTTAAAATTATTTTCTTATATAACGGTAACTTAGTCAAATATTTTTCTTTACGCCTAAGGTTTCCTTCTATCTCTAGAACAAAAGAACATTCACAGTTCGAGGTCAAATACTTTGTAAAGGCATGTCATCCTTATGTGTTCACAAAATGAATTCTTATTTCCTTTTTCTAAATTGTTTCAGGAGTGAAATGGTGAAAGTCTCGTCTCCCTAATATTCTTGGAGACTTAGATGGATTATACGTGGAAAGACAGCAACTCTCCTTGTTTATTTTCATATTTCATAGAGATATAAGAGAATAATCATCTATTTTCAATGTTACACAGAAATTGAATCATATTTTACCGATATATTGTCAATCAGCTATTTCTCAAAATGTTGTACAATGGCATGACAGAAGCCCTTGATTCCTGTAATAGCTTTAAGTTTGATAGTTGAACAATCATATTATTACTTGTGATTGCACGTTGTTGAAACAGATTTCTAATCATCATTTTTTGAAACTGTCTTCGATATTCAAATTTTTATACTTATATATATAAATTTTTAAAAGCATATATATTATTTAGTTTTACAGCAACTTAAAAATTTTAACTATTAAATTTGTTGTTAGGAATAATAACAACCAAACAAAAAAAAAATACACACAAAAAAAGTTTTTTTTTTTAAAAATTAATCTTTTAGTGAATTTTGTACGATGCTTTAATTTCGAGTTTTAGAATTTTTTGAAAAAGGATATTTGTTTTTAAAAATTAAAGTTAAATTTACCTAAGAAGTTAATTAATTTCTAACTTCTTTAAAATTCTAATTTCTTTTTAAGAATTCACATGAAACCCAATGTGTTCATTTGTTCTAAACCTAAACATCATAATGAATTTCTGCTACTTTTTATTTTATGAAAACCACTTTTGTGTAACCACTTTTGAATTAAATAGGCCTACTTTTTCCAGCATTCGCGGACAGGCTGCAATACGTTCGACACTCGCAAAAAATGACCGAAGCATTTCACCATCCTCACATTTAATAGCTTGTGAAATAAGGTTAAAACTCTACGACTACTGTAGTATAGATAGAAGGCTTTCCAGAAAGAATCACAGAAACTCATGAATGGACTAAAAGAAAAATCTAAACTAACTGTTCATCTTTTTTATCAAAGTTTACATTAATGTAATGGGAGTAGAAAAAAAAAAAATTTCAACTGTCAAAAAGTGAATTATTATTAAAGCTGGGTTTCTCTAAATTCGAGGTGGGGGAGAGGGGAAGGGCAATGTCAAACTATGCAACCCAATCACAACGACATATGGAGTTAGTTACGTTATTAAACACATTTCATGGTAACTTTTACCTTTTTGCTGTTCATTTGTTATGCTTTTAGCCTATTTTCCTAGAAAACAGAGTCATCAACCATTGTGCGCACGCGCAGTCCCTACACACTTTTATAGGAACTTCTTGAATGTTGCCTGAACATTTTGGGACAATCTTAATTTTTATAAATGTTTTTTTTTTTTCTCTGTGAATCTGTGAGAAGTCAGAGCGTGAAGGTGATAAAAAAATTCTAGCAAATAAACGTTAGAATCGAAATTGTGATATCTAACAAGGGTACTCATCATTTTACAGTTAGTGTGATATTTATGTTAGCCATTGTTATATGGCTAACAACGACTTTGACGTATGTTTTCTTTCTATTAGGCACCCAATAAGGAATACAACTAAAATGTCTTCTTTAATAACAACAACGACATTAATATCGCTGTTGTGATTAAAGAAGACATTTTAAAAGTATTGTGTATCTCATGATGGAACAAAGAATGTAGATTTAGGAACACAACTAATTAAAATTCATTGTTACGATGATGATATAACAAAGAAGCATGCATGAATTAATTTATAAACCACCTAGAAATAATCCATTAATTTGCGCGAACTTAGTATGATAAATATTAGAATTTTTAAAGTATATTTACTTTAAAAAAAAGTAAATATAGACCGATTTGTATGTTTTTTTATATTATAAAAACAAAGAAGAAAATAAAGAAGAAGTCAACATATTAAGGAAGTAGGCTTCATATTCTTCAAAAACTTACAATTTCTACAAATATACAACGATAAAATATGTAGTAGCATAGTTTAATTTAGCTTGTGTAACAGAAACTAAGCAAATTAACACTTTTACTTTATTTAAATGTGACTATAAAGACTTCTTTTTTACTTAAGTGAAATTATACCAATTAAATTTACTTGAATATTGCTTTTTATTATCTTAAATTATGTTATTTAAAATGTAACAGTGGTTTTGATAATATTGATGTAGAACATCTTATTTTATCACTTGATGCGTGTTTGTAATTCTTAATTAAACTTTTGCTTCTCGTATTGAACTTGAAATGATTCACGGCGAAGAATAAAGATGTTCGGATGCAATTTATTGCTCCCTCCATCTTTTATACAACTTTATTAGATCGTACTTTACGTTGTGGTGCTACAAAAACAGACAGACGAGCTTCATTTCCAGGAAGACACTTCGAAAAAGAGGCCGGTCCACATTTCAATGCTCAATTAATCTTGTATAAAGAAAACATTAAACTATGCATGATAAAGAATGCCACTAAATAAATAATAACACTACACTGAACTCTTAAACAGCTTAAAAAAGTTTCTAATACACTTAAACAACATTTATTTATTATAATACAGCAAACTCCTTTGTTAAGGTCCTGACTCAAACAAATG
This sequence comes from Thereuonema tuberculata, assembly GCA_023159025.1. Lineage (NCBI taxonomy): Eukaryota > Metazoa > Arthropoda > Chilopoda > Scutigeromorpha > Scutigeridae > Thereuonema > Thereuonema tuberculata. The sequence goes on along the minus strand of JAFIDM010010028.1, from coordinate 11,445,628 downwards.
CAGGCGACTGCAAACATTTCATTTCTTTTATATATTTCTTTTTCCAATGAATTTAAAATTCTGAAAATTTAAATTTGAACTTGTGAAGCATCAGGGATTTCTATTTTCTTGTTTTTAATTTTAAAAATATTCTAATTAATTAAATTAAAATTCAAAAACAGTCAATATTTGGGGGGGGGGGGGTTTCGAGGTATTACTCGGTATTTTTAATTCCAAAAATCTTGACGAAAACCTGAAATGATAAAAAAAATTTAAATTAATGATTTGTACTTAAAATATTTATTAATAGTATAATAGTTAATTTTTAAAAGATAATTTAATCTCACAATTTAAAGAAAAAATAATTTTTTTATTTTTTAAATTAACTGTTGCACTAATAATAAATATTTTAAAATATAAATCATTATTTTACATTTTTTTTTTTTTTTTTTATCATTTCAGGCTTTTGTCAAATTTTTTTAATTTGAAAATACCGAGTAATACCTCGAACACACCTAAACAGTTGACTCTGAATTTCAATTTAATTAATTACAGAATATTTTGAAAATTAAGAACAAGAAAATAGAAATTCCAGATGCTTCACAAGTTCATATTTAAATTTTCAGAATTTTAGTTGCATTGGAAAAAGAAATACATAAAAGAAATAAAAGGTTTGCAGTCGCTTGAATTGCTAGAGTCAGGACCTTAAATTTGGTTGCAAGTACTTACAATCTGAGACTCGAAAACAAGTGCGCAAGTGAAAGGTCACGAACAAAATTACTAAACGGCCGCTCTTCTCATACTTGACAAATAGTCTTGCATTAAGTTGACCCAAATTTCTAATTTTATGAATAAAACATTTTTATTGAAGTGTTAATGATGTTCTCCAATGTCAGCCTTTCTTGCATTCCAAACAAGAACTAAAAAATTTGGCACTAAGTTCTTTTTTGACTATTTTAAGTCATGATCTGATCATGAATAAAAATTTTTAATTTGTACTTTCAATGTGTGCTTGCCACCCTGTAACGGTTTCTTTCTTATTTATATATTGTGTTTTCTGAGTTTTTCTTAAATGCATTAACTGTCCTGTGATTGGACAGCGCCATTTATCCTTGTCTTCCTTGTGTCATATCCAATGTTGTAGAATGTCCCATAGGACATTTCTCATCTTTGCATTCTAATGTTCTAGAGAATCGCCAAGTATTGAACTTTGACCTGGCGACCTATGAAATTAATCTTCAAGTTAATCGTATCCACTTTATAGTAATCATATCTACTTTAAAATATTCAACACTTAAAAAACAATTCAAAACTGCAGAATATAAAAGGTCGTTTACTTTTGTTTTGTCAAAAAAAAAAAATTGTTTTTTAAGTAGAAAACTGAAATAACTCAGGTTTTGTAAATGCTCATAATATATATAACAGCGTAAATTTATAAAAATTATTGCATATAAATTTTATGTATATAATTTATAAATAATGCATAAAAATGACTTCAACGAAAAAACAATTTTTTGATTTAATAATACATTTTAACAACAATATGGTTAACATTTTGTTTTCTTAAACTAATTGGTCTAAGATTTTTTTTATTTGTTTTTTATTATCAATCTTTAACTATTTGTTATTTAAAACAAATGTTTCGAAATGACAATAATCATAGAAAAAAGATTTAATTATAAAAAAAAAATTAGAACGAAAAATTCAAAGCCTTAACGGCATCAAACAAATTTAAATAATAATTGAAGAGTGTTATAACCCTTACAATCCTAGTTTTTATTGTAAAGATATCTTCATTTTAATTTAGATAATATGAATTTTTAGCGTTGAGTAAGGATTAAGATTTGGAAATAATTTTACAATTCTGCTTATCAATATAGGTTAAGTTCAAAACAACTCAAAATTATCATATTTCACCCTCTTATGTAACATTACATCACGCAAAGATTTTGGCGTGTCGCCAAATTTCAGGACTTTGGCTAGAAAAGATCCACCTATTCAGAAGTTAATATTTCTTAAACATTCAAGGATTTATTTAAAAATTGGTCATTTAGTTTTAAAGAGTGAATAACTGACTCTTCATCGAATATTTCGTTTTATTTAACCTCTAACTTAAATTCACCAAATGCTAAAACATTTGTAAAAAAACTATTTGTACTTATTTTCAGAAAATGAGTTATTTCCATTGTTTTATTCTGGGAATATATTTTTTTTTTCCTCATTATATTGTTTACGAATCTTTTCCTAACACAATGTATGGTTACGAAATATAAAACAATATTTTGTGTCAATGTTGTCATTACCTTGCAGATCCAGTACTTTCACAAAATTGTCCGTCTTTTAAAAGAATATTTTTTTAAAATTTATTTTCGGAGAAAAACTGTATTTTGGACTATTTTAGTGTATGTATGCGCGTTAACAGAGTTTTAAGTTTTGAACCAAGGAATGGGATGTTCTTGAAATTTAATGTGCACATTTTAGGACAAAAGAATTAAATTTCGCAATATTCATTAAATAAATATTTGATATTATACTGAACATAATTCTAAATAAAAGGATATTGAAATGAAAAATAAAAAAAAAATACATTTTTAACTTCTTTTCTTTATCCATTATACTTATTATAACATTACATGATTATTCATATTTAACCAAGCAAAATTGGCATTTAATATTTATCATTTAAATTCTTATAACTTTTATAAACTTAATTAAAACAATTATTACAGAGCTGAAAATTAATAGTTATTTCTATTAAAAAATGAGTTCGTATTATTCTAAAATTAAAAAAAAAAAAATTCATTAATAAGAATAACGAAGTCAATAAAATTAAAAAGAAACTATTAAATTTAAGAAATTATTAATATAAAATAATTTCAAAATTGTTTGTTTGTTTAAGACTTGGTAATAAACGTCACTATAAAAATTATTATATAAAAATTGAACGTGAACAATAGATATAACGCATATCAATTAAATGTAATTTCTATTAAATAACTATACATTTCAATACAAATACAATACAAAGAATATTATAAATATCTCAATAGAAAATCATTTTATATAAGAAGTACCGGTAATTAAATTACATTTGATAATTTGCAATTATGAATTTTGTATAAACTTTGTATTTAAAATAAAGCTTTCTAAAATGAATTAAGTTAAGAATTTTCTAATTTTCATTAAGGTTTGGCATTTAACTTTAATAAAAATAATATTTATATATAATATAAATCTACTTTACTGTTGAAATAAAAATAATAACTGAAAATAATTTCAATAATTAGCAAAAATAAACTTAACTAAATAACCTAAAATTAGAGATCATACAATTTCAGTATCGTATTTAATTTTTAATATTTTCAACTAAGGACTATTTTTAAGCAAGTAGATATATTTAAATTAAAATTTAAGACATTTTTACTTATTAGAAATGCAAAATGTAACTTTCCAGTATTTAAGATTAATGTGATTATTTTAAACAAAAGTACGTGTAAATAAAACTCCTTGTAAAGAGCCGTAATGAAATACTGTTTACAGAGTCAACTTTTCGTTAATGTTAAATCTGTATTTTTATTAGAACCTTATTAAACAAACATAACGGACAAAACGTCCAAGAAAACAAGTGTCAGAAAGATCACGTTACAATGTTGTCTCAATTTCGTAGTCTTCTAAACCCTTTTCTGAGCTATGTTTACATAAGAAACCGTCCGTCCGTTCTTTCCCCTTCATTGACACATTCTGCTTTCTGTGTGACTCACAGGCTCCGGACCAGATAAGACGCTGTTCGGAGGATCTTTGTTGACGCGCACAAAGCCTTTGCTTTTTTGAGCACCTCGTGCACACACGTTCGTTTTTCAGGCCATGCATGGCAGCTGCCCTCGGCAGAAACATTCACTTTTACTGTTAAAGAAATAGTAGGGCAAGTTGCTCTTGTGAGTGGTCGTCATCACCTCACAACACACTAATCATTTTTTTCTTTACTCCCCCCAATCGCAATAAGTCAACTTCATCTCGTTGATGGATGCATAATAAGGTCAGTGGGAAGAAGAAGAAAATATTAAGAAAAAAAAAAACCGGATTTTTTTTTCCCTATCTCTTTGCATATTTGCGATAACAAAACCCACGGGCATCTTCAGGGCCTGAGGGCAATCTGAACTGTAAAAAGACATTCCGAAGATCGTCCAGAAAAATCAGGACAGAATAAGTTAGGAATACGTTAAAGATGAATACTATGGATGATGAACAAAGTGAAAAGGGAGACTGAAGAAGAGGGAAAAAAAAACAAAGGGAGATAAAGAAAGTGGAGGGAAGGGATGAAACGAGAGTTGGTCATTCGGTTGTGTTTCTCTATTCTTGCCCGAGGGTCCGTTTCCACAGAAGCATCTTCATCGCACAGAGCGTGGGTGACCTTTGACGACCGTGACTCAAGTCACGTGTTCAGAAGCTCCCGGTATAAAATAAGTGTAGGCTATGAACACCATCCACATCTCACAGATTAGCTAGCAGGTAAGACAACCAAATCTCACTGCTAATCCATTAATCAATCCTCTTAAGCCAATTGCTATCGGGTTTTTCTCTCTTACCGCGATCTTCGAATTTTTTTTTTCCTAGTTCTGTAATGCTCAATATTAACTTAAGAAAAAATATTTTTAAATATTATATTTTGATAAAATTATATTCCTACGATTTTATTTTTAAAATAATTTTTATTTATTTAATTTTTTTTTAATTTCTAAAACTAAATATATAGCTTTATAATTTTTTTTATGAAATTAATTTTTTATTCGAAACACTTTTAATCAATTCTTTTTTAATATCGTTTGTTTATTTTATTAATTAGTTATTTAACTTCTTTATTTTTTAATAGTTATACAGTATTACTACAATGAAGATAATCCTACTATTAGGTAAGAAAATGAACCATTTTCTTTCCATTATCTTTTCTCTTTCTTCTTTAGCTTTTTTTTTTTACATTTTAATTTCTAAAAAAAATATATAACAAAATTACAATGAATTTAAATTTATAGCTTAAAAAATTCTACGATAAATCGCTGGCAGGTTTAAAAAACAAAGAAAAAGCTTTCCAAAAATTTTTGTTTTCATTTGAAAGACGTTACCTTTAATCCAATTTTATTTTTCAAAAGCGAGAGTTATTTAGTTTTAGTTCGGCTTCACTGTAAGAACGATCTCACAGCAATTTGCAGGTTATTTAAGATATGATTACATCGCTGAAGACTTTCACTTGCACTTTATGATTATGTTATTGTTTTAAACCTTCTCCATTAACTTTGATTATTTTTGCTTCCTTCTAACTTACGCGTCTAAACAGAAAACAAAATAAAATATCCGATAGATTTTGAATAAGTAAAATTCGAAATGTAAACCTGAAAACTGCATTTCAATTTATTTCGATTATAAACTTAGAATCAGTTCTTAAAAATTGAGTTATTTTTTTTATTTTAAGTTTTAATAAATTTTTAACCATTTGCAGTACATACAAAAAATACTTTACTCTTCATTCACTTTCACTACATCTACTTATCTATCGAACAAGTGCGAATAATCTCTTTATAATCTTCTCCAAAATATATTTCACATTATTTGTAAATTTTTTTATCTAAATATTTTAAATTCTATCTAATTTTATTTTGAATAGTGTTATTTATAAGATGAATATATAGTTTTATAATACAGCAGACATTAATGTAAACTGTTTTTTGATAATCTTCAATTTTTTTTCCAACAATCTCAAATTACTTTTAAATTTATTTTTAACTTTAACGAATTTTTTAAATAAGCGTTATCATTATTTTAAGTAACCTGTACAAAAACAGCAACTTGAATTTTTATAGTTAAGCGTAAAAGTTATCTATTTTTTATACATAAAAATATATATTTTTTTTTAATTTTGAATTTTTAAATTTGAAAATTCATTAATGATTTTTAACTTTTTATCGAATTATACAATAATTTGATTTAGATATTTTATAATTTTAAAGTAAAAATCTATTGAAAAACCGGTAGAAGTTTTAATTGTGAGGAAACTCTTCATTAGATTATATTTTCTTTTAATTCTGATCTTTTTGGTGATAAAAGTTTATTTATGAATTAATTGATTTATTTTCAAATCATATCTATCAATACAGTCCGTTTCTGAATGGCAGAGCTACCAATGCGGGACGATTCTACTCTTCAAAGGGGTGATACGCTGAGATGGACATTTTCCTAAGAAATTCTTTTGGACATTTTCGCTTTTAAGAAAACAATAACGGAGGAGCATTTTTGCAATAGTATTTATTCTTTCCATAATTCTTTCCCAAAAAGCGCAAAAAGAACCCAGCTACTAGTAAACTAACACTATAAAAAGTAAACATCCCATCTTCCTCGCCCCTATTAGGAAGAAATCGCAGGAGACCTGACGCATGCGCAAAAGCGCTGAAGGCTCTAGAAAACGAAAACGGACTGTATAACATTTATAGTCAGTATCACAACGAAATGTTTTGTTTAAAAATTCGATAAGACGTAATTCGTGTTTATAATTCTTTTTAGAATAATAAAATTTCTACGAGAAACAATTGAAATCCCCAATACTAAACCAATAAAAGAAACATTTAAAGTTGTTGTTGGATAGTGTTGCTGAAGTAACCTCCAGCTGAGACATTAAGACAAATTCACAATAATAATAATGCATTTTTAGTACATTTATAAAAGAAAGATTTTTAGTTAAAGATGTTTAGGCTTTTAAATTTTTAACTTCTCGGAATTTGAAAAATAAAAAAACGGATAATTGAAGAAAGCTGATAAGAGTCAAACATTCATTTTAGGTCGACTTCAAGTTATAGTGCACTTCCGAACAAAACTTACTCTGAAAATAGTTTTATCAAAATGTTGTAAAAAGAACAAAAAATGGAAATCGTGTTAACAGTGTTTGTCGATAGAAAATAAATAAATTTCGAATGAAATTGCTAAAAAATAACCTTATCTGTTATAAATTTTACAAAGGTTTTGTCTGCTGGACATTTCGCCTCATACTTCTAAATAACTTTCGCCACCACGAATCTGTCAACCTTTCTGCTGTTCAAAATGAAACAGAATTTTAAACACTCAAGTTATTTTCATGCAAATGGAAATATTGTTGATTCCGCCAATGGATAAACGTTTGTCAATGGATTATCACGGTAGACATTAGTTTTCGGGAAATTTGTGTATCCGAAATTTGGAACTCCTGAATCTTTTTTCCAGTTTTGGAATTTGTCAGCTTTATGAAGAATAAACAAACAAACAAGCATTTTTCATTAATTTTAAAGCCAATTACGCAAAAAACACTGACATCCCAAACACACCATCATCTGATTTTACAAAAAAAAAGAAACTTCCGCCAATATAACATGTACTTGCTGATTTTAAACAAAACAGGTACTTTTGCTATATAATAAATAGAAAATCGATATATTTTCAGTCAACTTACAAGAAAATTCTTCAAATCGTCAGATTAAAGTAAGTCATTGCACACAACTTAAAATACTACTATATTTAAAAAATTTTAATCCTAACCACAACCTGATGAAGCGTGCAAATAGGAAAATATGAAACCGGTCGTTTTTAAAACCGGTCATATTTTTAATTTCTATGTAGTGATTTCTTTTAATCTGTTAAAATCTGTACACACGTTAAATCGTGTATCATTCTTCAAACTCTGTCTTTAACATTTTTTACTATTTTTTTTCAATATACTAATAATTAATGTATTAAGATATATACAAAGACTACTAAATTTTAGATTCTGCATTAATGTAACTATAAATTACTTTAAAAACTTGCTTTAGGAATTTTTATTTCATTTTACGTACTTTACATCGTTTCGGAACAAAAATAGCCTTTAACTACCCTTTAGCGATGGACGTAGGTCAGTGGCCCGAGGTAAATTTCCCATCAGAAAGTGGCTTCTCTCTTTTTTTCTTTATATTCCTTTAAATGTCTCTTTGCTAATTCTCTAATTGATGAATAGACACTGAAAGAACTCTTCTCTCCACCTCTCGATCTCTTTTTCTCTTTTTTTTTGGGTTAACAGAAAGTGTTATTCGTTTCTTAGCATTCATTATCAACTCGTTAATCATATTTGAAATGAAAAAGATACTAAAGCCATTTCGAGGATGCTAATGGATGACATTCTACTTCTCCCTCCACCTATAAATGTATACATGTAACCTCGCAAAACATGACATTATTACAATTTTCGAAGTCATAATATATTATAGATAAAGATAAAAGAAAAAAAAAAAGTTGAGCATTGAGCATTTTTGAAAGTTTAACAGTAATAGGTGTCTTGTTACTTCTGAACCACTGAAATACACGTTAAGATCTCGTGTGGATCTCTGGGAAGAAATGTGCGCGTGCGCGAAAATAGCAAAATTCAACTGGGAAAGTATTGGAACACAATGAATTTCTACGGGACGCCTGCATCTTAATGATGCTACGTATTAAATCATTTTGCTTGCGCGTGATTGGTTTTGATTAAAATTACAGATAAGCTTATAGCAACTTAATGTCTGTGGATTTAATCACTTTTCTGAAAATGAAAAAAAAAAAAAAATGAAGACATAGGATTTGTACTCGGCGATTTTACAAACAGGAATTTTTTTCTTGTTTTTTACTTTTTTCTTAATTTTGTTAAAGAAAAATTAAAATAAAATTCAGGTTCATTATATATTTCAGTATTTAATATATGTAATCAGCTACATATTACTTAAGATGTGCTTTGCGTTTTAAATGTTCTAATGTAACTAATTATTGAGTACAGAAAAAAAATGCACCAAATCTAACCCAAAAAGTTAAATGAAGGAATTACGAAGTGTTTGAAATAAGAAATGTAATAGTTTAAGAAAGCTTGAAGTTAGTTTAAATTTACTAATTTTGGCGCATATTGGGACATTAACGTAAGAAGGTCGAGTCCAAAAATAACTATTATATATTACCATTAAAGTGGCGCTAACTTGATATTGGATGATAACTGTTAATAGAAACTAACTATTGATTTAACTGAAATTGAACTCAATATCAACTTCTAATGAAAAAAAAAATACTATAGTACTATCATTTGATCTGATTTATAGTTAGAAATACATTTTGACACCCGAATCACACTTTGTAAAAGTGCTTAACTAATTAGAGAAAAATCTCTCCAGGAACGAAGTAGAATTCGATTATGGTTCTACAGAGTTGATACATATTTACAATAAATTGATGTCTATTTTTAAGTTGACGACTATTAACTACAAATTTATAGATGCGAACCCAGAACGTAGGCGAAGACAGAAAATCGGATAATTCAGTATTTAATAGAATTATGAATTTTTCAATTTTCCTCCCATTACGGCTCTAGTACACACCCAGCCTTCTATCTAACGGCTACTACTTATAAAAATAGCTGCAGGGAAGTGAGGCATTACTTGTTCTTGATTTAATTGCCAAGTCCAACTGTCTTAATTTGTAATGGCTAAGTGTAAATTTTTATGTTAACTTCATTTCTGTTTATAGAGCTAATCTTTCACATTTAAGACATTTCCCAGTTTAAAATCATTAAATTTGTTACGTAACTATTTAAGAAGAAGTTTAAGAGTCGCTCAGACTACTTTAGCTAAACGTTTCATTAAAACAATTTTCCTTAATTAATAAAATTTATCAAAGGTGTGGTTCTGATCGTTATCTAAACCCAATCGCTTCCTGTCACTTTATTGAAAAGAATTCATTTTTATTTTCATTTGTTTTAACCTCATTCATATTTAATTACTTTTTAAATTTTAGTAACTTGATATATAAATGTACATTACTAAAACATAAGTTATAAGTAACTAATAGCAGCAGTGACTTCAAATAAAAAAAATATATATATGTACATGCAATTTATTTATTAATAGTGAGATATTTCAAGTTTACTATTTTTATTCTCTTATTTAATTTCATTAAATCCATAGAACTAAATATTACCAATTCTTGACATTTATATTTATAGATATAATCTATTCTGTATTTTCTAATATTTTAATTCTATTTCTTTTTAGCCGTTTCCTTGTCTTTGTCTTCATCAGCAAAATTGGTAAGTATTTTTAAATATTTTGGTTTTTAAGATTAGATAGAAAAATGTCAATTTAAGTATACCAAAGATGAAAATTAATTTTACAGTTTTTGTATAGTAATTATGTGAAACAGGATTCTATTTATATATAGTTTATCTTATTTGTATTGGTGTGCTCTATTATTTTATATTTACATCATTTCTTCAAACACTTTTTAACAATAATATTTTACATATCAGTTCATTTCCAGCAAAAACAAAAGTTAAACCATTGGTATTGATGTCATTTATCTTTAAATTTTATCGTATATTAATCTATATAATTTTTACTATCAAAAGTAGATATCAATAATGCAGAATATTTAGTAAGTACTATGTAGTAGTAAATTGCTGTGAATTAAATCTTGATTATCTATTCTGTATAATGGAATACTTAAACTAATTCAATTTTCTGACTGATTGTAGGTGAAGAGACAAGAAGATGAAGCCCCAGCACCTGTGGCTGAAGCAGCTCCTGTTGAAGAGAAGGCCGAGGAACCCACCGCCAGACAAGCGCCGGTATCTCCCGCCCGAGTGCAGCCCCCTGCGCCCAATCCTCCCGGCCGAGGTCCTCCTTCCAGTGGCCCGTCCACTTACGTACTGCCAGCCGGTGCTGACGAAATCATCCCCAACCTGCGGACCACCTTCAGCTGCGACAACCGCATTTATGGCTACTATGCGGACGTCGACAACGAATGTCAAGTATTCCACGTCTGCGTGCCTGTGACCGCGGAAGACGGACAGCACAGCTCGCTTATGTACAGCTTCTTCTGCGGCAACCAGACCATCTTCGATCAGGAGCGACTTATTTGTACGTACAAGGACGACGCCCTGCCGTGCGAGCAAGCGGCGCAATTCTACGATCCAATCAACAGTAACTTCGGCAGAACGGACAAGCCTCCGTCAAGGAGGGAAGTGGTGAAGACGAGTAAATCTCCCGATGCCCCCACAAGCTCTACCTCCCCCCCAACGACAAGCTCAGGCTCTACTCCCCCCACTTTGAAAACCTCAACTCCTGAAGTGCCATAAAATTACTCGATTACATAAGACATTGGATAACAGAAACGGAACGGATTCGTCAGATAAAGTGTTTAAATTATTTATTTGAATCTTAAAGACTTCTGGTGTGCCTTCCCGGAAGCCACGTGCCAATCGGGAACATTCGGGAATGCTTCAGACTGTGGATTATGCATTGGTGCTTGTATATACGGCGCTTTGGAGCAGTTCATTCGGTGGAAGCAACGCTTGCTCACGACTATAAATAAAACCTTAAAAAAAAATATAAAACGAAAACAGAACTAATATACTATAAAGTACTATGTACAATTTGTAAGTATTTTTTTTGCATAATAAAGTTATACTGAAAAAATATCAATATAAAACTGTGTGATATGTTTTTATTTATCCGAATTCTTTACTTTCAAAGCTATTAATTTTTTTTATTAAGATTTGTATTTAATTGAAATCTCTGTGACAAATATTTTACAGTTAAATTTCAATAATAATGATGAAATTAACTTTAATTTTTAATAAGTAAACCTTAAAATTTGGGAAGCAGTTTTCACTTTCCTTCATAAAATAAGAATAATAGTGCATGAATGAAAAGTTTAACGTGTGTGAATAATTAATTACTACTAAAAAATCCCTCTCACAACTTTCAGTTAAAAGTTTAAAAATCTCTAAAAATACTTAACGTGGAGCTTTCGGGCTCCACAGCAGTAGCTCCTCATCAAATAGTTATCTGATGAAACGAAGGCTTCTTCTAAAACTGTTAAACTTTTCAAAAATACTATTTTTTTAAAAAATTAACATTGTTAATTCATTGTTAACTGTTTACTTAAAGTATTTTCCCTTAAGTCAAATACGGAGGAATTATTTTCAATTTATTATTATTAGTATTATTATTAATGAATTAAAATAATTAACAACGATTACTTTTACAAAATCTATATATTATATTGTCCTACATTTGTCCCTCTGCGTAATTTCTATTCTTGAAGTGTCCCTTTGAAATTAAAAACTAAAAAAAAAAATTCATAGCACTTTTACTATTGAATAACAACTCTTTTTTATAGTAGTCAATTTAAGGTTAAGATATTGAAAAATATATAAATAAATTGTAATAGTATTTGCTTAAAGTAGTGTTTCATAATACAGTTTAAAAAAAACAATTCTTTATCAAAAAATGATATTCTGAAAGCAAAATCGTAATTTTACAAAACCTTAATAAATTCTATCTCACTTCGACTTTTTATTCTGAAGCATCAACACACGTTTAAATTATAAGTTGAGTAAATTTTCCTGTAGATGGCGTTAAAATTAAGTCTCAAATATCTGTTTTCAACTAAATATAGATCTGGCATTACATAAAAGATGATACTGTTACCGAATTAGCAGACAGTAATGAAAAGATAATTACTATTATTAGCATCGTATTTCAAGGTAAATCATCAACAAGGCTTCTGTTGGACACGTACGGATCTGAATTAGGTCAACAAATAAGCTTGGGAAAGTTCTGGATTTCTCCGGACCTTTGAATTCTTGTTTTCGATTTTCCCGAGAAAATAGGAGTCGATTAGAATTTATAACTACGATTCTCAAATACTTATAAAAATTCTAGAGCATTCGAAATTAGAATATCAATCTAGGAAAAGATTTTCGGACACATTGAATAAACCAAAACATACGTGCGAATGAGGAATACATAGAAAGATTTTAATTCAGACTAGGAAAGAGGAAAAGCAAATAACTTTCTCTATTTCAGTTGCAAATACTTCAATTAAAATGCCTTGGATTTCTTATATTTCAGCATGAAATAAAATGAAATACATGATAAACCACTAAGTTAAATAAAGAAAAATAACTATATTAAAATGATACAATCATGTTTAAAAGAAATTCTACAACAACGAAATTTGATATGAAAATATAAATGAGATATTGTATGTTATATCTATATAATAATTATTTTCATTGTTTTTCGTAAATTAGTTATTTAATTTTATACAAAAAAAATGCATGTATAATTAACATGGCTTCTATTGTAATAATATAAACAGTAGGTTATAATTGTATATATATTTATAAAAAATATTATTTCTGCTATTATAATTTAAATAATATATATATTCTTTTCCTTCATCTGTTAAATGTTATTGACTAAATTGCGAGAAATGAGAAGTATGAAAAGAAAAATTAGCATTTTTATCAGTTTATTTACTGTTAGTTTTCTAACAATACTTTAAGAAAAAGGATTATTAAATAATATTAATATGTATTTTTTTTAATAAGTATTTTTATAAATACAAAATATTCAGACTATCCTTAACAAGCAAACATTATTAAATCAGCCATGATTACTTAATCTCTTGTCTCACCTCTCCTTTCATTAAAAATGCAAGCAATGCACAGGTGCAATATAAAAAGTCTACGATTTATTTCTAACAATTCCAAAATTACATTTTTAATTTAGAATAATGTAATTTCGATTGAAGGGAAAGACTGTGATATTAGACAGAAATTGTGATTGTAAAATTTGTTGGAGCTTATATGAAAAATACGAAATGACAACTTACTATTTCAAAAACTTAATACTAATCAAACTGCTAACAATCTCGAATTTATATAACTGATTTCACTTTTATTATATATAAATTGTAACTTTAACTTGAAAATCCATTTCAATTTTCCACTTGAAAGCTTTAATGATTTCAAAATTTGAAAACAATGTTAACTTTTTGTAAAACTAAGACAGAATTTTAATTACGAAGTAATTCAGAAAAAAAAATTATATATTCTCAATTTTCACGATTTTTAATATAAATTAAGAATTTAATATAAACAAAAAATCTAAAAGCTAAAAATCCTAATCTTTATCATTAATTTTATAAAACAATCAACATCTTTTTTTTTTAAATAAAAAGAAAGATGTTGGCGTCATTCTTAAGAACACTACTCTACTTCCTTAATCCTGATTTTACATTTTTGCTGCTTTTTAAATAAATTGAAATGAAGTTTGAATTGAGACCAAAGTAGAAAGTAATGAATGCTCTTATGAATAATTTTCTTTTAAAGAGTATTAAGATTTTAAAACACCGTTGGGAATTTTCCCCCCGAAATTTCCATTGAAATGTTTTCTAGATACTTCTGTAATCATTATTGAATTTAATATTATTATATAAACACTGAATTTCTTACCTTTGAGTAGAATTTACACATGTGGGGGTGTTGAAGCCTGAATCTTCCCTCCTGCGTTTGGACTGCGTTGGCCGATCCTAAACATGGAGGGGAAGGTTGAAATATCTTAATCTCGACTTCAATTAATTAATAAAAAATTATCGAAATTTGTGGAACTCAATTTTAAATAATGGAAGCGGCATTATTTTTTTGAATTTTTTTTTTGAATATTTTTGTTGACACATCTACAATTTATTTTTCGAATTACAAGTTATTTTATTATTTTATAAAAACTGGAATTGGTGCTATGATGACGTCATTATTTACGATAGTAAAATTTTTAACAGTATTTCCCTCACGATTCAACTTCACGGATGTAGAACATTTATGATTTTAGAAAAGCGGGATTTTAGGCTCAATTTTAATATGATATTGTAGGTTACTTATGAACTTTGCGATCTTTTAAGTCCATTAATGGTAACAGGTGGATGGGATTAAATGCACTTCCGTTGTAAACAAATCACTTTAACTCCGGAAGACCAACATTTTTTACTAAATGAAGGTTTCTTAAGATGAAATACTTCATTCACATATACAACATTTCTGTAAAATAAATAAATTTATTTATTTATTTAATGAAAATTCACAAATGAAGCTGAAATGGCCGTTAGAAGTTGTAACTTCCGGAGTCAAAATGGCGATTGAAATTCGACAGCCGTCTAGAGTTAGTCAGTCGAATTGTTTTTGTTGTTTTTATTCACTCCAATTTTTTTTATGAAAGTCAAGAAAGAAATAGATTTAGAAACGATTAAAAAAAAATCCATGCTTTTTGATTTAATTGTAGAAAATGCTGAAAACTTGCACAAAAAAGCATCATCACAAAGGAGAACTTATTAAACTAACTGAAGAACTTGACATTACAGAGCCTATACTTGGGATTTCTTGATAAAAAAGATTCAACATACAATGAAAATCTGTGGATGTTTACAATAAAGAACAGAATAATGTGAAAGTTTGCCGTTAGATCATTGTTGTTTATTCCATTGTTGTGAAAATTTCTCTGATAATATAAGCAAATTTTAATTCTTCAGAAGAAAATTGTTAAGCTTGAAATTTGCAAATAAAATCAAAATTTTAATTAATTCTGTAAAATTACTTCTAATAATTGCCTTTTAACGACCCTATTCACGACCCTATACTTATTTAATGTCTTTAATTACATCGAAATAATTACTCTTACCTTCGTTCTGCCCGTCCATCCGTCTGCTGTCACAATCTTTACAGCCCAAACTACAAGTTGGACAGAAATGAGTCGTATGCATTGTGAAGCCCTTATAACTTGTACAAGTAGAGAAAAATACGAGTTTCGGTCTGTGGTCACTTCGTATCTCACAGGAATTAGCCGAAAATGGTTCCAAGTAGCCACTAATACAAACTATACCTACTAAGAACCGCTGCGATCAGAGGAACAAATTGAGCATATCTCAGTTCAATCTCATCACTACAAAACCGGAAGTGGATCCATGTCCTGAGTCACTTTAGTTTCATGCACACTATAAAACCAGTCTTTTCAAGGAATGAAATTAATGCAGTCTTTTAACCTAGTAAAAATAAACAGAGTGCTTTACTTTAACTACACTTTTGTATCCATTTGAAGAATAATCGACGATGTGTAAAATAGTTATAAACAACAACTGAAGCTTCTTCAATGATATTTTTCACGTTATTCGTGTAATTTATCGTAAGGTTACATAATATTACTACTTATAAATTGCCTATCACTATGATATTTAGAAATCACTGTTCACTACGATGTTCGATTCAACGTTGTCGGCCATCTTGAATTTTGGGACTACACTTATTCCATGTCTTTAATTACATCGAAATAATTTCTCCATTGCCTCACGAAGGCTGATAAATAATATTCCTTCCCTATTTAAAATCTCAGATAATAACCTTAATATTCTCGGCTGTTCACAACATTTTCACTTCGGTTTTCATAAACACAGCATCGTATTTACATTTACAATAATTAACATTGTTATCATCACGGCTGATTTCCTATGACAACAATAACTGATTAAAAACAAAAATAAAAATAATTTTGACGTTACACTTTGTATAATATATTCAGTTTTTCGCCTAGTTTTTGTTTGGCTTATAATATCAGTACTGTAAGGCAAGGACTACTTTTCACTGAAGGTTAAATACGATTTCATCTCTGGCTGGCTATTCAAAAGTTTAAAAATGGAAAACACAGAATATGCTTTATTCAAAAGAAAATAAAATAAATTAAGACAAAACCAGAAGTTCCTAAAAAAAACATTAGTTTCCTTACAACGTTTTTGTTAATATTATTAGGTTTTTTTTTTTTTTTTTTTAAAGTCTTAAAAACAAAAAAAAAAAGTCCTTTTTTGATTTTCAAATTCAAACATCTGTTCAATATAAACACTACAAATTTTCCATTTTAATGAAAAGAAAATAATCGTCATTATTTATTGATATTCGCTGATGACGATTAACTTTATTCATATAAACCACGTGCTAATTAATGGATTAGCAAAGAAGGATTATCATCGATTGATAGAAATCTACTGTTCCTACTGCTTTTATATAGAAATGTTTGTCACCTTTAAGTGCTAATTTCCCACTTGGAAAAAATTTCAAATATAAGATTTACAGTCCGTAAAGTATCGTCAATTATCCTTAAATATGGATACCAAGTTTCAAGAAGATCCATCCAGTGATTCAAAAGTTATTAGAGGGATATGCACTATATACATGGTTACATATGCATACACACACACAGACTGAGTGATTTAATGAGCCCAGGAAAAGAGCCTAAAAAAACAAAATAAGATAAAGCATTTAAATTTTTAAATGTTAGTCAAGATATTGGTTTCCTAAGCTGCTGAAAGATAAGGATTCCGAAACTTAGTTACTCATTTATAACTATATAATATTAGTTATAATATTATAGCGCACTACGAAAATTTTTTTATTGCAATAAAATATTCTATTATTATTCTTTAAACGCATGACAAAAAAATCAATTAAAATTGCTCGAGGAATTATTAATAGACTATTGCTAACTCATAAGAAATGTATTCCGGTAAATAGCATTAACGTCTTAATGGGTGCAGAGATAGTACGTAAATTGAAAATGTACTTAATATGAAGCACTGTTTTTTATTTTTTTTACATACACTGTACTGCAATCATCACTGTACGGTCGTAACTGATGTAAATAACGCATTTTCAACCAAAATAAAAACAAACAATAATTTTGACGACGACAAAACCAGTGCTTAAACTAGAAGTAGGTCTACATTACCTACTTACTCACTTAAGCCTTCGCTAATGTAAACAAAGTACTAAATGTATTTTACTGACACTCATAGAGCTGTTAGTGTCCACTGCTATTAAATTATTTATTAATCACATGAAAACATAATTATAATCACGTAAAATATAAATTAATCAATCACTTAATCCAAAGGTGTAAGCTGTAACACAGAAATTGAAGCGAAACATGTTTGAAGACAAAATGACGGCAGCCAAACTTTTTGTAGCAAATGAAATTGCCCGTTCTTGCAAAACGTACTTAAACCGAGGAATGTTGCTACTGTCCGTATGCACGAGTGTCCGTAAAAACAAGGTCCGTGTAGCGGGACATGCCTGCATTATAAGTAGCTTGAGGGGTAATGCACAAGTCTATGAACTGAAGGAGCTGCATTCAATCCTCGGAGAAAGTCGAAATTCTTCCCTGCCTATTTCTTCTACAAACAGGTCTTACGTTCGACAGTATTAAAGGCGGATGAGTGTCGGACTGGTCTCCGATCTCAACTTAGTCTCGTTCGACTAGTGATCGCGGGAGTCTTACCGCGTTTGCTACCTATTCCATTCCGCGTTTGCTACCTGAGGACGAAAGAAGTGCTTCATTAGCTTTATTTCCACAGGGCTTTTATTAATTAATGGTCATAAGTATAATAAAAAAAATTCTGTTTTAAAATTAAAAGAAAATAAACGTAAACATCAAGCATCTTTTCTGATTAACAAACACATGATATATATATATATTCTGATTTTAATATGTTTTAACTAAAGTCTGCAAACTTAACCGGAAGTTGTTACAATAATAAACATGACATACTTTTTAAGAAGTAACAAAGAGTATTTAATACATCAAGAACTGATCAAACTAATAAAAGTGAATTCATGATTGTTATTAGATTCATCGTGACTGAAGAAAAAAACATCACGCAGACCTTTAGCCGCCATCTTGGAGGTGAAGGAAAGTAAGATTATTTCATTGCGGTTATTGGGTCATCTTTAATAGAAATACCTGTATTAATGGAATGCAATTCGCTAACCCTATCTTCGAGGCCTGTGCCTTTTTTTGTTTTGTTTTGGACAAACAAATAATATAAAAAAAAAAAATTGGAAAAAAAAAAGAAAAGATTATAATCATAAGTGAATTTGCCTGCCATTGTTGAGACCTATTAAAAATATCCTAAACGGAATGGCTCAGCATTCGCAATAGCAACTTACTACAACTACGCTAAAATAAATTCAATATTTTCTTTTAATCCCTAGTACCTTTGCTCAACTAATTAGCGCAATCTATAACAATGTATATTGTAAAATTCAAATTTTTGTATGTTTGTATGTTCTCGACTTGACGGAACATAACAACAACAACAATGTTCTCTATAGTGTTTTACACCGTTTGACTGATATCAAATTTTGCATAGATACTGTCTACTACCTAAGGAAAATATAGGCTCTCTTGGAACCTCGGTTAACCACCTCCAAGAGAAGGGGTAAAACCTCTGAAACAACGCCACGTATGCACCTGGTGGCGACAATGGGAACTACACAAATATTGTTCTGAAACAATTGGAACAGTTGTGGAAGGTTTGATGTGATGGGGTTCTGGAGAAGGGGAGAACCAGGACTCCCCACCCCCTCCTCTCTATCTCCATCCCATTCCCGGGCAACGCCGGGTACTTTAAGCTAGTTTCCTATAAAAGAGAGGGTTATCAAATTAGTTAATCCACATGTATGTGTCCATGTGTTTCCCTCGTTAATAACTTTTGAACAATTGAATGGCTCTTCTTTAAACTTTGCTTGCATATTTAGAAGCAAGACGGGAGCTAATTTTTGTATTCTATGTTTTTGCAGTGAGAGTCCTTGTATCGAGAAGTAAGGCGGGAAGTGACAAAAATTCCGGTAGAAAAACGTAAGAACCAAAATAGAAAATAATACGGATTTTATACTACGCATAAAAAAGAAGAATTACCATATATGGAGAAAAACGGATCACTTAGTTCATCCTGGAACTCATTGCTGCAGAAAGCAATATGGTGGTGTCATAAGAACATGCTACTTTAAGGCCTGCACAACCAAAGTAAAGGTGTAATTTGGAACGTTTTCCACTATTTTAAGAGTCAGGGTGATGGAATATATATTCTGAATTACTAGGAAGATCGGCTATTGCTACAAATTTGTCCCAAGTGATGGTAAAGAGCGAAAAACGATGGAACCGCCGTTCATTTTCCTTGCCCGGACATTTCATTTCTATGTCCGAAGCCACTTCTGGATATGGATTACATTTATAAAAAAATTGAATAATATAAAAGAGGTACGTTAAGGATGCAAAGAATAAAAAAAAATCGAGAATTATGTTCTCTTCTACTTTGATTTGCAGAAATGTAGAAAATAGTTAAGATGCTTTGCAATAGATGTCGCTGAGAGTACACGGAAGCAGTAACCCATAACCCACGATTTTCTTCTTTCCTTGTTCTTACAATAATAATTATTTCCAGTAAATGGAGTTTTTTTTACTATTTGTATTCAACAGTTACTTAACTTGAAAATAAACGTACACTTGTTGTTTCTATTATTTAACAATTTTCAAAACAAAGAAAAAAAATAAATTTAAGGAAAATGTGCTTTAAGTTCCTTCGGGAATTTCTTGTAGGAATATCATTGTTACTGTTAATACTAATTCTAATTAATCGCGAAGTTGTTATCCTAAGTCGTAATAAAGGAGAATAAATTTAAGCCCTTTAAAAAGAGAAAGCGTTGATAAATATAAATCCTAGAAATGTATATTTTTACAATGGTTTTTACTAAGTCAGTTATGCAACTGTATTCAATGTAAACAGGATGAAATCGCAAGTCATGAATCCACAAGAGAACCGTTGAAAGGCAGTGATGACCTTTGACTCCCAAACCTTACGCAATATTTGCTGTTTAGTATGGATTACGTTCATTGCGGACACCTTGCATGTAAAACCCAGTTTTTTTTCCTATTCTTGTTGGTTTTTTTGCTTTGCGTGACAGATTTTATCTTAAAGTGGGAGTAATTTATTTCTGTCCATTTTTCATTTCCACATTCTTCACGAAATGAAGTTACCAAGCAAATAGAAACATGCCTTCTTTTGAAGAAGTGTTTCTGTAATTTATTATAGCAAACTTAAAATAAACATAATCCATATTTCCTCTTTATCTCTTCTCTCTTAATAGTCATATTAATTCATAAATAACATTGAAGTAAATAAATAAATAAATAAATAAATAAATAAATAAATAAGATTATGTAGCTTGAAAAAGGAAAGTCAAATACTCTTTCCGAAAATTTATATCCTAAAACATTTTAAATATTTTTATTTATGTTTTAAGGGTGATGTGATGTTATTTATCAATTAAAATAAACATAATTATTTTATTTATTTAGACCTTTTTATTTATTTATTGTTTATAATTTTCATTGAATGATGTTTTATCCAATAACTTTGTAGTTTGAATAGATTAAATATTATTTTATATGTACAGTATATATTGTTTTCAATACATATCCAAATACTGTTTCGTAGCAATGTTTTGGTCAATATACTGTTTGTTTATATCAATGTACAGTATCTATATACATCACTATAGCATTACAATATTGTTTTATCAAGACAAATTACAATATACAGTATTACATCAATATGATATTTAATATATTATTTGATATATTTTTCAATATATTGTATTACATCTCTTTTATAATCAATTAAATAAAGCCTTTAATATTCTTTCACTTTGTGCTACGTCGTAAATAACGTGGCAGAAAAATAACGTTACAGAATTATATAACAAATAATAGAATAATTTACTCAAACATTATATTTCTGGTCAGAAAACAATGTTGTATGTTTAGTAACAGCGATCGCTCGCTTACCTTTAAGATGAACATTGCAAAAGAACTTTCTTTTTGTGATGTCTCTTCGGTCAGAGAAACTTGCTTTTTTATAGTTCTGTTTCTAAATTACTTAATTTTATAACCTTTTAATAAAAAAATAAAATTAGCCAATAATTACTGATTTTTTTATTTTTTTTATTTTGTAGTGTAGATATGACAACTATACAATTATAAAATTGAAGAATAATGACGAAAAATAATTAGGAATAGTAAAAGAACTACAATGTATTAAGACAGATCCAAGAGTGCAACATGAGTTACTGCAGGTGATGAGTGTTCTCGCTAATGCAAGCATCTTTTCTTCGGCTCTAGAAATTCAAACATTTAATCAAATGCATTGTAATATCAGTAATATCTATACAAATATACAAAAGTCAAAGCTGTATGTTTGTATGTTCTCTATATACTGGTAATTTTGCACCGTTTGACTGATTGGAACCAACTTTTTACTACTCTGCGGAAAATGTAGGCTACCTTGGAACCCGATTAACCACCTCCAAGGGGGGCGAAAAGGGGTGAAATATCTGAAATAGCGCCACGTACGCATCTGATGGCGACAATGAGAACTACACAAATATTTTTCTGCAACAATTGAAACAATTTGGGAAGGTTTGATGTGACAGGATTGTGGAGAAAGGGAGAACGAGGACTACCCACCCCCTTCCCGGGCAACGCCGGATACTTTAAGTTAGTTAATAATAAAAATGTTCGTTCTGGAAAAAAAATGGATTCTGGAACAGCCAAAATGAATTATATTCTAAACTGCAATTCTGGATTCTGGAATTTACCAAAACGTATCAATTTGCTATTTAAAACAAATTCTGTATAACAATAACAATACATTTTCTTCATATAACGCTCAGTATACTGTAGTATATCAATTTTACAGTGAAAGCATGAATTCATTCATTCAGGTGATATTTAGATTTACTCCTCGATGGACCACAATAGGGAGATGACCTCCAACACTTAAAAGAAACACGTCATTCTCACAATTTCGAATGCAGATAACTATATTTACAGAATTCAAATATGATATAAAATTTACAAAAAGTAATAAGAAAATATTTTTATATTAAATTTTTATCATTCTTGTAAATACAAGCCTATTTATTCATTAATTCA
Source organism: Thereuonema tuberculata (assembly GCA_023159025.1). Taxonomy (NCBI): domain Eukaryota; kingdom Metazoa; phylum Arthropoda; class Chilopoda; order Scutigeromorpha; family Scutigeridae; genus Thereuonema; species Thereuonema tuberculata. Next base: position 11,422,979 of record JAFIDM010010028.1, on the reverse strand, counting down.
TTCCTTTTTAAAAGTGTCCACTACGGGCCTATTTGGCCCCGGGGATCGCGGGAGGTAAGGCTCCCGGTGTTTCGTGACCAACAGGACTAAGTTAAAAAAGGGTGATTAGCCCGACGCCCACCCGCCCGCCCGCCGGGATAGAAATCAGGTACCCATTCTATGTAGGGCTGGGTAGACTCTAGGATCCGTTTGGAGGAGAATGGAACGTGGAAAAAATCCCCGCTCTCCGCCGAGGCCGATATCGAACCCGCCACCTCCAACCCACTCGGCTCTTATCACTCGGCTACCGGACTATTTTCAGTAAATAAAATAAACTGAAAAATACAATACATAAAAATAATTCTCAAATATTAGCTTAAAATTGGCTGAGGATTTTTTTTTTCAAACATTATTTTGCTAATTTTCATTTGATAAGATATTTAAAGAAGTTATTGTAGTTATAGAACTGTATTGTAGTTATAGTTTTACACAATGATATTTTAGCTTTAAATTACAAATAATGTTTATGCAACATTGTATTCGATGAAGAAAGAAGATTCGATTATAAGTAGTTTTTCTTACTAAGAGTATCATCTAAAAGTTCATTATTATTTAATGTTTCCACTTTAAGTTTGTGAAGATATCGCAATGGACCACTTGATGATAGGCGGGGCTTCGTAGTTCCAAAATATCCCACCAGTCTACTTTTTGGCTTGTGGGATAAACAAAGCCACGTGCTTTGTTTTAACCCTAGTAGATATAGAGGCTGAACTAAAAGATTTGTTTTGGAAGCCTTCAAAATTTTCAGATTGGATGTAGTGTTAATTATCGCCTATTGAAGAAGATCACAGCAATAGATTATCAAAGAAGGATGTAATTTAAGGATGGACCATTTGAGGATAGGCGGGGCTTCGTAGTTACAACATATCCCACCAGGCTACTGCTTCGCATGTGGGATAAACAAAGCCATGTGCTTTGTTTTAACCGTGTAGATATAGAAGAAATATTATATTAAAGAAGGATATTCCAAGCGTTTTTACAGATTTATTACAATGAGGATCTGCACAGTACTGATCCATCCGACTTGAAATATCAAAATCGACGATTTTTTAAGTAATTCACACAAAGTTATATGTTTGTTTATCCCACAAGCTCTCGCCGCATATGGGATACACGTCATACGTGACGTCGATAGGGGCGTAAACCTCAAGTGGTCCATTGATGCGCCTTAGCGGCAACAGATCCATCCGGCTGCAAAACGGACGGACAGAGATACAGGCCTTCCTTAAAACTGAAGGAATCTTTCTCTGTTTTCGGATCTTTCTTGAAAAAATAAGAGCTATTAAAAACTTAAACCCAACCTGTACTTTCCGCAGCTACATTAATCATGTTACGACAGTCATATTTAAAGCAGTGGCTCTTAACCTTTTGGACGAAATATCTGTCGAGTCTTGACCGGATCCCTAGGTATACCCTAAGTAGATATTAATAATTTAAATAGGTTTCAAAGTGCAGAACTCATAAACACAAACCAAAGAAATATTGTAATATTTCTTATATATGCATCATTCGAGTTTGGCCATTCAATATATATATATATATATATATATCAAATATTGTAATGGAGAGAGATTTTTGGTGAAGTTAAGTAAAGTTTCTTAATTTAATATTACTTGTTTGTGATGCTTTGATAATATATTATGAGGTATAGAAGAAGTTTTATTTAAAATTATGTTAAGAAGAGGAGATCTGAAAAAAAAATATGGATTTGTAACATATGCTTTGACAAACCAAAGAAATTAAAATACAAACCAAGACTGCGCAAAGGAATGCTTCCGCACCCTGTGGAATTTAAACGCTTTGTTTATTGTATTTATTATTGTTGTTTGTTTTGTGGGGACCTTCCGGGAGCGGGAGTAGCATCCTTAAATTTTCGCGCATTCTGAACCTATCATCGAAGATATATCTGGCTGACGAGTCCTAGTAAAGACAAAACGGCTGTCCCAGATTCCCATCGATGATGGCTCAGGGTGAGATAGCATTCCTTTGTGCAGTTTTTGTTTTTATTTTAATTTCTTTGGTATAAATATTAATAATATTCTCAAACATTTTATTAAAAATTCAGCGTATTTTAAAACTCGCCATTTTGAATGTAGCATGTAAGGGACTCACCCTTTATCATCAAACACCGATTGAGAACAGCTGATCTAAAATATCATCCAAGAGAAAGTAACTTTTAATCCCTTTTCCTAAGAAAGTAAGCTTCATAAAAACAAGCAATCTGTATGTGTTTCTTTCCTACTAACATTTGAAGGAATAGATCCTCCTGAAAACTGGCATGCATATCTACGGGCATGATACGAACTAAGTTCCAATTTTTGAAATTTTTTATGTCCTTCTTTATCACACATTACATGATAAAATTTTCTATCGAAAACTGGAACAAAACTGTTAGATCACACAACAGGTATTAATCTTTTTTAGCTAATCCTCGTTCTTTGGTATGATTTCCACTTGGAAATTTTTTATAGATTTTATGAAATAGATAACGTAGTTTAAAGATAAAAAGTGATTTCGTGTTTGTGGCATTTGGTTTGCTTGACTTTTCAGCGACATCTAGTGAGCAAATTATATATTATTTAAAAATATCTTGTGATCTTCTCTGAGAGAAGTATATAAAAACTTAGCTTAAATAATTAATCTGACCAAAAAAAAAAAAGAGAAAATAATAAATAAGTAAATAAATATATAATTAAATAAATAATTTCTTTGTTTATTAATTTATAAAACATAGTTTTATTTTTTAAAAAATAATACTGATAAATACTGGCAGTATTTTTTATGTTTATTTTTTTTTTTTTTATTTAAACATGTAGAATTTAGAAATGAAGAAGCCAAGAATTATAATAAATTAGCTTAATTGTTTAATTTTTGAGAAAGTCAAGTCCTATTCTTATAATCCAAATTAGAATTGACAAACCAACGTCCCCTCACTTTTTTCATCAATTTTATCCTCCTCTCTTAATAAACGGTAATAAATTAAAAGTGTATGTTGTTATTCATTGAATCTATATAAATCTTAAATTATATATACATACAAAATGAAGAAAGTCTAGCTCCTTTATACTTCTCTTAACTTCAACGATATCTATATTTCTTCCTATTTAAAGGACTTCTTCAGGATAAATAAACAAATAATACAAAATAAGGAAAGGAAGAGAAAACCTTCTCTTTTCCTTATAAACACAATTTAAAAATGTAACAAAATAATCTCAATAAACATAAAATATGACATCAAATAAAACAATGAGGAAAAATAAGTATTATTAATAAATACGAAGAATAAACATGTAAATATTAAGTATGGCGCATTCCAGCAAGAGATCCATTTTTTGTATTCGATTTCGATTTCTCTACTAAATTTCAAACATTTAGTTCCAAAACAGCCATATTTCGCAAAGAGGAAAAAAAAAAAAAACCACTTCCGGTTACCATAAACTACAGTTTTACCCAAAATAAGTTTATTTAAGTTTCTGTCCCGGGAGCAAAATATCTAGATATGCCCATAACCACATCAGTCAGTGATTATGATCGTTTTATTTCGAATTTTTCAGGCTTTGGATAATTATATGTCGTAAGAAAAACACTACCTAATGCTGTCATCTTTACCGTTGCTATTGCTGCTCGACTCGACTGCTGATACTTTTTTTCTTTAATTGCAGAAATCGCAAAAGTAGTTACATTTGAATTTGTCTATAAATAACCTATCGTAAAATCGGAAATCATTGTTGTTATAAATATTTTATCGTTTAATATCATGGTTGCAAATTATTATAAATATCAGTGATATCTTCTCTATTTTTAAATGTTTATATTTATTATTCGTAACTGTAACCAAATTATTAAACAAAAATTAAATTTATTAAAAAATTATAACTTTACAAAAAAAAAAAAATTAAAAAAATAAGGCTACTGCTGTATCTGCAAATATTAATCCAATAATGCACAAAAGTGGAAAGATATAAGTTTGCAAACAGAACTAATTACTAAGTGGCTCAAGTTAACAATAAAAAGGTATAATTTATTATTAAAGTTTGCGTTCAAAATTTTTAAAGCTTTTTCACAAAA